>JAOUZG010000498.1:1166164-1178995 GCA_026289955.1 Argiope argentata
AATATTCATAATCAGGATTGAAGATGTCAAATAAATGAAAAAATAGGAACCAAAGAATTACGAGTAATACAGAATTGACTTTATCACTTGCAATTTCTATAATATTCTGTTAATATTCATACTCAAGATTTAAAAGACCAAATGAATAAAATAATTGCGAGTAATTCCTTTATTCAATATTTAAAATACCAGATGAATAAAATAATAGCAACTAAAAAATTGCAAGTAATTCAGTATTGTGTGCGTTACTTGCCACGTATATCATATCCTTTTAACACTCGTACCCAAGATTTAAAATACCAAATAAATAAAAGAATAAAAACTAACAAAATTGCAAGTAATTGAGTATTGAGTGTATTACTTGCCATTTATATTTAATACTGTTAATATTCATACTCAATATTTAAAATGCCGAATGAATAAAAGTCTAACAACCAAAGAATTGTAAGTAACTCAATATTTACTTTACTGCTTGACTTTTATATAATATCCTTTTAATATTCATATTCAAGATTTAAAATGTCAAAAAAAAAAATAGTAACCTAAGAATTTCAAGTAATTCAGTATTGAATTTCTTACTTAGCATTTATATTTTATACTGTTAATATTCATACTCAAGATTTAAAATTCCAAAGGAATGAAAGAATAGAAACTAAAAAATTATATGCAATTCAGTACTGAATGTGTATCTTGACTTTTATAACTTATCCTATTAAGGTCCTATTAGGTGTCTGACTAGATTCGGAAGGAATTAAAAAAATTAAAGTTTATATGATTTTTTTATTAATCCTTCTTTGCATGAAGTTAAAAATTTCCTTCATTACATTTTGTATACAAGGAATTGCATTCAAAACAGATGTGCTGTAAATTGGTGCTGTTGGCAACTTTTTCACGATTGTTACCTTATAAGGAATGTATCCGTAATAAAATCAAATGTGACCAGGCTCGTAGTTTGTTTGAACTTATAATTCATCTGTCTGTAGTGTTTGGAAAAAAGCGGGATTTCTTGAATATGTTTTTATAATTAATAAGATTTTTTTGCAAGTAAAAGCGATAATGAGTGGGGATATTTAGAAGAGAAGGACAATGGGAATTTAATAGTGAGCTTAACAATGATTGATATTTCCATCATACTGTTCTTTAATTGTTTATATTATAAGATATTTTTATATTGCAAAGGTTTTATAAACATTCTCCCTTTCATCTAGAGAATGAATTTTATCATCCTGATTTATTTCAGAAATAATGAAACAAAATAATGCAGAGAAGGGTTAATATAAGGATAAAATGATGAATAAAAGTGAAAGTATTGTAATATATATATGTATTTTTTGAATTAAAAGATTATTTTGATGAATTTCAGCATTTATTCAAAAAAAAAAACTAATATTATCCTAGAGAAAAAAAATACTAGTTTTTCATTTTTCGTTGCAAAATTACGTGAGTAGCATATCTAATAGTGTAATTAATTGCTATATAACACTCAGATATCCAAATTAAAATATACGTGCTTAGTGTATGAGAAGATCTATGAAATTTTACAATTTTTCTATGATATTTGTATTAAACAATTATAAATTTGTTTGGGGAGCCTACAACATTAAATCAATTGCTCATTACATTTTGTGTAATATAAAAAATATTAGTTACACATTTCATTAAGATATCCTGAATATGTTTTGAGATATGATGATACTCGTATAATAGAATTATAAAAAACTCGTCCTTCAATAAAGACTTTTAAAGCTTTTAAATGCTAGTAAATACGAATGACTTAAATTTTGATAGTTTAAGATAACATGGATTCTAATTGACATTGAGACAAATAATATATCACTTAATTTAGAAGCGTAAATATTTTTTGAAACTGCAAATAATAAAAATAAAATAAAATAAAAATGTGAATTTTCTATCGGAATTCCTGTTTCTAGTTTAATTAGATACCATAAGAAACTAAAATTATTTTTATATTTGATAGTTTCATATGTGTGAAAAATAATTAAAATAATACTATATTAGCATTAAAAAACCCATCTTATACCAACTTCTCTTAAATACAAAAGACCACGGTGAGGGTTTTCGACATCTCTAGTAGTTGGAATATCTGAGTGTGAGATTAGGCTGCCTTGACAGATGTCGATGGGCTGCCTGGAGATAGCCAATATTTGAACACCACAAGTCAATCATGTGCCAAGAAATTGCACTTGCAAGTGACGTCGAAAATCAGTGCAGGGGTCTTCTGTATTTAAGAGCTGTTTCTAATTTCCCCGACCTGTAACCTTTTCGGATATTGAAAATAAAAGAATATGAAGACTTGCTATCATAATAAATTGAGATTTTTACATTTGATTCGTTATGTAATACAGACAAAAAAATTGAGTATTATATCATTGCAAATATATGAGGCTTGTAAGCAATAAAATGAGAAAAAAACTAGCTCTAATAGGTCAGAAAAATATGAGAATCTGATTTAAAAAAAAGAAAATGGATATCACTTTATATGTAACATTAAAATAAAAAATGTAAAAATAAGTAAAAGGAATATCAAAAGTAAATCAAAAATATAATTATTAAAAAATATGTTTATATTTAAACGAAAAAAAAAACAGTAAAATATAATCATACATACACACAGCTAAAAATATATAAATATGAGAATTGCTCGTAAAGGAATATAGTATCTTTCTTTTGAATTTTTTTCAATTTAAGTTTTCTGATGAAATGTATATTGCAGATTGAATCGTAATTTTTACAAAACTTTCGAATAATAAAGCGATTTGAAAAGTTTAATATATCTTAATTTCAGTTTACATTTGAAAAATTGCAAATAAGATCGGAAAAAATTGATTTCTAAATAATTAACAATGGTCTAAATTAATTGAAACAAACCGATTTAGCCATATTTTTTAAATATTTATTTTTCAAATCAAGGATACCAGTCATTTAAAAAGGCATTAGAATTTTTTAAAATTATTCCATTTTCAAGCACCAAGAAGTTTATTTTAAAATAAAGTAGGACTTAATTCAAAGTTTTTTTTTAAAAATTCGTTCATATGCATTATATTTATTTTGAACAGTAAAAGGGTTCTAACTCTATTTATTTTTACTTTGAAATTCCTTGGTTAAAAAAGAAATATGCTCACACATTTCTAGTGTACAGAAATTCAAGAAATACGGCATTCTCTATATGTAATAAAATCGCTCCATAATTTTTTAAAATAAAAAAAAGATTTTTGACGCAGGATATTGATAATAAGAATTAAGTTTCAAATCTTTTAAATAGCATAAATTATTTTGAAATATGGGCTAAAAACATTTGTCATTAAATAATTAATAATCACGTAATGCTTAACTTTAAACATTTCTTTTGACCTGTAGTCAATATTTATATATTTACATGCACTCTTCCGCAATGTAATATTATAATATTCCTTATTTTGCTTCACCGAAATGAAGAATCAGATTGATATGGGTACACAGCGAACACACTTAGCTAATCAGCCCCCTTTCACGATCTCACGATCAGGTGTTCATCCATTACATTAACACAGTGGACGTCACTTATTGTAATCCAGGTTGATAGTTGTAAGTATTCAATTATAAGAATTCAAAAATATACAAAGAATATCTGCTTAGTGTGAAAACTATAACATTTTATGTCATCAGGGTTGAAATAAACAATTGGTAAGTGCTTCATTTTCAGTCAACAATAACGGTTGACTGGAATTTCCTGCTCCATTTGCAAGAAAACAATTGTGAATCATTTATCCGTGGGATAGGGTTCACACTTTTAGCCTGGAGTAAAAAGGTTCTATTTTGGTTTTCAGGAATAATCATTCATTCGAACGGCTATTAAACACTGTAGAATACTTTTAACTGAAACAGAGAGATTCTTTATTGGTTTAAAAGGAAAATTATTGCAGCCATTTGTAGCTGGAAATTAATAAAACTGTTAAAAACTATTAAATACGTTAAGTCGAAAAGTATTAAATACGTTAAGACTATGAAAACAAAATGAATCGAAAGGAAATGACTTGGTTATTAAATAAAAAATTAAAATTCTTCACTGCTGTGAACATTAAAGCAAAATGAGTCTATGCAATGTTGCTACATAATTGAAAATTTCACGAATGTAGAATGTAAGCCTATTAAATTCATCATATCAATAAGATAGTTTGCCCATTTAAAATGTATTAATTTTATTACTACATGCACATGAAGTTATTGCATAAATAATTTAATAGAAGGAAATCTTTGATCAATATTCAATTCGACTGTTCATTTCATTCTTTAAATATCAAACATGTAATCTAAACAAAATTAAGTACATTTTTACTTATATCAACAAAGAAAATTTTTATTTCAATCACATTTTATTAAATAATTACAACTAGCAAAAACAAAATCAAACCAGAGCACGCTGCGAATGCTTGAATTTTCTATGCCACTTGGAGCAACGCAATATAGATTAGAAATAAAATTTCCTTTTTTCTATTTTAAATCAAAAGTATTTCAAAATGATTTTAAAAATCTAGGAATTGGCAATGTTGAATTTTAATGCATCAAATACTAAGAAAATAAGCAAAATATTTTGAAATAATCGGTCGAAAATATGTTAAGCCTAATCTCATTAGCTTAGGAAAAAAACTGAAGTCTTAGTCATTTGGCGGTCGGGAAATGAAGTTATATGCAGCAAAGTTAGTTTTTAATTAATAAATAGAAACATTAGCCACATTAATGAATTAATATTTGAAAAAAAAGTTTATTAACGTCATATGTCATAAAATACAAGTTTTTTTAAAAAAATTTTAATTTCAGTGGAGGAATAAGGAATTTTATTAACAATTGAAAATTTGAACAAGATATATATAGGGAGAATTTGAACTAATTGCAGGAATTGAAAAAAAGATTTTAAATCCTGACTATTACATTATAAAATCATTGAAAATAATTTCATATATTATATATTTTAAATAGAATCCTCCATCACTGTAAAATGAATTTTCTGATTACGGATAATAACGTCCGCATGTAACCTTTTTAAAAAAGAAGTCATCAAAACAAAATTGTCGAAGGCATTTTACGTGATATAATGCATTTCAAATATTCCCTTCAAATTTTCTTCCGTGAAAATCTAATATATATTAGATAAAAATGTATTATCCCTTCTCCGAATAGCCAAAATAAAATTGTGTATCGTGTTTCACAAAATTGCATCGCCATAAATTGTCAGAGAAGAAATTGATCCACCTTCCACACTAAACCGTTACAAATAGCACGAGCTCATTTAAGAAGGAGAAAATTCAGTTGAAATGACAGGCCAAGCTTTAAAGAAGAGACTGCATTTATATGCTTCGAATTTCATTTGAAAATCCATTGCCGTTGCTCCGTTCCTTTATTTCTTTAGAGCTTCCAAAATGATATATATGGACACCACAATCATTAATTCTTTTTTTTCTTCACACCCTTTAAATTTCAAGAAAGACATCTATTTTTAACAACACTAGAGACTATCGAATTTCACAAAGCTAATTTACTGGCGCAGTTTATACTCTCGCCATTTTTTTTCTAAGCCAGCGTGCTCTAGAGTTAAAACCAGAACAGAAAAAAATAAAAGAAGAATATATATGTATACATGCATCGAAAAAGGATGGAAAAGTACGTATTATGAGACTGAAAAAGATAATTAAGTTGTTATTGAATACGTTGAAAAGTACAGAAAAGTGGAAAAAAATAATCATAATAAAAGTATACGAAACGGAAAGCTTATTACGAAAGAACGAAACGAAATAGAACAGAAGGGGGAAAAATAATAAATAAATAAAAAACGGATGAAAACATCCCATTAAGTATAAAATGAAACAAGCCTGGGAATATATTTCTACCGTTGCCCAACCGAAAATAAAATAGAACAGCTTCAAAGGCAGCGGTGACAAGTTTGAGCCCGTGGCATTAGTCACTGGTGTTGCCAAATCGAGAAAAGAAAGAATAGCCGAGGCAATTGTGTGGGTCGCGAGGCTCTGTTTCTAGCTCGCTTGTTAAGAAGCTTACGGTAATGCAAGGACCATCATTTAAATAAATAGGAAAGGCTCGTAAAAAGCATTAGCAAAAGACCTAAATGCAGCATTAAAATAAGGACGTCATAGGAAACACAACGCTCGCTCCCCAATTGATTGTTCTATCGTTTGAGGGAAAACTTGAGCCATGTCATGTCATCATTTTCTCGAGTCGATAAAGAAATGAATCATTGACTAAGGAGCTCTAATTAAAGGATAAAAAAAACGAAGAAGAATTTTGCGTAACTTGCGGATTGTAATATGCATATTTAATGCCAAACTGGCGAAGATTGGCGATATGAACGGAATAAATTATTTACACATGACATATGCGGCAGTAAGATATTCAGCAGCAATTCGGCTACCACTTTCTTTTCTTCTCCGAAACCGTAACTAGCTGAAAAATGCATTTCATAAACGTAATTTCACGTTTCGAGTAGAATATTTTAAGAGTGGCGTACATTTGCCCGAGATTTTTTTTTCTTCCGAAGGTATATTAGAAGTAATTGAGTTCGTTCGTCGTTGAAGTTTCAGAAGCGGATGTAATTTGTGATAATAGATGTTGTATTCGTTTAAAGGTCCAAAATAAATAAGTCTTCTGAATCATTTGAAAAACGATTAGATTACAAATCTAAGATTTTTTTGTTGCTATGGGAAAAAACACTGTCCTTGAATGGATTTTAAACTAAAATATTATTATGTATATATATATCTTAACATTTCAATTCGTATATATTTCTTTTGGTAGATTTTCCAATGGTTATTTTTACTACCTCTCATTTATTGAATTTGAAAATATTCTTTTTCAATAAATAATATACATAAAAAAATCTAATATATCCTGAGTATGGTTTATTACGCGATATATGTATATTATATATCGCGTAGTGCAATTTTGCAATGTTAGACAATTTTTTGATTAAAAATGTTTAAATGCTTATTTTAAGTCAAAAATCAGAAAAATACTTCCGAATAGTAGTTTTCTAGTAAATCAGTCAATGCTGCTTATTTACCAGATTCTAAAAGAAAATTATGAAAATCACTATTCCATAGTGCACTTTATCTTTTATAGATCTCATTAATTAGTTATTTGGGAAAATATTTTATACGAAATATAAAATATATATTCAGACTTAGATTTTTGCATTAATAATTTAAGATTCACTTTGTGTTTCCGTAATACTTTAGATATAGGTTTTTAGTTAAAATTTCAGCAACTAAAGTTTTTATAAATTATATTTTTCCTCTGCTGAAGTTATTTTAAAATAATTCATTTAATATGAGAAAGATAATTTAACATGGAAACAAAACAATCGTCACCAGAAATTAATCGGGAAGAAAATTAGCTCTTATTGAAAGATTCCTTTCCATTTTTATTCTATCATAAACAGATCTTACTGCATATTGAAACAATCTATTATTATCAGTTAATTTATTATATGAAATGAAATTTTCTAATTTTATCATGATAGAAGAAAATAAATTATGTCTAAAACCTTGCTTATTATTTTTCTAGAGAAAATAATCTGAACAATATGACAATCAGTCGCTAATAAAATCAGATTTCTTTTTCAAATCACTGTCCAATTATCTGTATTATTATTTTAAGTATTAAAATCAAAAAGTTTATTAATATCAGTTGATTATCTTTTAATTTTGCAGAACCAATAAGCATTTTTCCTTCTTGTTAGTATAAAATCTTAATTTTTTTTCTATTACTCCCTCACTTGAATAATTTTCCATTAACTGTACTGAAAGTAGTATATATCAATAGGTAATTTCTAGACTATTTTGTAGATCTTGTGGAAGTTGCATTCTACTAGATATGCTGCTTTGTTGAATTTTTATTTTTTTTCTGAGACATGACAAATGATCTCTATCGCCAATTCATTATTTAAAAGGGAAATTATACTGAAAAATTTTGAATGTTGCCGATTGATTAGCTATTTACGTTGCAAGTGAAACGAATAAAATTATGAGTATTTACACATTTTTAAAAAAATTGAATAAAAAGGAAATTATTTGCTTTCTTCTAATACCGGTTAAATAGACATATACTAAAAAAAAGCCTTCACAGTTCTAAAATCCAAAGGTCTTAAAATAACCATGTGAGAAAGTAATGTTGTTTTCGGAAGAGTTTTTTTTAAAGAATAATTGAAGACAACGAATAATTGAAGCTCGAAATTGCGTAATCAATGAGCTTGAATGGGAATATTCATCAACGTCTTTAAATTGCATCTATATTTTACCTGCTTTTACTTCTTTTGTGTTAATATTATGTATGTTTCTCTGAAAGTAGATGTGTTTTTGTTGACCTGCTTTTACAAGCATTACTTTTTTAAACTGGTTTAAACTACTTAATGATTTAAATTAATCGAGACAAATAATGACTTAAAAATAATAAAGTTCTCACATGATAATTAGAAATTTGCGATCGTAAATTCCCTTTTTCTTTTTTTAAATATTATTTTAATTCTACGTGTTAGAAAATTATGAGACATCTTTATTATTTCTTAACTAAAACGATTCTTACTACAAAAGAAATTAAATGGAAATCTTTTTAATAGAAGGCTATAATGATAAGGCGAATAATTTAAAAATTTGGGCTAGAAAACAGGATGACTTTCTCTGAATTTATTTTACTGAAATTTTGCATTTTCCAATTACGGAAAATTTGCAAAAATTAATAAAATCTCGCGTAAGTACAGCATCCTAAATTTCATATATCTAGTTCAGAGCATTTTTACATTATAAGGTTCAAAGATCAACTACCTCAATTTTTAAGATACGTCTTTTTTACTTGCATCTTTAAAATGCGCCTTTTTAAAATTGGAAATGCAGAGATTGGTTACAATCTCTGACTCCAGTTGTTTGACATAGATTACAATAATTTCTCTTTGAACGAGAAACTACAATTTGTAGTCTTTATTGTATATCACTTGAATTTCAAATAATTCTATTGATAGTTTGATTTTAATGGTGCTCTAAAGTATTACTGTTCAGTGATGTAAAATAAATGATAGACTGAAAAGATGAAAGTGGACAGAATTCATTGAATTCACATACTTTCATTAATATGCATGAAAATATAATAATGCAATATCACAAAGAAATGAATGAATAAAAATTGGTCACTAATTTAAAATCGAAATTACAGATAGTATTACGTTTTGAACTAAATTTGTCAAAGGAATGTTGCATTTTAAGTAGCATATTCAAGTATGTATAAAATGTGATATAAGACAGCAATCGTAAAAAGACCAACAATTTAGATTTTAAAAAATTGCTTAAATTGTCAATTTTTATTTCAATTAATGGAAAACGTATGAGGTTAAAAATTGTGCTCAATCATCTTCAGTTTATTGATTAATAAGCACAACATATGCCACATTGCTTTACAACAAAACCCCGTCTCTCTTGTACGTTCTTTGGACGTAGATATTTGTTTTTGAATTCAGTGCAACATGTATAATTTGAATAAATTCGCATAATAAAGTTCTGAATCCAGAATGTTATTTGACTTTTTCAGTATTTTACTGTATCTTTGTTACTGTTTGGATAAACCTTTCTTCCTTATATATTCATGACCTATATGAGGAATACATAAAAATGACAGAAAGCAAAGTGGTAGATTGTCTTGTAATATGAGAAATTCGAATGGGTATATTCCCATTTGACTTCGTTTTCACAATAAAATGAACAATTTAGATTCATTTTTTAACTATGTTTATTAATCGATTTTAATGACATATTTTCAAATTTTTTTCAAAATACTTTCGGTTATTGATATGAGGGCGTTTACTGTCTCTAATATGCTGGTAACTTGTTTACTTATACCATTAAAAGAGTAACAATACATTTTTAATATTAAACAGTGCGAATATGACAACAACTACTTTAGCATACTAGAAAATCAGAACATGCTTTTATTTATCACACCACCGTTTTACCTTGAGTTAATTTAAAAATATATATTTTATTAAAGAATGTTATGTGGATATAATTATGGTTATCAGTAATTACAAACTACAGCTAATTACAAAATTACGTTGAAAATAGTCTTCAAAAATATTTCTTTTGTCAATAGGTACCAAGATATTACTTATAACAAGGTAAGCGGTTTATGAAAATTGCTTTCTACAAAATATTGAGAAAGAGGGTATTTCGCAAATTAATTTTAATTAAAACAGTTCATAAAAATATAAAGAATACCTTTACATTTTTCAAAATAAATTTCTAATGCTGAAATACGAAAAATTTTATACTTTTCTCAATAACAAAAATAAATTTCACAACTGCTTTAAAATGTTTCATTAAAATAAAATATTAAACCTGTGATAAATAATGTTCAACTAAATGATGAGTATGGTTTATATTAAATCAATAATTTCCATGAAAGCAGTCTAATTCCAAAAAAATAAAAATCAGACTGAAAATTTGAATTAAAGTTAAATATTTGTGCCGCTAAAGCAATGAATAAATTTTTAAAAAAATTAATGATAAAGGTTTAAAATCGTTTTAACAGAATACATTTCTGCATTTAATTACAGCTTTCGTTTCACAAAATTTATTCTATTTTGAATAAATATTATTTTTTAAATAATATTATAGAATAAATAAGTCTGGAAAGTGTATTATAGGAAAGAACTTTTATCAACGAAGCTAGATATTTAAATGAATAAACATAATTCCATTTGCAATATTTATGATATTTTTATTAAATAATTATAAAGAGCGGGTATATAATTTAAAAGAAAGGGGTAATTTTGTGCAGAGATGAAGTTTACATTATTTGGTTTAATCAATTCTTGGTTAAATTTGATAAACGTTATATACGCCGTTCGATAACAAATTATTATAGATTAATAAATAATAATTCCCAGTGCTTATATAAACTAATAAATAATAATTACCTGTGCTTATATAAGTCAATAATTAATGGTTACCTTTATTTATTTAACACATTTGGATGATATTTATCAAAACTCTCCCTAATCCATGTTTTTTTTTCAGTCTTCAGTCAAATGAAAATCATTTTTGATACGCCAAATAGGATTATAAAAGTGACGAAAACACATGTAATATTTAGGTTTTGAACGATAATCATGCTCAATTTCTCAAATGACCACGCTTGGACATGAGGAATGATAAAAGTTCTTTAAGCAACGTGTGAGTTGCTTAAAATGAAATGTTTAACCTTTTTAATATGCTGCTTAATGAAACTCTACTATCTTACTATAGCAGAAGTGGTATGGATGTTTTTCAATCATTAAAGCAGTACCTGAAGAGACGGATACACTTCATATTTAAAACGACCATTATTAGACCACTTTATAATTAATCGACCATTAATATATTATATTTAACCTACCATTAATAAGACCACTTTATATTTAAATCAATTGAGGATCAGCTATGATTTTTTAATAATTTAAAAGTCTAAATATGTGAAAAGTTTAATAAATCATGGCTAACCCTTGACATTTCAATAAATAGTAGATTTTATATTCATTGCTTCTAAAATATTTTAGTATTTGTTGGTTATCATGTCAGAACATGTTAGTTGTTCTTGAGATGAGGTTTTTGACTTCAACAAAAATCCGTAGGAAAAAAATAATAATCTTATAATTTTCACGAGCATCATAAAAAGACAGCTTTCAATAACGTGTTGCCCTTGATTCACAAATGCTCTGATTAAAAAAAGTTAATGACTGCAGCAAATAAAACTTTAAAAAATGTCATTTTGAGCACGTGATTATGTGAAATGAAATAAATAGGAAATGTGATATTTTTTCAAACAATAAATGCGAGACAAAATGTTTTGGATCATTTTTAATACTAAAGTGACTCATTCAATGAAGCTAATTAAATGAATAAAAATATAATTTAACTAGCATGAGCAAGTGGTGCTTGGCTGTTCAGGAAATTATGTTCTGACATGTTACATTGAAATATGCATAGCAGATTTCATTTTAATCTTTATTTATTTGTTGTTTTTAATATTTAAATTTTTAAAATATTATCTAGCTGTACTTTATGGTAAGACAGATTTCCCAGAAACTTTCTGTATTATCACTTACACTCAGTTCAATGATTTTTTAAGGTAAAAGCAAAATTTTATAGGTGTAGTTTAAAGTAAATTAATAAATATTTGAGTGCCTTTCAAAGCAAACATAATATAATTATAAATTAATTAATTCAAAATGTTTTCATGCTTCTTTGTTTTATTTTATAAACTTGACTTGGTTTATTAAATGGTTTAATTTAAATAAAAAATGCCTGATTAATAATACTGAAAATATAAATTATAATGCATTTATTTGTAAATTGCATTGAATTTCATTTATATTCCTTTATATCTTAAATCAATTTTAATACTTCTAATCGTTGAATTCTCAAATTCGAAGATAGAAAGTATATCTGCCCGACTAGAATTAACTAAAACTATATTTTATGGACTCGGAATTAATGATTTCTATATTTTATCTCTTCGAATTTAATATTCTAGAAGTTAATAGTATTTTTAAGAAGCTTATGAGCAAATATTATTCATTATCTTCATATTTAAGATATTTTAGAAGCAAAGAATAATAAATCTACTATTTATTGAAATGCCATTGATTAGCCATGATTTATTAAAATTTTGCACATATTTAGACTTTTAAATTATAAAAAATCGTAACTTGTCCTCACTGAATTGTTAAGAATATTTTCGTCCAGCAAAATTGAAGGCAAGGCATATCTCTTCGTAAAATTTAACTTTGATACGAATCAT
>JAOUZG010000498.1:1179005-1215495 GCA_026289955.1 Argiope argentata
AAGGCAAGGCATATCTCTTCGTAAAATTTAACTTTGATACGAATCATGATACATGATATAATTCTAAAACTGTTTCCCTGTGTTGTTAGTCTCAGAGCAGGGAAGTGAGTTTTACAGATACAGAACGCTTGCCTTTTTCTGAACTATAAATCTGCATTATAATTTCCATGACTTAAGAGCTATATCACAGATGTTTTTCCAAAGTATCCGTTCCTTTTCCAACGTTAAATCATAGTAGATTACATCCAATGTAAGAGCCATTTTCAACACATCAAAGGCACAAAAATCCATAGGCTAAATGGCAAGGAACTTCGTTGAAAAAGTATATATGCAATATACCTACATACGTCTTCATTTTTACCAGAAAGGTAGAGATACTTTTAAAAAATATGATTTATAGTGGTCTAGACAAATTTCACTTTTTAAAATTCATTGTGATAATGAAATGTAATTTCTTTTGTAGGTAACGGTGTAAAGTTTTCTCTTCGTATTATATCGAAGTGATTTTAACATCCCCCCACTTCTTATTTTAAATTTACCACTGCAGGAGAAAGCGCAAAACTAAATCCTTAATTACAATTTCTTCGAATTTTATACTTTTTCTTTCCAATTTCGATAGTACATATGCCTCCTTTTGATGCAGTTTTTTTAAGTAAATAAATTTCATCAAAGTTAACTGTATATTTCAATTTATTGTTTATCAAATGTTTTCACACAATTCTAACTTGAAATAAAGAATTTATACTGTTTGAAAATATATATACTATCTATTGCTGACAAATCATTATAATAGAAAATCGAAGTTTCTGTAAAAATACAGACATTCCAGAAATTAATCAGATTAAATAAAATCATACAAACTCGGAAAAGAATTAAGAAAATTCTAGTAAATATTTTCAGCATTTAATTAAACAATAGATACCTTTATTAATTAGAAACTAAGCATCCAATGTACAAATACACCAATGTGTTAAGAAACAAAATGGCACCGTTAACATTTGCTTATTAAATTGAAAACGTGATAAAGGGAGTTATCCAAATAAAATATATTTGATCTTATTGATATTAAGAATGCTTAATAGAAATTTAAAATATTTCTTAGACTTCTTGTTTCTTACAAATTAATTAAAATTCAAATATTTTGCTTTAGCATAGCAAGAGATCGAAATTCAAGGATACCAAAACAATTTATCATTCAAAATGTTTACCTAAACTTTTCATCATTTTATGTAATATATGAATCATTTATTGAAAATAGTTTATAGACTTTTTAAAATATTGGAATATATTCGAAAATAATAAATATATAAACAAATTATGAAAGATTTTCTCATTTTAACTAAAATCAAAGTAGCAGACGATAGAAAGATTTTTCGTTTTGTAACATAACAAAGAAGAAAATTTTGCAATGTAAATATTATTCATTTATAAACTGATTTTATATGCGACGCGTGATTTTATAAGAGGTAATCTAGATAAATCAGTTAACTAGAAGTAAGTTAAAGATGTCTATGACAAAAACAACAACAACAACACAATTTTATAATATGTTGAGTTTATAAATATTATAAATTAAAGAATTTAGCGAATACAAAAAGAAAGAAAGAAAAAAATAATACAATGCAAACATCAGCGGAAATTTCTATTGATATCAGCAAAGCATTTTCTCCCTCGAAATTCTATGTTTCATTTTGTTAATACCGGTATACAAGAGCTTAGAAAGTATTAACGCTAAGCTTTTGTTGACATTAAATGCATTAATTTTGACTCGTGTTTTCAGCCTCCGCATGACCTTACAAGGCATGTAGCGCAGTTTAAATGGATGAAAATAGTTTAATCTAGAGTAATAATTAAGTAGACGCTTAATACCCTTTAATTTGCGGCGTTGAAAATAAATATATAATGGAGAACATGTGCAAATTCCCTCGAGTATTGAAGACAATTTGTAGAAAAATTAATCTCTATCCCCTACTCAATGTATTTTAATCTCCGAGTTAAATCAATTAGGGAATAATTTCGAATATTTCGAATATGTCGAAAAGTGTATACTGTACCTTATTTAAAAAATAATAAAAATGTGCAATATATAATTTAAAATATATTTATTTCCCAGAAAGATGCATGAAAAATTTTAATAATTTTCACGTTAAAAGATTTCCTGTAAACATTTTCGTTAATTATACACAAGGGATGTCATATTTTTTTGTAATTGGAATAAAATGAATACCAAATAAATAGCACAATTGGAAAAATACATTAAATTATTAATAATAAAAAATTATAGTGATATAAAATTTAATCTTTAAATGTTTCATTCATTTTAATACCACTTCTTTGGCTTTCATTCAATTGTAATTAAATACCGTATATTAAATTATTATGAATTTTTATTTTAAATTATCTTGAACTAAAATTATTATTATTTGATTTCTCTGAATAGTATTGAGACATAAAAATCTATTGAATTTTATTATCAAGTTAAACATTTTTTTTCTTATATTCCATTCCACAGTTAAATATGTTATAAAAACCGACAAATACATGTTTGCATTTTGAAACCTACATTATATATAGAGTATAATTACAAACTTTTTATAGTTTCAAAAAAATTATAAAACGACTTTTAGAATTTGTTAAAATAGTTGTTTTGATGCATGATAAAAACACGCAGTTTTTGATGAAACCACTTCTGCAGTAAATTTATAAACAAATATCATAAGTAGCTCCAAGAATGCCCAGACAGTATTAAGGTTATTGCAAAGTTATGGTTGTCACACTAGATGCAATATCTGTCATCTTAACTTTGATTGCATTATTATCTTCAAATGGCTTTCTCTATTCCTTATGCAAATTCAACATTTATATTTTACAATAATATACTCCCTGAATTCATGGAAACCTGAGTTTGACATCAGTTTGATAAAAATCAGAAGAAAAATATCACTATTTCTGTGCTAATTGCTCAGTTTCTTAGTCTAAATAGAATTTTTGTATACGTTGCTTAGTTATTTTGAAATATTTTTGTAATCAATTTTTTTCATTACATAACATTTTATTACACATTTTGGCGTAAAAATATAAAAGGAATCAAAATTTAAATCCTATTAGTAATTTGATTTTTTGAATTAGAAGATCAAATATCCTTTAAATTTTTATAGAGTTTGCTTCTCATTCTGTACACTCATGACAAATAAGCTTTGCTTTGAAAAAATATTATTAAGTCGATAAATAACTAAAAATACAAATATATATAAATGTTAATTTTAACTTATATCTATTTCATTCTACATGATATTTACTCTATAAGAACTGTACGTCACAATTTTTCTCTTGAAATGACAGTCATATGAATATACAATATTAGAGAATGTACTGTAAATCACTTAAGTAGCTGGCAATAAAGCCTAAATTCAAGTTCAATCCGCTGTTAACTTTTCGATTAAAAATTTTATCACATAAATTATTAAATTCTTTGAAAACATATACTTTTTTAATGAAGAATGGAATCACATAGCTACATTATATTTCACCTCATTTTATGGAGTTTGGAAATGGAACAATATACAACACGAAATGTTTCTTTTTCAGAATATTATCATTTTTAATCTCTTTTCGAATGTCTCTTATAAGGATCACATTTATTGCACGGTATGGAATAATTTAATGTTCCATTCATATCAATTTAGCAAATGATATCACTTTATTTAATAATCAGATGCATAAGACAATTTATTGGTATAAACTATTTTGCACGGATATTACGAATATTTTCAATTTTATTGAATACAATAATTAAATATCCTTACGAAATTTAAGTATTATATATGATTTCTTAATGCTTTTAGAAATGGCGGAATTCGTCAGTGTTTAGATTCTTTTCTGGAATGGCAATCATTCTCTTATTTTTCCACGCCCAGATTTTATTGTTCAAGGGTCTATGTTCTATAACAAAGGCAGTTCAGACTACTTCAATGAACGCTTTAACAGCTCTGCTTAACCCCACGCTTCCCTAATTAATGAAGGAAAAAATATTATTAATGTACTGGTTAATGTTGACCAAAGGTTCTTTCATTCAGAAGAAAAATGGCGTCAAAGAAATGAAAAAATAAACCCCAGAGTTTAATCCGCCTCAAAAATAGTTTTAAACATTGCCTTAGGGCTATAAAGGACATGATGTCTAAAATAGTCAGTTTTTTGTCATCTGTTTGAAAGTTTGTAGAGGAGGAGGTGGTCAGTATTTGACCACTTTAGGGCCAGTCATCAAGAAGAGAATATTAGTTTGACAGATTCGGTCAATTTAAGATGGACATTGAAACAGTTCACGGTTGGCCACAACAAATCCTGTCGATACTGCTATGTTTAGTGGTGGGTCGGCTGTACACAAAAAGAAGAAGTCTCAAACATTGACAGATTCTTAATCATTTGGACTTAACTATGATAATTAATTATTATACCTTCCAAAAGTATTACATACCAAAATTAAATTTCACATCATCTTAAAATTTAAAAAAAACCACCTTTTCAATAAAATATAACATTCATTTTTGTATAACACTTTATTTCTTTTTAATAACTTTTCCCATGTGTAGTAAAATTATAAGTTTATAACCTTTGGTGTTTTTTGTTACCAAATTCAAACTCAACTCATAGTACAGTTTCTTAGTACAGTTTTTTAAATATTAAATTAAAATCAAAAAATTCATATTTTTAAATTAATTCCAAAAAAGGAATTTCATCCTAATTTTATTTTGCATTGTATACCCCTTTTATTACAATTTAGAATGTAATTAAAAATATATAAAATACTTTTGGTTATATGTAATTTTTAAAATTAAATTCATATTTTTTTCGTCGTATCAAATTACAAGAAGAATTAAAAAAATATATATATTACAATTTCTTACTAATATTTAATAACACAAAAAGCCAACAATTTACTCGAACAAACTGCTCGCCAAATGCCTCTAATATCATAATAAAGCCTTAACATTCTATACACATTCACATGGGACATTCCACAATAATCTTGTATAATATAGGACATTTTCTGCATGCTTTGAAGGTAGATATTATTATCATTTATTTACAATATATATGTCCTATATAAAAATAACAGAGCAATAAAAGATAAAAATTTATCTGATGAAATAATCTCTTGGATTACATAAACATATAATAAAGAAATTTCTGAAATCGGGTGAATAGTTTTCTGTTATTCCGATTTCTGCACAAAATAGATTTATTCCGAAGAGAAAGCAATGTATGGATGAACGGATTTATTTATTATGTAACCATCTCTGTATAAATATAACGATAACGTAAGTAGCACAAAAATCTCTCTAATTATTTATTGCCGAACAGCATCAACCATGTAAGAAAAAAAAACTTTAAATGATATTTCAAAATTATTCAGTGAATGGTTTTTAATAGTTTTACTTAATTATACTTACTAAAAGTTAGGGTTGAAAAATATTATTAAAATTGATATACAAAGCATCCGTTATTAATAAAATTATAATGTCACCTTCTTGGGTACTTACATATTAGACCGTCCATCTTTATCGCCAAATTCGAAGTCGTCATCAATGAGTTGCTAAACCGTCAATTACGGCAAAAAACCGCCATTACTTAAAAAAAATTGTGGTGTTGTGTGTTGTGACTAATGGCACTTGCCATGGAAAAACCTTTTCTGATACGATCAACATATTTTAAGCCTAAGAAATGCGTCTCTTTGTTTTACAAGTAGCGCCCTCTAGGGCCAAGAGTACGACTTAGCTACACACACGTCACAACCCATTCTAGGGGGCGGATTATATTCATGCAAATTCATTCATACATCTCAGATCGTAATTTAGACCTGGAACAGATAACGATCACCTCTGACCCAGTACCCCCAGCGATATTACTCTCGCTATGGAGGACTTTGAGGCCACGAACAGATTTAACGAGCCCCAGTCGCCATACACCCGGGGAATTTTTTGGCCGGTGAGTATTGAACTCGTAACTTAAGGAGTACGACTCCAACGCGCTACCAATCACGCCATCCCTCCCCTTAAAAATTGTTCAAACCTTAACTGCCGTCCGCCATTTTGCCGCTGTTAATCTTTATCGCCAAATTTAAATCTATCACCAATGAATTACTAAGCCGTTTGGGAAGACGGTCTAATACGTAAGTACCCCTTCTTGTTTACTGAAAATTGTTTATCTTCATATTATTGATTTAACTTAATATTTTTTGTTATTATTCTTAATATTTTGAACTACGTTACAATAGATTCTACATCATTGATTTTGAATGCCAGCGATACTTCACAAAATTTAAAAGAAGATATATTTATCATTTGCTTCAAATTTCTTACTGAAATAATTATTTGAAAACAATAAACTACATATTATAACCGGTACATATTCTTCCTTATATATCCTGACTTATTTACAAGTATCTAATTACTTATCAGTATATATTTAGAAGTCTTTATATACGAAGTGCAATCATAAAGGAAAAGCATTAACATCATTATTAATAATTTATGTTACTTAGGAAACATGACGACAATTCATGCTTCTTTATACATTCAATACCTTGAAGATGCTCCTGGGGAAACTGTTGCCTGAAGAAAAATTTTCCAACCATATTAGAAGTTTCCCAAACAATCGTTTCGAAACAAATGGCTATCTAAGCGGAAAACACTAGCTTCTGATTTCAGCTTTAATTAGCAATGTCCTTTCGGAACCAATTTTTGTTCATTCTTGCAGAAAGAGTCACCAAGAAGTCTTTCCAAGATAAGGATAAGACGAACTGTATTTAACCAGGTGGAGCTATTATCAGGAAATTGAAGCCTTTCTTCCCTTTTCATTATGAAGCTTCCACACCGACTCAACTCAGCTTTTGAAAAGCGGTCAACTTTATCCGATGAAAGAACAATTAAAAGTTTCTGTTCTGAAATACCTGTTTCTGTGAATCAGGCGAAAAGGGCCCTTTGAAAACACTTCATTAAAACCGACACTGTTTTCGTCCTGCCCGAATCTTAATCTTGGTCTGAGAAAGCAAAATCAAATTGTCTTCTTGTATTTTGCCGTGCTTTTGTTTCGCAGAAACAAGAATGAATGGCTGCACAGTTTGAGTTCGAAAAGGAATGTCTGTGTTTTCTCGTACGATGGGGTGAGCTCGTGTTCAGTGGATAAATTTATATTGTTCGAAAATTCTCGCTAAGTCTTGGTGGAAACAATGGAAGAACCCCAGCTTGGAATCTTGGAGTTGTATTAAATTAATGTTTTGTTTTACATCGTGAGTTTCTACTGTACCGTAAACTAATAAATGTTTCAATGCACATTTATATTCACTCAAAGGAAGAAAAGACACATTCTCGGAAACAAAATAAATTTTAGAATATATATGTAACAATGGGATTATTAAAGAAAATGTAACATTTCAAAGCACACAATCTTTTAAATATAATTTTCATTTATTAATCGTATTTGGCAATCAATATATTTGTCAGATATATTGATTATATTTAATTTTTATTAAATCATTGAGATACAACTTAAATAGTCACAGAGTTCCGAAATTTAAAGATAATAGAATTAAAGCTGAACATCTTGAGTCTTAATATCCTGATTATATCATTATTATTGTTACTATCCTGATTATATTATTATTATTACTAACCTGTTTATATTATTATTATAATCATCATCCTGATTATATTATTGTTATTACTATTCCGATTATATTATTATTATTGATACCCTGTTTATAGTACAATGTTAATATCTTATTAGCTAATAAATGATAAACACAAAAATAATAAGCTAAATTATGTAATTAGTTTAAATTTAAACAATAAAAGTGGAAATACATCCTATACCAAAAATAATTTTGTATAATTCTGATCATTTGACATGGAATTTGCTGACATTTTGTAGTAAACAATTTACTAAAGAAAAAAAAGGCTTTAACTGACATTGTTAAAGATTAAAATTTAAAACAAAATTCATTCTGTCAAAAGAGAGAGAGAGAGAGTGATCGAGATAAAAAGAAAATACTTTTGTGAAAACAGGTTTAATACGATTCTGTAACCAAATCGGTTATAATATTGATATTCCTCAAAAGAATTTAAAAAAAAATTACATTCTTTTCTTTATCATGAAAATTGTCCTGCCATATATAACCTCAAAGAATAGTATTGTGTTTTTCATATCTGCAAGTATTGCGACAATTTACTTTTTTGGCATCCATATATAGATTCATTATTTTTTTTACTGAATAAAAACCGTAGATTTGAATAGATTCATCATTTCTAAAAAAATTCAGATGTAGGATATCAAATCCACAAAAACGGGGTCCATTTTAACAAATGTTAAACTGAAAAGCATTCATATCAATTTCTTTTTGTACCATTTTGCATATACACTATACAAAGCTTTAAATAATATGGATTCAAATTTTTTGAATGAATGGATATATTTTATGATTTACCAATGTTCTCAAATAATGATAAAAAAAAGATTACGAGTTAATATTAAAGATTTTCCGTAAGACGGCGTCATCGAAAAATAGTCAAAGAATTTTGTCGGAATTCCACTTTATTTGGAGATTTTTGCTTTTAAATCAGTGTGAGAAATTTAACAAAATTCTATATTATTTGGCGATTTTTCGCTACCGCTCAGCTAACGAAAAAGTACCGATTATTGTTAAAGTGAAAATAATGAAGCAGTTACTGAAGGATAGATAGAGGTTAATATAGAAGTGGTACAATTCACTTCACTTCGCAACCATAAAACTGATAGAAAACTTTATCCAAATTTTAAAGATATAATCAAATAATATAACCACATGTTATATATTGTGACAATTGAAACCGCCAAATTGGCGAAATTTTTTACTGGAGCTTTCTGGTTGCTGTTAAAACTCACTAGTACGATTAGAGTTAATATAATGGTAAATGATTAGGGTTAAAATGTATTCCAAACTTTTGATGACCTACAAAATTATGGTTCTCGTGTAAATTCGAGTTTCCCTTTGATTGGCGACCAATTTCAGCGATGAATGATTATTTCTGGTTCCCATAATGTTTTATTTTCATTGACGTTATTGTTAGGTTACATGCCGAAAATCTGTTTGGCGATGGTCTTGTTGTAAAAGAAATTAAAAGGCACCTAATTGTAAAATTTTACCAAAATTACATCGCGTTTACAATGTGTGGCCTTCCTTGCATCTATTTCATTAAGAAGAAAATTAAAACCTTTTAATTATGACACCTAATGATTGTCGCGTATAAAGACCAGCCACTAATCTAAAATCTAAGATTAATGTTCAATTCAAAAGTTATTCTTCTTGTATAAATATTATAAATTATGGCAAGATACTTTTAGGGTTACAATAAAAAATTTATCAGCATTATAATTCGAAAAATCGCCAAAAGAAGTTCAACGGATAATCCATATTAATTAAAACTTTGTCAATCTTATTTAGAAAGACACAACCTCTCGTCAAGAATTCCAAAAAAATCCCTG
Organism: Argiope argentata; assembly: GCA_026289955.1. Classification (NCBI taxonomy): domain Eukaryota; kingdom Metazoa; phylum Arthropoda; class Arachnida; order Araneae; family Araneidae; genus Argiope; species Argiope argentata. The sequence goes on from JAOUZG010000498.1 coordinate 1,188,525, forward strand.
CCAAAATCAAGTTGATTGATAATAATTAATTTATAATATTACTTATTCAATTAGTCATTTTGGTTGGCTCATTCACATTATTGGTATATTTGTCGAGTTGAAGGAATAGTTAATTAATTTATTATTATTAACACAGAAAAATGTTTAGGGAAATTTATCTCATACTTTTAGAATCCTATAATTCAATGAAAGACCTACGATTTTTGTGTGATTTTTCGATATGCAAGACAAAAACTTGGCAAAATCGACGCGAAATCTCGGCAAAAAAATTAGCAAAAATTCGCCATTTTTTGGATACAAAAATATAGAACTTTTTTAAAGATTGCAATGAAAATTATCAAGATTATCACAATTGGTGAGGAATCGTACCAAAAAAAATCTCTGCTTGGGTGACCAGATACCATTCTTAAGTTTGGTAAAAAAAAAACATAAGTGAATAAGGAAGTAGTTTATTTTTATCAGCTAATATAATATAAACAAATTTATTAATGTAAAATTACAAGTAAATATTATAATACAACTAGTAAAAGTGGTCTCACATATAGCAATTTTTTTTCTTTTCTTGAGACAAAAGTTTATTTAATTTAGTAACACATTGATATTTGAAATTTTGAATGATTGTCTTTTTAATGCAGTTTGTATCAAATGATTCACAGAACAATTTACTCAAGACTTTAATGACTCCATATAATTCTGCCAACGTCGTTTCCTTTCTCTCATGTGTGGGTCTTCAATGTTCGAAAGTTTTATTGAAATGAAACAAGCCATAATGAAGATACTTGCAATGCACACTGCTTTGAAAACAATTTTAAGGATGAACAAAGCCGCAATATTAACTGCAACGAAGGCAGCAATGACTTCTTCTAATTTCACGTCCATGGCGATCAACTATTTAAGTACTCAAAGTAAAATGTCTATCGGTTTTAATTTTTCTACTCGTTTTTGCAAGCTCTGTTGATAACATCTAACAGTCATGCGCTTTTTTAAAAACAAAAATATGCAACAAAATCTGTTGTTGCAAGTTGTAGATTACATCATTTACACTGTAATTTCGGGTTTAAGCTCGGCCTGTTATAAACCAGAAAGTAGACAGAGACTGCGCAGAAAGGCTAAAAAGGGCTCTCGGTCTATTGAAAGTATTTGTACCAATAGGACACCTACAAGCCATAGTATTGTATTTTTTTTATTGCGCATTCATTTGTATTATTTGCTGTCGCTTTTTTGGAGAGAAGGAATCGATTAATTATCGTAGTTTAATTCCGACGGTTTAGTAACTCATTGGCGACGGAATTAAATTTGGCGATAAAGATCAACGACACCATTGCTGGATTGCCATAACTGGTGGTTTAGCAACTCTTTGGCGACGAATTCAAATTTGGCGATAAAGTTGTACGGTATAATAAGCAAGTACCGAAATTTTTTCTTAAGGTTTTTTTAGTCGTCGTTATAACCAACAAGTGCCTATAAATAATAACTTACAAATTGTTATAACCCATTTGTACTTGAATATAAACAGTGAGGGTTATAGCGACAAAGGCTATTGTTCCATATAAAATGTTATCTATCATGGCTGACTCTCGATATGCTAAACTGCTTTTCTTTGCGAAATACAGCCAACTTTTAAACTTGGCGATATTTGGAATATTTGATATTTACCCTTTTAGCGATAAATCGCAAATAAATTAATTAATTAAAACATTGCCAACTGAAATCCCACCCGATAAATAAAATATAACCATAATGCCGTCATGTGAGCCTAAAATCATATTTAAAACATATACTAAAGTGGTCATTCGAAATTTCCGATAAAACCTCAACAATTATACTAGTTCATTTTATCAGTTAATTTAATGTAAAATGCAAAATTTTATAACATGTTTCAAGTAAACTTTGGGTATAATCCTAGTATACGGTAGCCCTTGATTTGGCGACTTTTTACCGAGAAGCCTTGACATCATTTCTGCCCTGTTGAGTTATTTAGATGGAGTTGAGATTTATTTGGAGACATTTTTCAAAAGGGCGCCAAAGGAGTACCGTATACTAGGATTTAACCTAAAGTTTGTTATCCATAGAAAAGTAGTTATCACTCATATATTTCCATCTTCTATTTTCTTGAAACAAAAGATTTTATTATAAAAACCCTGTTTTTAATTTTAATATTTAATATATCAATCAGTTGTTGAATTCAAAAGAGCGCATTTAGCTTCTTGTCTGCTTTGATGATTTCAGATATTTTTGCCAGTGTTTTTTCGCTTTCGTTGACCTTCCGCAGCAATCTCTTCGACTATTTTCGCTGTTGTAAATCCTCGAAATGAAGCAAATTACAATAAAAACACTTAAAAAGCTCGCCGCAGTCATAAGCATTTGAATACTTATTTTAATGATGATTGCTATTAGGCAAACGGCAATGAATACAGCGAAGGCGTCTAATACAAACTTGTCCATTTTGTGGATGCCCTTCTCTGAAATCGGTTTCCTGCAGTTTTTACTTAGATCTACTGGCATTAATGATGGCATCTTTTTGCTGTATGCTGTTTCAAAGTGTAAATGCCAAAAAATATATTAATTTGTTAATCCAATAAATATTTATATTCCGTATATAATAAGGATAAAATAAGAATTATGAACTTTTAATTTAATAATAGTAATACTGGAATTATTTGTTGCCATCAAATACTGATAGAAAATAAATTAAAATGAAATTATTATAATAAATATATAATAGGTTATTGTTGGGTTTAAAACTCGCGCATTTGAAAGACGACCAGCAAACTGCAAACGCTTACAAAGGTTGAAAATGCTGTTCAATTCATGCCAAATATAATTTAAATATGAATAGAATGCCGATCTGAAGAGTCCTTTAATCACATTTGAAAGAAAGATTTGCTTTCACCAATGTGCTCCCTTTTTCACCACTTTGCATTAAAATCAATTTAATTTGATACTGAGACACAGTAATTCAGCGGATAATGAATGAATTCTGTTATTACCATTGATGTGTTAGTGTAATTTTTAACTACCTATTAGTAATAAAGTAGAATAAAGAAGTAAAGTTTAAAAGATTGATTACTGATCAGAAATCTGCTTTCAAAATGTTTTTAATAACTTAAGCAAACGAAACGTCAATGCTGTTTTATGTATGTGCCTATTGTACCTTGCAAAAACTGTTTTGAAATGTATGATACATAGAAATACCATGAATAAGGTTATTTACGTAATTGGTAAGAATTTTCTTGCAATAAAATTGCTTTAAAACATTATAATTTTTAGATACTAAGTTTTCCGCTATATTTTTTCTGGTCTCCTATACCCCAATAGGAAACACGTGTTCCATTTAAAAAGATCACAAGAACACATATGACCCACCTCAAAAAGTGCACACATAGTTAATTTTTGTTTTTTTAAGAAAAATATAGCTATTTATAAATTTGATTAATTAGAGCCTAAATTATCTTAATTTTGGAAAATAAAAGACGTATTAAATGGGTTAAACAGGATCTCAAATTGATATGAAGAGATATTTTTTTATCAAAGTTGGTTAAAATAATTATATTAAACTATTAATAATTTGGTCAACTTGGGATTGTAACTTTTTTCATTTTCTTCTGCTTGAAGAAGCATGCCTAAATAAGAAAGCTTGCGCCAAAAACCTCAAATAAACTTATTTTAAAATTGGAAAGATTAATGTAATGAGATCAATAATAAAAAAAGCCTTTGAGTATCAACTTTGGACTTAATTTACACTTGCGGCGCATATTTGTAACTAAAACATTACATTAAAATGCTTAAGTTTCTATAAATAACTTAAAATTTCAGGCAGCTCTTCCAAAAAAAAAAATAAAGACATAAATCAACAAAATTAATTTTTAAACAGAACCAACTCTAGGGAGGACAAAAAAAAGTAAATTCATTGCGTACATCTTTCTTAGCGAAGGAGAAGAAAAAATCCCATTTTTAAGAAGTTGGCGTAGAATAAAAGTAGACAAATACGAGCCCCCAACTGAATTTTAAACTTCTTGATCTCTTTTACGAACTTTTCTCTGCCGCTGCGAACTAAAAATTTAATTTGCATTTCTCCAAGGCTATTGCCGGCCAGACCCCTCGCAAAAGAAAATGCACTTTTAATCTACAAAAGTCCTGCGCTCCGGAGATAGTGACAAAAAAAAGTGCGGCTGTAAGAAGAATAAAATAAAGAATTACTTTTAATGAGCAGCGAAAAAAGCAAACGAAAAATACTTTGCCGACCTAAACGTGTTTAGCGACTCGACTTATTAATTTCTCGATCGGTTTCTCTTGGGAAGTTATTACCGCTCTTAGAAAATCCTATTTAAGGCAAAGTCCTGAAGTCGACGTATATTTTGCTTAAGGTTGAATTACTTGACATGCGCGTTCGGCAGTCTTGTCAAGCAATTAATCCGGATTTTTATATACCGAGCTAGAAGAATACCGTCTAATTTTTAGCTTAATCTAGAATAATGGAAAGAAACATTCGATGTGGCATATAAAAAGATAAAATCCAAATTATTTTTGTATTTCTAATGGTAAAACTAAAGTACACAGTACAGTATTTTCACCAAAGTTGAATTACTTGACATGCACGTTTGGCAGTCTTGTCAAGCAATTAATCCAGATTTTTATATTCCGAACTAGAAGAATACTGACTAATTTTTTGCTTAATCTAGATTAATGGAAAGGAAGATTCGATGTGGCATATAAAAAGATAAAATTCAAATTATTATTTTTATTTTTAATGGTAAAACTAAAGTACACAGTACAGTATTTTCACCACGGCTAATTTCCCATTTTAAAAATAGATATGAATCAGAATTGTGCCATACAAATATTAAAAAAATATTCAATAGATTAAAAAAAATTTCTTTAAATAAATACGTACAAAAATAGTCTTAATTTAACATCCCATTAAAAGTAATGGAAGCATTCAAAATGGTGTAATATAAAGGACATAAAAATAAAGGGAAAAATTATCTTGTATTGTTTTTAATCTCTTAAAATGTGCTTTAAAACTGTTAATACATAATACATATCATTTATTAACATATTATGAATATGATTGGTTTGAGAAATTCTAATTAGCAGATTATATATATATGTATAAAATAACTGGTACTTGGCGTGTTGCTGCCACAGAAGAAATAATTTTGGAAATATCATTTGAAATTTAAAATATCTATCTTCTAATTTTTTGAGTTTTAAATCTCATATTTGGCGACCAGGATTTTTTGGCTTTTTTTGGTTTTGTAAAGTGGTTACTTATATTTTATTCTGCTAAATCTGCCGAAATAATGAAGGATTTATGCTTCTGAAAAGAATGATCTTAACTCCTAATTGCTGTAAACAGAAGATGGATAATTTGTTAAAAAGTCAAAGAGAAAGAATCAAGAATCAACAAATGGCAACTCTTGATGAAAACAGTAATTTATTCCTTTCTATTCAAAAGGCTATATTTCATCCTTTAGAAGTAGGCAGCAAATAAAGCTATACAGATACAATATCATTCATAATAATATAAATCAATTTAGTTTGGAAGCTAAAGACCATCAAGTTCACTTAAAAAGATGGACAATAATGGCTATTGATACATTAATAATTGAGGCACAATTATCTTTTGACATTTAGGTTTGAAAAAAAAACCTTTAGGTTTCTAATTACTACTTTTCCCATTATTAACTAGAATCTACAACGATTATGTAGATTTTAGATTTATTAATCGAAGTTTTCTTGAGAGAATGGTGTTATTTAACATTTAAATGAAAAAATAATTTGTCTTTTTAAGCATCAACGTTCTTATAAGTACAAGAAACCAATTTTGAGGAAGCATGTCTTAACATTTTTTTTCTGCCTCTTAAAAAATAAAGATTTTACTAAATATACTCTTCTGATTAGTTCCTAAAATATGCTCTTCTGATCATGTCTATTTTTATAAATAAAAATAAACAGATACATATTCTAGTGATCTTTCAACATTAAATTACAATCAAGAAAACAAGTACTTTTGTGACAAGTAAAACATCGGCTAGTTAGCGATACTTCACAAAAATCTAAACAAAGATGAATCACCGGCCGTATAATTTCGTCCCACTTATTTCTCCATAAATCAAAACCACTCCTAAGGCACGCTAGGTTATATTCCTCAATTCCCAACAAGAAAACTGCTCCCATAAACTCCGGAACGCAAAACTTGCCATTTTTACCACTTTGCCTTCATCGCAAAAGCTGTAGGCAAAACGACCCACACTAAATCCCAATCTATCCATTCCTAAGAAGCATTCACATACATTTCCTCCCCCAATCCACCCTTACTAGATAATGGAAGATGCATGTTTCTCGAAAGAATGTTCTTAACGCCTAATTACTGTAATTAGAAGAGATGGAAAAGAGTACCGTGGATCTTCTTCGCGCGAGGCCCGCCGGCAAACATAAAAGAAAACAACAGAACGACTCATCTTCCCAAGTTGCCTACGGCTCATCATGCGCAGGCCGAAGTTCTACATACCACATACAACTCGCACGATGGTAATTCAATTTTTCTTCAAACAATCACACTTAATCTCGTTAACTGGTCTACATACTCGTAAATCATTTTGTAATAAGCCTAGGATAGTGGTTACATGCTTCCAATTCAATAGAAAATAGTGCTTCCATACATAAAGAGTGGAATACAATGAGATATGTAGGGGTTTAAAAGGGGAGACTATCCGCTTTTATCAGACCCGGTAGTTGGATCATAGGGATGACGTAGTTTATCTCGTTCTCATGGTTGATTTGGAAGAGCCAAATTAATGACTGCTCATCCAATTTTAGTTAATTTACGGGAGATTAGGGATTTGGCGAGAGATGCCCTTTTCGCTGCCTGAGTTCATAGGATGAGGTACATATTCTGATGGGATTTGCTTTGTGGTTTGGATTGCCGGCGGAAAATGTTGTGAAGGTAGTTTAGAGATATCTTGCCTTAGAAAATCTTGAATTTGTTGATTGGTGTCAGGATAAGGGAGAATAAAGAAAAAAAAATCCAGCAGAAAAGACAGTTTACAATTACAATGAAACTATCTTGACTAATGCAATTAAATATAAAAATTAAATCGTTAATTATGGTTCGAAAATTATTTCCTATTTAATTCATTTTATTAGGCGGGAGTTGAAAAACCCTATCAGTTTGTTGTTTACAGTGGAATTAATTTCTTATTATTTCATAAATTACAATCTAGTATATAATGTGAACTTATTATTTCATAAATTACAATCTAGTATATAATGTGAAGAAAATATCGAATTTAACTACAAAATGTAAAAGCATAAAAGTTTAATAAAATGTTTTTCAATAAAATTTTAAGAAATTTAAAATTATAAAGTCTATATTTGTTTCCTTGTTTCGATTAGTAATTAATAATTCGATAATAATTAATTAGAGATATTAACGAATGTTCCCATTTTAAATCCCTCTGAATCAAAGATTCACATCTTTCAAAATATGTCAGTCTACACATGAACAATGTGTTTTAACACCGTTTTGAGATAGAGGCATGAAATTTGGTGAGTATGCATGTAATTTGTTGATTTTTGAATGAAAAGGCTTAAAAGAAATCCCCACAAGTCTCAATTAATTAAGCCTGTTGTATTAAGTCTTTATCTGTCTCAGTATAAGATATAAGATAAAGGATTAGATTTATAAAATGGGATGCACAAATTAGCTCCTAAGGTGTATATCCGTATCCGATATTGAATCAAATGCCTCAATGAGTTCAAGATTATTTTGGTCTGTACTTTCATATTATATTATATATATATATATATATATATATATATATATATATAGCGCGCGCGAGAGAGTAATTAATGAAGACAACGATTTTTTAAAATAAACATAGTTTGATATTGAATCCTATTGCTAATGTTATAGTTTGTAAGATTTTAGGATAAATATAAATTATAGTTGGTTAATGTTAATATTTTATAACTTAATAACCAAATTACTTTTTTTGCAAAATGTTTTTGTTTGATTTCAAATGATCATTAATCAATAGTATCAATTGGTCAGCAAAAGAACATTAAAAATGCATTATTACCCCTGATATTCACATTTGTGGCACTCTGAAAATAAAAATCTGAGCATTTACAGCATTCAACGCCACGCTCATAGACTTATGCAGGGGAATGGTGATAGTAACTGAAATCAAAAATAAAAGAAAGAATAATAATACCAGAAATAAACCCTTTATTTTATTTTCAATACACTTAAAATGGTCCATTTACTGTGTTTTGGAATTCATATAGTAGTTTCGTATTTCGGCAATATTTTCTAAACAAGATAAATGTCAATTTAAATGCGAATCACTAACATTCACACGTAGAAACATTTATTTACATGAAGTAATTATTTAGGAGTCAGAGAGAAGAATAATGATAAAAGAAATAAACACATTTTATGTAGGAAAAATCATTGTTATGACTTTAAATATTAACATTATTGCAATCCATAATAGAAAATTTTAAAATTTAATTAAAATAAAAGTTAAAAGGTGAGTAATTAGCATGATTAGTATTTCTTAGTTCATTTCAGAAATAATTCTTTACATTTTTATCCAAGTTGTATTTATGTGGCTATAAATTTAAATACAAATTGAATGTTGAATCTAACCCGAAAAAACAACATTTACTTCAAATGTGATCATCATTAAAAATGTAACACATAAAAGTAAATAATTAGTTAAGGAATAATGATTAAATGTCAATAATTTTGTTTACTGACAATTCAAGTGAAATGAGAACAAGCGTGAATGATTTCTCTCTGGAACTTTCTCATATATTCTCCATGCAAAGGATTTTACCCCTCCCCTCTCAAATTTGGGTATTTGGCGTAAGACAATGTTTTATATGGCATTGCTAAACAGTAGTTAGAAAATCTAGAATTTTGGAATAAATATATAATTATTTTTGATTTCATTGTTTAAAGATACATTTTGGTATTATTTTTGAGATAAAAATTCCTAATTATAATTTAAATATTACAATCAACATACTAAAAGACAGGATAGCACTGATAACAATTAATGTGCTTACATTATACAGAAGTAGGAACCGACAGAAAGTCAATCGGCTGAGGGATTTGACTCATAATTTGATTAGAATCTATTCTTTAGATGTTTAACGAGTGTACCAAATTTTATACATAAAGATCAAGGCGTTGTTTAGTTATTGATTTCGTATAAACTCGAACAGATGGGGAGACGCATTTCCTTTGCATCGATTTTGTTTAAAGTTTTTAAGAAATCTCCAAAATTGGTCACAAATCCACATACTAAATTTTATCCCTTTAACTCAAAGCAGTTTTAAGTCACCCTATTCATAGACAGATGGGTAGGCATAATCTCTAAAATGAATTTTTGGATTCTAGTAAATGTATTTTTTGATTCGTGTAAATGTAATTTTTGATTCGAGTAAATATATTTTTTGATTCAAATAAATGCATATTTCATTTCGAGTCAAGTGTAATGTAAATGTATATTTAGAGATTCAGCAAAATGTTGATATTGAAATTCTTGGATGTTTAAACATCCAAAATGAAAATATCTATGAAGGATGAATTTTTTTATATCTATATTTCCTCCAAAAGCTTTCTTACATTATCTTCCAGAAACATTTAGTTCTTTAAGCAAAGACAAGAATTATAATATATATATATAATTCCTAAGTGATATTTAGATATAAATGCAAAATGTGCGTTAAAAGTATTTATCTTTTAACAAAAAAAGGGTATTTTAAAAATATCACATTCATACACTGGATTTCAAAATCAATTAAAGGTTTTTTTGGACACGTGTTTTGGATAAAGTGAGAAAGATTACGATGTATAAACACTTTTATATTTGACTAAAATTTTGTATGATATATCTATCCAAAAACAATCCATACCTAAATCAAATAACAGCGAAATGTAATCATATCATTTCTGTAGCTAATCTTTTGTATATACTTATTATAGTGATCCAAATCAAATTTCTAAAGTTGCATTTTCTCTTGTATCGCAAAAATATTTTTAAATATTTTTTTTTACTTCCATTTATACGAAAGAAAAATGTTATTAGCATTGTTATCTACAAAGAGTTATGCATAGGTACTAGTAGTATAAAGGAAAATTAAATATAAGTATATGCTCTGGACGAGAATAAGTTAAGTCATTAATAGTAGGTTTAATTCATGGGAGTCATTTATTAGTTTAAAGTTCACAGGTTGTTCAGTATTTTGAAGAATACTGCACAATATTCATTGATATTTTATTATTAATTATTATATAATATGTCGAATATTGTTTAATATTGCCATAGTGGTACAATATTGTACCTCTAGGTTTGCCAGGAATATAATCAAATTTTATGGTGCCTGATAATAGGCCGTCTGCCTTTTTACAGCCAAATGGCATTACATGAACATTTCATTTCCCCAAAAATAGTTACTTGAACTTATGAACTAATACCGATAACTACTCACTATTATTTATAAGCATAAGAAGAAAATCGTAAAAATTACATTTATCTTCTCTAACATAATTTAGTAACCTAAAAAAATTGAGGAAATATTATGAAACTCAGGAAAAAAATTTGCAGTTTGAAGATTTTAATGTCCAGAACACACACACACGCCCCCCCACACACCTATTTTACAATTATATAAGTGAATATGACGTAATATAAATGGCAACCAGGCCCGTAGTCTTATGGGATAGAGGTTTTTTTAAAGAAATAATTAATTTATGATGCTATTTGTTGAGACATTAAAAATGATGATTTTTGGTAAATTCAGGAATCATCTTATTTATTAATTTTACACCAATCAAAAATGACATTTTACAAAAAAGGTTTTAAAATACACTTTTCAAAATAGATAATGAATTTAATTTCATAGTTGTATTTGATAATTATATATTTCCTGTGGTTCTTAATTAACGTGAGTTAAATCTAATACAATAATTGACAACATAATTTATCTATTATTATATAGATAAACTCCCATCCCAAAGTTATGTTAACCGCATTTATAATTTAAAGGACCAGGTCGAGAATTTATAATTTTGACTTACAACAGCATTATCCGTGGCCTTTTCTCTAGTTACGTAAAATAACATAAATCCAAATCAAAGCAATAATACAGCTGACAGACCGAATTGATATTTCATTCAGTTCCAAAGGAAAATTTTTATAAAGACAACGAGTGATACTTCGATACAGTTGAAATGAACTCCGATGCAAATTAGTGACAATCTAATAAGTTTCCGAGCTCAAATGAATGCAATACTGCAGACAGATTCCTGTTTCCATTGCTGAAGGGTTCTAGAAAACTAGGCGGTCAAATATTTGCCCTCGCAGTACGATCCCTATTTGTCTAACCCGCGGATGGTTTTTAAAACACAAATATTTGATCGAGAAGGCGTTGTGAAAATGAAAAATCCAAACCTGTCTCCACGCTTAGTGTCTCCTGAGCGAATAGTGTCGGCGGAAATCATTTTATCCTGGCTACCAGCACGGAGATTTTCTGTTGTATCCCAGAATATTGATGCTTAGGAGGAGGAGATTTTTCTGTTTGCTTGGATAATAAATGTAGTTTTCTAGTGTTTTGAATAGTATAATTGATTTTCAGTGGTAGACATGATGTTTGCACTCGTTGTTTGAGGAGATTAAACTATTGAATCAATATTAACAATTGCATAATCCGAAATGCAATTAAATTATGCTTTGGTTTAGATTAATATTTGATTCTATCTGAAAATGGTGCCTTTGAAAGAATGAGATTTTTTAAAAGAGGTTTTAAGAAACTTATTAGAAAAATTTCAATAGACACAAAGAACAGAAGAAATTATTTTGCTATTTTTATAAAAAAAATATTAACATTACAATATAAAGGAAACCGGATAGTAAATGTAAGGATGCCTAACAACGGCAAAAATTATTTTTGCTTCTTTTGGTATTTATATAAGAGGTAGTTTTAGTATTTATATAAGAGGTTAACATGTAAATTATTAGATTGCCAAAATTAAATGATTAATATTGGGACGCAATTTTGATAACATTATATTTTCATCTACATTTAAATCCGTTAATTCTTCTTGAAAAAATTATTAGCAAGTTATGTTTTTATAAATAATTCCAAGGTAGCTTACAAACACTTCGATCTAGAATTTTAGTATACATTATTTACAACAACTTTCTAAATTTCTACCAAATTATAACACATTTCTTTCAGAAGAAATCAGTTTATCCAGCTATCCTTTCACGCGGCAAGATCCACTCCATAGTAAACCATTTTTTAATAATTTGTAGTGGATTGTAACTCTTTTCTAGAAGAGCTGAAAATTTTTGTTTGGGTTCTTGGTTATGTCATAGGACTGCAGTTCATACTTTTATTTATTTTGTATGCAGCCTTATAAGCTTTGAATATTTTCAGTGGAATTTTTAAATTAATCTATTAAGTTGCTATAGATTCTATATTACAGTGCTATTTTGGATCATGTGAATGTTTTTCGTAAGTTTGAAACCAGAAATTTTGGATTCATAAAATATCTTTCATGTACAAAAAGAACGATGCTATGCACCCAACTTTGTTTTTGTAGCCATAAAAGTGAGATTTAGGTGTTTCGAACTGTTCATTTTCTGTCAATATGGGCTCTCTCTGGGATTTTGGTTGTGTTAGATAGGAATTTAAGAACATATTATGAATGAAGGAATTTTGAAAATTGGTGAATCTTTTGTGGTTGTCAAAGGCCAGCGCAATGGTTTGGGATTTTAGATGACCGTGGATGGTTTGATTTGAGATTCTATTGGATCCATTGATCTTGTCGAATAAGTACCAGATTACGAGAGTTGACAGTCACTAACGAAACCCAAAATGGTTTGGACTTTTGCCCTTGATGAAAGCCCTTTGCAAGAGGAGTTTCTTAAAAAATTTTACAGTAATTGTAATTTTACAGAAATGTAATTGTCAAGGACTACATTTAGCTGACACTTTTATTTTCTTGTGAAAGAGGACAATTACACTTTTTTTTAAAGTATGGAAGTTTTGAAGCTAGAATTGTGGCACTAGTTGAGAGTAGAATTAAGGATACTATATAATTTTAACCTGGAGCTTTTCTGATTGGAAATTACTTTTAGGGGGCATTCATTTTTTGGTGGAAATAATCGGTTCCGGAGCCGAATGGAAGCTAAGGATTAATTGCTGAAATTTTATTCTAAACTGGGGGGGGGGGGGGAAGTGTCCTTTAGAACAGAAAGTGTGAAAGAACTAGTTTTGTTGTGTTCCCAGGAAACCTAAAGGAACTTCTGGGGGATAAAAGTGTCTGTCTTTGACGATAGCATTGTATTGTTACCTGAAGAGATTTGTGGTTGTAACGTATAGCTGTTTTCAATGGTTGTACTGGTATTCCTTAATTTTTTCTGAGAAAACCATCTGGAATATCTGTTTCATTTTTGTATCTTCCAACTCTTGCTTTTTAGAGTTCTCTTCCGAGGTCCTAGATCTCTTTTCTTCAATTTTTTTCTAAGTTTATTTCACCAGATGTTATTAATTATAGATGATACTTTTTGTTTTTGTATTTAATCCTTACAACCTTTGGATATTAAAAGTTTGTCTGTTGATTTATCTTGGTGATTTGGATTACTGAATGGTGCGACGGAACGCTGAAGATTCAGACTGCTTTCTCGGTTTTTTTTATCGCAATGTTTCAACTACCACAGGCAATTTTAATTTTTAAAAAAATATTCACTGTTTAGTCTCCAAATCAGAATTTATTTATTCACTTTTAAATCTTTCTTAATGTATTTATGATGGATATGTAATTTTAATGGCAAAACTACTTGCTAATTTGTACTTCCTTATACTTTATTTTAAAGATATTTTATTCAATATATGCTACATGCAGACAGACCTTGGATACTTTTACTCTAAATTCTGCTATTTGTCTACTATTTTAGTTAAATAAATGAAATTTAACTTTACATTTAATTTCCTAACTGCTCATTTTTTTAATTATTATGCCTCTATGAGCATCGATGAATGAAATAACAGACATTCTGGAAAAAGGCTTCGATGAAAAGTTAATAGTTTTTTTTTGTGTGATTAGAACAACTTTCCACAAATTTCGTGTCATTAGCTCATTAAATGTTTTGAGTTATTGAAGAAGACAAAGAAAGAATCATAACTAAAAATATTTGAAAAATATCCTTAATATGGAGATTCATCAAAATTCGAAAGTGAATTTCTTTGATAGTTGCAATTATTTCTTTTTGTATGAAATGAATCAATTCTCAAACTAATTACAATATTTCTTTGAATAAACATTTTTTTAAAAAGAAATCTTTCTTTGTATTAAAAGAAATCAAAGTGATTTCTAAATTAACCTGTTTTATTTTTCTTTTATTCTTTAAGAAAGAAGGAAAGCAAGGATATTATTCTTTTGTCGAACTCAAATGAATAGCCAAGTCAGAACTTATTTAAATTATTGCAGGATATGAAGCGACTTGAAAGCAGTCCCGTGCTGAATTTTACATTTTATTACAGCAATAGGCAATGTAAGCAGTTTTCTTATTTGCGTAAATAATATCCGGAGAAAAATATCCGAAGCACTCGATGTTATTTACGATTCTAATAAGAAAGGATTCACCCGCGTTTCGCTTATCTGAAATGAACAGACACAATAAACTGATATTGAAATTTGAATGAAAAACGAGATGATTCATCATTTTTGCATGGGATTATCTCTGAGAGTATATTCTTCGTAAATTCTTGTTTTGGATGAATAAATAGCTATCACATGCTGTATTGCCGGAAACTGTTGAATTTGAATAAGAATGAATTTCAGGCTTTAATTTTTTGATCTATATAATAATTTCTTGTAAGAAAGATTATGTGAAATAGCTGTAGTAAGTTTGATGTAAAGATGCAATTGAAATTTGCTTTATTTTTTTAATAGCAGAAAAAATTAATATCTTACTTACACGACATTTTCTTGTACTCAGTATTCAAAAGTTGGAATTGATTAGAAATTTTCCGACATTGTGTTTTGATTCCTTTAAATTGATTTCCTTTTTAAAAGCAGATCTTGGATTAGTTTGGGAAAAAGATTATAAAGTAAATACATTTAGCTCATATTACATATATATTTTGGATTATTTTCAGTCAAAACAAACTTCAGATTATATTGTTGTTGTTACTTATGGCACCTGCCATATTGGACAAGCCCCCCTCCCCCGCTGATACAACAGCAGATTTAAGCGATTAATCTGAGATCTGAGTGATTAATACTGTTAACGTAAAAACAATTATTTATTTACTTTTATACCTCCAGGAAAAAGAATGTGCATTTATAAAAAAAAATGTGTACTAATTGGCAACTTGGTGTCGACTTTCTTTCCATAAAATGAAACTGATTAAGCAAGCCTAATATTTTGGGGTTATTTTGTTGTTACTTATGGCACTTGCCATGGACAAGCCCCCCGCTGATACAGTTGCAGATTAAAGCCGAAAGAAGCGTCTCTTGTTTTTGAAGTAGCGCCAACTAGGGCCAAGAGTACGACTTAGCTACACACTCATCACATCTGCTTGCACAGCCTCTTTTAACAGGGGGACACACTCACACATCTCACAGATAGCACACAGAAGAATAGCCATGCCCGGACTAGGACTCGAACACGGGACTCCCCGAGCACGAGGAAGACGCGCTACCTCTGCGCCAGAAAGCCGTCTTCAGATTATAAAGAAGATATGTTAATCTCAGATTAAAAGAGGATAGATTGAATATAGATCTGTAGAACTTTCTTAGAATAGATAAATGGTATTCTGTACATATTTCTTTTAAAAAATCATATTTTTGACAGATTGCATTATCTCCAAAAATAAATAAATATAATAAGAGAAATTAATTTAACTTTCTTGCTTTTAGTCTATTTATTTTTGTTAATAGTTCAATACCCATTATATGTCAATATTTATAAATTTCAGATTTTCATTTAAAATATTCCCTTTTTAAGATGAATATATTTGTTTGACATATAAAGAATTGCATCAATTTTCTTAGCTCATATTTTGCCATATAATTAAAGATATCTACAAATCTATCTATACCCCAAGCCCTATATCCAATGGTTTTTATAATGAAATTTAAAATACTCATAACAATGCAATAAGGAAAAAATATTTAGAAAATTGTTGCTTCAGAAACTTTAAGAAAAAGTATTAAAATTTCTTTGCTTATAACTGTAGCGGCTACATAAATATACTACCTTCGCTTTTGATACAATAGTTGGCGTTGCCTTATTAACCTGAAGATATATTCACCGCAATCCTTCTTTATACTATTACTTCAATGCAAGTAATAGCATAAAAAAATTAGACTATTACATTGGAAATTATAAACATTTAAGATCAATCACATTTTATGGAAGCCTTATGATATGTTTTTCTTCGAAATCTCAAAGTCATGACATTATAATAGCAACCTAGCTTCTAATGTAAGTCTGAAAGGTGTTTTCATGATTTATATTTATTAATTATTCTTTATATTATATGCTGAGATTGGTTTCAATTTCACCTTCTCTCTATTTTAATTTTATTCATAATCAGTAGTCACACTTCAAGAATCACTTGACTATCCTATGCTTATAATGAAAAAAAAATTAATAAAATTTCCTTTTAAGGAAGATCTATCTTATCACATATTAAACCTAAATCTTCCCTTCTTCTGTATAAACAAACAATTCCCTCATGTCCGTATTTACCTAACAAAGCACAGCACACTGGAGTGGCAAATGATTATCTTTTCCTTCCTTTTTTTTGTGGCAGGGAAAGCAAAAAGGGAGAAAAAAAGTCAATAAAAGATTCCTCTTTCTCGGGACCTCTCCCGAAAAGGTAATGATTCAGAATCTGAGGCAGAGACATAAACAGAACCTTACCTCTGGACTCTATTGACAAAGGACTATTGCGCAGGACAGATAAAAGAGGGCCTCGAGAAAATAGAAATGAAATGAAAGTCCTTTTGTGTAGGCTGTCGCTTTCCTTCTCCCCGCAAAGGGCGACGTCCACCCTTTTCTGGGGGCTTCAAGATAAACGGCTACTTTGATATTGTTTATATGAATATTTCAAATCAGATCAGAGACGTCAATTTTAATGCTGCTTCCTACCTCCAGCCCTCAAGGCGTTTGCTTTCTTTTACTTTCTAGTTGCTTTCCCACCAGGTAACCAATTTTTCATTCTTTATATCCCAAGGCTGGAGCATAAAGTGACGGTGGTATTATTTTAGACAAGGTCCTGCATTATTGTTGAACAAGATCTGTATAAAATATATTATTTTTTGTCTAGATTCTTTTGTACTAAATATTCCATGTTTAGATTATTTAATGAAGGTGCCTTGATTTTCTTTATAAACTTGTTTAATTCCTGTCACATAAATGGACCAAAAACTCCCTTTTTTATCTCCCAACTTTATCTTACTACAACGACGATGACACTATGATTTAGAATATCATTTTCTAATATCCCCCGTTGCTGCGTGTGGAAAAGAAATTTCTTCATATTATGTTTTTTATTGTCATGATCACGATCAACTGTTTTTGTTTCGTTACTGATCCTGAAAAATACTACACAATGTGCACAATGTTAAGATTGATTAATCATTTTTAGTAATAAAATGCTTATATTATAAAAATAACTTGCAATTATGTCTTATTGGTGATCAATTGTCCGGGTACAATATTTATAATATTAATTTAATAATTTTAACAAATTTATATGTTGTTTCTAAATAATATACCGATTATAAGAAATAGGAAATCCCAATGATATTTTTAAATTCATACAAAATTCATAAAATATATTATGTGCACTAAAAAGTTAAAATTTATTCACGAATTAGATGCAGTCTTTGAAGCTATGTCAGAGTATATTACAAAAGAAAATGAAATCTTCGATGGTAAATTTCAAGTTATTATGTGGAACATGGTGAGAAGCTGGTGGAACATGCCTTTACTTAACTTTTTGCTTATATATTGTTTGCGTGTTGTTGTTGTTGTTACTAAACTTGCCATGGGCAACCCCCGCTGATACGATCAGCAGAAATTTAAATCTAACATATGCGTCTCTTTGTTTTTGCAAGCAGCGCCATCTAGGGCCAAGAGTACGACTTAGCTACACACAAGTCACAAACCTTTTTAGGGGGCGGACTTCATTCATGCATATCATTCGTTCATCTCGGATCGTAATTTAGATCTGGAACAGAGAAAAATCCCCTCTGACTTTGCGACCACGAACAGATTTAACGAGCGCCAGCCGTCAGACACTCGAGGAATCTTTTGGTGGGTGAGTATCGAACTCGCAACATAAGAAGTACGAGCCTAATGCTCTACCAACCAGGCCATCCCGGCCCATATTTTATATATATATAACTGAACTGTCAATAAATGTAAAATAAAACAGTAGCAAGTCTTTTAAACTATCTACATACTATATCATTAAAATAAATATATTAAATATACCTTTCTCATTAATATAACAGTTTTTAAAATTTATAATTATTCTTAGTAGTTCAATAAGTAATGAAAACACATTTCAACACATAAAGTACATTAAAATATTGTTGCTTGATTCAGCATGAAGCAATTGAAGATAGTACGCAATGTAATAACAATTGATTATGCTAATAATGCTTTAAGTATAAACTGCAAATTAATTCCGCAGATGAATTCTATTAAGATGGAAATTTATTGACATACTGTATAATGTAGGGTATAAAAGTATAAATGAATTCTGGATGAGGTTTGAAATTGTTAAAATATTCAAATCTCGTTAATCAGAACAAATACATTGCAAGCAAGATAAATTAGTCTTCTTAAGTGAAAACATGATAAAAGATATATATTTTTCGAGCAAATTTACTCATATTTATTAAATTTGTTAGAGAGTTCAGAGGATTAAACCAACAAATAGGTGATTAAAGAATTTTTGAACTGAAAAAAAACATTAGAAGCTCTTTTTTCATAAAAAGTTGTCAATAGAAAAACAAATGTATCTATCATTTTAAAGATCCTTTTTATTTTTTTTGTCAAAATTAATCCATTACTTCGAACGTAAAATTTAACTGTAAAATGTTATTTCGAGCCAAGTTATTAAACGTTTACACACTAACTGAAAACGATTAATTTATATTTCTGAATATTATAATCATTTTGCTAAAATCCCCTCCTTCCAAAAAAAAAAAAAACTACTTAGAAATGACGGCAAAATTTCAGATTAATAATGTGACCCATAGATACATGAACACATAGATATGTATGCGCTTAATAATACATAGGCCTCTATGTGTTATTAACCGCTTAACGTTTTCGCCTGAGTACCATATGTGCATCGATGTAACGAATTTTGATAGTTGTAAGCAAAAACAAAATAAGCCATTCGAGATGATTTCAATATTAAAATCACTTCGAATACGTAGATAAGTCCAGTATTCAATGGATTTATTTTTGAATTAAATAAAAAAAAATAATTCCGAAAATAGAAAATGAAATTTTATAAGATAATAAAGAAAATAAAACAGTTAAACGATTGAGAAATTTAAGGTAAATCTTTATATCTTTTACTTATTAAAAATACAGATTTTTTTCAAATTCAATTTTGGAAAATTTGATAATATTTAATATTTAAACTAATACAAATATTCATATTATCATGTCATAAGATTTCATACAATCCAACGCTTGATCTATTTCAATTATTCGTTATATCTTTTAAAATTTTAAATTACTAGATATACGAGAAAATAATTTGTTAATTAAGATAAACTTAAAAAATTTTTCATTAGAATTTGAATAAAAAAATGAATAAACCTTTAAAATGCTGCTTAGTTTGGAGAATGTTATCACACCAATACTATTCTTATCAATTAAACACTTTTGCATTTTTATGATTAAAATTTTATTTCTTACAAGTTCTTTTTTAATTTTAATATATTATTATGTTCAATTTTTTATATAAATTCAAATCTCTTTTGAGTTTATAAAAATTAATTATTAAATAAATTTATACTTAAAAAAATTCATTTCCAAATATAACGTTAATAGTTTTTCTGAATATCAAATCAAAATATAGCGTAATAAATATGCAATTATTATATAGACAAAGAATTTCCATTTTACTCTTGAAATATACAATAAAAACGTGTAATGGCAGAAGTTATAATAGAGGTTTTGGCTAAATTATATCTGTGTCAATTTTTGGCAATTCAGCGCATACTATTTAATTATGAACCACCTAAGTTTCAACTAACTATGGCCAAAAGTTAAGGACGAAATACGTTGATGATATCGTCTCTATAAAATTACATACCACATCATTGACATAATATTAATTTCTGTCAAAATGAATGTAGATCAAGTGGATTTCACTACGGTTCTAAAATGGAATCGAATCTCTAGACTGTGAACCCCCTTTCACAAGGACACATCCTACCTCTACATTTGAGAGAATGCTCAAAATTTAAGACTTGGTTTGGTAAGATGATTTCATTTCTGACCAAATTTTTTAAAATTATAATATACTTTATTCAGCCATTTTCTCGCATAAATAACATGGACGTTATAGCGGGACGTTAAATATATCTGTATAGATATAAGTATAATAATGAGGTAATTATCAGATAAGCTATATTAACGTCCCATTTTAAAGCACCGCTAGGGCTATTTTGGGACAAACTTTATAAATTTGAACCATGGCCAGATGATGAAGTTCTTCTTCTCTCCTTCTCTCCACACCACACCATCGGGGGGGGGGACTTTGAAGGAGTTTATGTACATCAGACCCCCTTACACCATGGTTCTTCGGTGAAATCGAATCTCGAGCCTGGAATACATCCCCCCACAAGCCGAGATCTACCAACAAGCCACGGTGGCCCAAAGTAATTATCAAAAAATTTGAACTCAAGATTTTGACGAATCTCAACGTTTTAGAAATCCCCGAGTTCGAAAAAGCACATTTTTGGAAAATATCTGTTTTCCGTCAGCTTTTATGTGAAAAAGATATGTCTTAAACGTTTTGAACTACTTGGTTGAAATCCTGTAAATGGTCTTCATACCAAATTTGCATATTTCTCTGAAATTTTGTGTAAAATCTGATCAGGGGAAGAAAGTCTGCCCAACTGTTCGAATATAAGAGAACATGATGTTTACAAAAGAATAGTGTTATATAGATAGTATTTTGTGCAAAGAATTATCATCTATAGTGTAGACATTATCAAAGTTTGATCCAAATCTAACAAGAAATTGACCCTTTATCGGTCTGTACTTTTAGGAACATATAAACAAAATGGCTCAAAAATACTACAACTTAAATTTATCAAATTTGATAGATAATTTACTGATTGCAATTGCAGTCTTGTGTAGAATTTAGGTTTAAATATCTTGATAAAAATGCACCCAAAACGTAAGTTCCGTATTTGGATATTATTAACCACAGGACAAAGATTAATCGATAATAAAATTTCTAAGGATGACACTAAAGATTTAATCAAAATTCTAAGTTCATAAGAAATGTTAATATTTTGTAGCTGTTGTACATTAATACTTTTTTAATATTTTCTCATGCATATCAATTTTATGAGAGAGTATGCATCGAGTTCAGGAATTTTCATGTTGATAAAGAACAAAATTAAGAGCACAACATTCTAACTATTCCTTGATTGAAACCATCTCCATTTTCATGCACTTAAATATAATGACATTCTATCGTCAGAACTAACTATATCAAAAAGCCAAAAATTCCTGGAAAATTATAAAGCAACACTCTCAAAAATTGCCAGATATCTGTATAATTATAACTTTATTCGCTACGCTGATAAATTTCCCGATATTTAGAGAGCTATTTGAAGTCATACTTTTAATCTGTCAGAAGTGGATTTTAAGTAAGTCTGTCCGCTGTTAAACTGAGCGTCTCGTCATTGAATATGATATTCGGTTCATAAAATGTATTAGTATATTAAAATGTTGTCTGAGCTTTTCCAATATCTCCAGATTGTTTGGAACGGATTTGGTGAAAATTACATTTTGTTTACAATAACGTATATCTAGTTTGATTAATAACTTATTTTAGTCCTCTGTTCTTGATTTCAAATATTTCCATTTTCTTTATACAACGGTAAAATTTTTTTATTATAACATTAAAAAAATACATCAAAATTATTTATTATCAGATTATTAAACATACTCGTTAAAAGTCTTATTAACTTTTAACTTGAAAATCGAAGTTTAGTATTTCAAGAGTTTAAAATCATTTGACGGTAACAATTCATTTGTTTTCCCTAATCTTATCCCACATATTACTGTAGCAAATATATAATTCAAAAAATATGATTATTTAAGAGTAATTTACAGCACATGCTTTTCAAATAGGTTTACGCCCTTTTATTCAACATGATACCACCCATTTTAAAATATTACATTTTTAACTCTAAGTATTTTTGATATCTAAATGAACTTACTTTTTTATTTTCATTTGCTTAGATTAGTGCTTTTATTTATTAGTATAAAAAATTTATGACTTCGTTTTAAATTAAGTTAATTTTTATGGAAATAACAGATAATAGTTGTTTTTAATATTTTAAAAAAGCTTTATATATTATTTCTTTTGAAAAAACTAAGAAAATTACAAATCAGAATAATTTTCTTTTATTCTTTGTAAATTTTTCAATCTCCATTTTTTGATCCCTAAAAATAAGATCTTTCTGCTATTTTTTGCGTTGATCATCAAAATTATATAATATTAAACAGAAACTTAAACTTAAATATCTAATATAAATCACAATCTGGCTATTGTCAGTAAATTGTATTCTTAAAGCATTTGTCTGGCATTTTTGAAAGCTAATTATTATGCGAATAATACATTTCTAATGCTTTTAAATAACTCCAACTGACATTTGATATCGCGTTCGAATATACATAGATAAATTCCCATAGCGTAATGTCGGAATGATGTATAACTTCATTTAGGCCAATACACATTACTAGAAATGGAAGATAAGTGCACATTTGCAAATATGACATGAAACATAGATGTCATCATCTGAAAGCTCGTATGGGGCATTAGATGTCAGGCTGTCACCAGAATTATAAATTTCTTCGACGGCACATTTCAATGTTGTAATAAGCTTAGAAACCATTTGTAAATGAAGATACAGCAGAAAAATTACTATGAAATCCATGAAAAACATTTTTAAACCAAAGATAATTTTAAATAGATAGATTATTAATGCGCAATTACACTTTAAAAAGAATTATTATCTGCTTCATTCATATTTGAAATATCAAAGAGAAAAAAATATTTTATAGATTAATTTATTTAAAATCTAATTTTAATAAGGATGATCATCTTTCAAGAACTATATGGTTTGTCACAATTTGATAGTTAGCTGTGAGTTGTTAAAAAATTAACATTTTTTATATAAAAGATATTTAATTGAAGTTAAATATATTCTATATTCCCGGTTAAATTGCTATATACCAGACGGGAAAAACGATTAAAATGTTCTGTTAGAACGAATCATTACTAATGATATTAATATTAAATGTGATTATCATAAATCATTTTAATGGCATTTGCATAAAAATATATAATATTTTCTAAAATTTATTATTTGAGGAATAAGAATATCATTAATATTTCATCTTGATGTAGTTTTTATTTTACATTAATGTGAACCCAATTCATGTAATCGCATATATATGCCATAAGCGTTTATCTCTTTACTTATCTTCTATATGTATACTTATAAAGACGAATAAGTTAGCGTATGCATATGTATGTTGGCTTTTTATATGCCAGGATATTTTATTTCTAAGTACAGAACAGTGGCACATGCCTATTTTGGAGAATCCAAATACGCATTTCAGAGCAATTAATAGAAAAGTTTCTTTAGATTTTTAATTAATTAAGGATTAATCGAAGTTTTTCCACATTAACTTCAAAAAATATCATATTAAGAAAATGAGCACTAATCAGCTTAAAGTTTGATAAACTTCTTTTTGCAAAGTACTAATATTTTAATATACAAGTTAAAGTTTCATTTTTAATGAAGTTTTTAAAAATATATATATTAATCCCATTTTCCAACGCTTTATATTTCTTTAAAAAATATATAAATTTAACCTGCTCGAGATGTACACATACATAGAATAATAAGAATTAAGATGTACGCATACATGATCATTGATGATAAGAACTAATTTATAAAAGAATCTTCTACAGCAAATATAATATTACAGTCCTGAAGAATCAGATCAGAAGGCATATTTTTTTAAAAAAGAAACTTTTGATTCCAGTAATAAGTATATAATCTCTTTGAGTATTTCAAATGCAAAGATCATATTTAAAGAGTCAACTTATGTGGTCTAGAATATATGGAATCTACATAACAAGTAAATAGAGAAGGTGAATATTTTTTATACGTGACAATTTTTAGATGTTTACATATTTAGATGTCTACATAATTGTTGATTCACTTCAAAAATAATCTTTTGATTTAAGCATATCCACTCTTAGAAGTATAACATCTCACATTTTGTAGCTTTTGAGATGTCATTTTAAGTTTATAAAACAAGACAATGTACTGGAG
This sequence comes from Argiope argentata, assembly GCA_026289955.1. NCBI lineage: Eukaryota > Metazoa > Arthropoda > Arachnida > Araneae > Araneidae > Argiope > Argiope argentata. Next base: position 1,213,180 of record JAOUZG010000498.1, read on the forward strand.
TATCGAAAGGTACAACAAGTGTTTCAAATTTCGTCCGGGGGTAAAACATTTCATTTCGAGTTGCTTATGTTTTGATTCAATGCCGTAAGTAAACTATCGAATGTCACAAAGCTATGTCACGTAGCATTTCATTCCAGGTTCTTTATGTTTTGATTCAATGTCATAAATAAACTACCGAATGTCACAAAGCTATCAGACAACTTGCAAAATACAGAAGCAACAGTGAATAACATCAGTCGCCGGAGCGAGAGATACAGAAATAATAATAATAATAATAAATAAAAAAGAAACAAGCAAACAAAGCTTTCGAAAAGTTCGTCACTTCGTTAAAATTCCATTTTCCGAAGCCCAACCCACACAGAATGTTTGTGTTTTTTTTTTACGCGTCGTTCCATTTTGCACGCTAGTTCATTATGGAAACATGAGCGTGACAAAACGTCAACAAAGCACGAAATGAAACCCGGACGAACGAATTTAAATCATTTGATGACAGATGGTACAAGCAGAAGTTCTCTGCGATACAAATTGAAATGAGTGCATGTCTACGGCGGAGGCTCGGCTGAAAGGCGAAGCACCCTGGAAAAGAAATATTAAATGGAATGACAAATAAGGATGTTTTCAGAAGAAACATTGTCGGGAAAGCTCCTTCCACGAATATATTCCATTTTGGATGCCCGAAGGCAGGGCCCTTGGAATGCCTACATATGGAACATGCTTTTACTGCGGGTCCAGAGACGGAACTGCAGCTTTAGATATAAAAGTCGCTTATTTATTTTTGCAGCTTTTTATCCCGTCACAATCAAAGGAGGTTGCGTTTACTCTTTTTTTCTTTTTCTTTTCCTTTTCCTCTCTTTTATTTCTTCTGGCTGTGCGCTAAAATAACAAGAAATGGCTCGGAACTTCTCATGAATTTTGCAGCGGCCTAAAAGACTTCGCAACAGTTTTCCTGAGCTATGTTTGTTTATCTGAAGACTTTTGTGACGGTGAAATGAATTCTCCCTCGGTTACAGTGACTGAAAAGATTGTCAAAAGAGGTAAAGGAAGGAGGGTTTTCTTTGCTTTTCGAAGGTGAACTGAAGCACATAAATTTAACATGTGCCATCAACGAACGTGTATGGTGCTATTTATTATTTTTACAGGAATAGTGATTCTATGAATCATTACTGACACAAAAAAATGCAATTTCGTCAGATTTGAATATTTTCAAACAATTAACGATAATTAATAGTTTTTTTAGTGGACCTATTTTTCTTTGTGAAGCTTTACAGAATTTTAAATTCTCTGGGATAAAATATTTTTCTCTGTAGTTATTAACTTCACATAAAAAAAAGAAATTTGCTAATTGCGTTTGATTAAAAAAATTATTTTTAATAACACTTTCATTAGAATCATCATGTATAATTCTCATCAATGCAAATTTTTCCAAAATGAATTTATTGCTCATTTTTTTTATTTTCTGACACGCGATATACTCTAGAAAAAAGGAATTATGATAGCCAAAAAAGTTTGATCTTGAAATTTTTGAAACTCTATGTTTTATACCCCCATAAGGTCGAAAAATATTTTTGGAAGTGCATCTTTCTTTAACCCCCCCCCCCATAAAAATTCAAAAATAGCATTGCAGAAAACCGAAAGATATTTGGTATCTGTTTTTAAATGGGAGCTGTAGACCTCAATGAAGTTTTAAGTAAAATCATGTTGTTGTTACAAGTCCGTTTGTCTATCTGCGTGTTCGTCTATTATTCGAAAATACAAAGAATTAGAAACAAGATGGTGCTATTAATACAATTGCAGATTTTTAATAATTTGTAAATAAATTCTGTGAAATGGTTGATTGGGTGTCAATTCGTCCGTTCATGTTTATGTAAACACAACAACTCAGATAAGTATTAAGTTTATAGTTAGCAAGTTTAAAGATTTATTAAATTTGAAGGACCGGTAATTCGGGTATTAGGTGTGTAAACTTATGTACGACAAATAAGTTTTAATTTTAAGTAATGGACATAATAATTAACTATTTTGTATATAATTTTATGTACAATATAGTTATATTTTGTTTTGTATATAATTTTATACATTTATATATTTATTACATAAATATATAAATTGATTTCCGTTGGGATTAAATAAACTGGAAAATCAGACGGCCATTATACCTTATAACTAAAACTAAGCGATTTTTTCAAAAAGTATTAATTTTCAACAATAAATTATGGCTGGATATTCATTCGAAATCCCAATTTATTCCCTTTTATAAAATATATATATCTATATATATATATATATATATATCTATACATATATATATATATATAT
>JAOUZG010000498.1:1218407-1237725 GCA_026289955.1 Argiope argentata
GCTTTAATTGTTCGGGGCGTAGATTTCCTAAATTCACATTTGGCTTTTTTGTACTTTTGTGTTAACTGCATCTGCATTACAATGACTAAAGACCCCCAAATCATCAAGATTCTAATACATTCTTCCGTAATTAATGTTGACAAATGATATACGATTAATAACGAAAAATATAATCAGAGATTATGGGGAAAAATTGTTCCGTTTGTTTTTACTAACGACGTTTTTATCTACTAATTTCCAGCTAAGATACATATTTTAAAATCGATTTGTTCCACAAAATTATGCTATTATTATCAATGAATTAATTTTATCATATCTCCTATTATAAGTTACCGTTTTTTCATAAGATCAGCCCGTAGAAAGTTGAAAGCTTATGGTCAATGAGTATAAACCATTACCTCAGCTATACCAGTACAATAATCGAGCTTTGAAAGTTCACGATTTATCGGCAGTATAACTATAGCATTTTTTCCCATTTTACCATTTTTAAAGCATTCTGAAAAATAGAAAAATAAAATTCATATTCTTCCTTACGACCCCATAGCATCGCAGCAAAAAGGAGTGGTAAAAATCAAGTTCAGGACAAAGGACAACAAAAGAGGGAACATAAAATAAATAGAACTTGAAATCTAATCAGAATTAAGTGCTAGATTGAACTACTAGCTGAAGAGGCCGTTACGGCGGCACTTCTCGAGAATTCTGAGAAGAGACCTGGTCTTCAAATCTCAGTGGCAGGAATACTAACGAGCCTTAACACTTTCCCCCTTCCTTTACGCGCACATTGTAGGCGGAAATTCAATTACTTTTTTTCGGACCTGTTTACGGAATTTTTTTCTCTTCCACCCCCGCTCCCCACCCCTCCCCCTCTCTCACCTACCTACTGAACTCAATTTGCCACTAGATTATTTTTCTGTTTTCTTTTTCTCGCTTTCTCTACCCTTACAACCCCCTTTTTCTTCTATGCCTCAAAGCGAGAATGGGAGGCTGTTTCGTGGAAAATAACGCCTCACAAAGGTTTTCAATAAGGCTCTTAAATTGCTTCCATTATGAAATGATCAGAATATTAGCTTCATATTCTTTATGGTGTTGAATACATGAGGGATGTGAATATCAATTTGGATTTTGGAAATGATAAATAATGTAAATGAGTGCAAGATATTATTGCTGATTTTTTTATACACCATACCGCTTTCATATGAAATCTACTGTAGGCGTTAAAAATAGGATTTATTTCTAAACAATTACCACGGTCCCTTGCACTCTGGCTATAAGGCTTTTCTAGATGACTAAGAGCTATTTGCGAATATTTCCAGTTGAGTATGAAAATTAATTTGTCGAGAAATTGCTGTGAAGCAACTTTCAGTAAATGGAGAATATTTTAGCGCTACAGACCCACAATTATTTGTAATGTTATCTCTTTTTTTACATTGTTGAATATTCATATTTCTTTTGCAGAGATTTGATCTTCCTGTTAGGAATATTCTCTATGGAAGCGAGTCATTGTTGTAGAAGATTATTGATAAGCAATACATTTATAATAAATAATCATAATTCCTATTATGATGGCACGATTTCGGTATTAGTAACTCCCACGAGCTTTTTAAAATGCTGATACTGTTGAAAGATTTGTGGAATATTTATACTTCAGTGTAAAAATAAAACTTTTAAAAACTCCATAATTTTTAGAAAGCCGTAGGCATACACAATTCCGATACTCATAGTCATTTACTTGCCCCAAATCCATGCCAAGTTTCTTGTTATGTAAAGTTTTTCTCTTTAACTTTATTCTATGGTTATCTTTTCAATATTGTTTCAAACATGAGAACATGAGTAAAAATATGAATCACGAGCCTTTTAAGTATTTTAAAACTATTTATATAAAGAAAAGAAAATTCTAAAACAAAGCATCAGCTGATAATGACTGAGAGTTTAAGATAAAATTTGAATCGTTTTTTTTTTACGTTTTGACAAAAGAGTTTGGCTCTTACTGAAATTTTAAAAGATTGTTTAATTTGTTTACGGTTGTTTTATAAATAAATATAGAAAACATTTATTTATAAAAAATCAGTTTTCCTTTGTCCTTTTGTAGTTTTTAAACAAACATTTAATTGTGCTGTTTCATTATACATTTTTGTACAATGAATTTTACACATACACGAAAATAACTAGGTTTCTGTTTTCTTCTAATTAAAATATAACGATATTTTTATTTGTATAAAAAATAAAATTTTTATCTGTTAAGAACATGAGGGGTTTTTTACTAATAGATTCATTAATTTATAATTAATTGAATGTAGCAGCAATTTTAATGTTTTCTTTATTTCGATATTTAAAAAAAAGTTTTTGATTAACATTAAGGTTGTAGTTAAGAACTTATTTCTGAAGTAGGAAACGATAAATTTTTGAAGAAGAAAAATATATTTTAATATGTGTGTAATTTATGTTAACATAATATAAAATTTATTTTGATGTGGAAGTTACAAGATAATTATATAATTTCCGATAAAAATTTTTAAATATAATGAAGCCCATTTTATATTTATTTTTTCCGAAGGAAACAATTTTCTTCGATTAAAAAAGAATTCATTTGTTACGTAAATATAGCTCGAAGAAAAAAATCTTATTTATCATATAAATTTCATTAAGTAAAGGTTTTTGATATTATTTTTGGTAACGATAAGGACATTAAATTTTGAAGTTATCTAGAGCTTGATCAATCTATAGAAGCATCCTCTTTTTAAAAATACTAGGAAAATAATAAGTGGAAAAATTAAAGAAAATCACTTTTTCAGAATATAATTGATGTTATTTTTTTAAAGGATATATATCTAATATTTTTTTTTATCTAAGCTTAAGAATTCCTTTCTTTTGTTATTGGTTATATTTATATATATGTATGTATGTATGCACTCATAAAAAATAAAACGAATCAGAAAAATTAAAATTATATTATTGCAGATAAATCTTTTCACTGCAACATATCAAACTCGAAAGTAAACTTTCTTTTCACTAATATGCTCCTCCACTTTTAATGACTTTAAGGCCATCTCTAGTAAGATTGATTCCTTTTTCTCTCCGAGATTTTAATTTTCTTCGAAATTTCGACCACTTTTACTGTTTTTTACATCCCCCCAGAAAAGAAAATACTGAAAAGAAACAAAAAGGTTTGATACGCAAAAAAAATTGCTTGTGAGGCATTTTTAATTAATTCTGTCATTAAACTCAAAGTAAGCAGCTCGGATTTCAAGTAGACGTTTAACTAAAAGTCTAAATCCAATATTTATTTTGAACAGTTTTCAATTTGAAAGTCAATCAAGGAGTTATTCACCGAGATTACTTTGAAAATAACAGAAAAAGAAAGAAAAAGAAAAAAAATAACAGAAGATTGTGAAAGAAAGAAAGAAAAAGAAAAGAAAAGTCCAGACAAACATTACAGCAGAAGTAATTATAACTGAAGACTCCAGAAATAACATCTGCGAGGACGCTAAGTTCTTTGCTGATAAAAAGAAACTAATATTATTTGAAGATTTTTTTTTGTGGCAGCAACACTGTCCGATGTTTTTGACAGTGCAGAAAATTATTTCTTCAAACCTTTGAAGCACTATATTCTTTTTTTTCTTTCCTGTTCTTATTGAGTCTAAAAGAAGATTCGTTTGAGCTCGGTAATTAAAATTGAAACTTTATCTCAGAGTTAGATGCCAAGTTTAATTTACCTAGGGTCAGTGATATGCTTTCTCAAATAGATTGCAATCACAAAAAATGATATTAAATAAGTAATGTTTTGCAAAACCGATGCCAAGAATATTATATATATAAAATACGTTATTAAGGAACACCATTAATGAATATCCTGATGACTCTAATTGTAAAAGAAAATGATATTAAATGAGTGCATTTATTTTTAAATCTAATGCTAGAAATCTGCCATGCCGTAATCTAAAAAAGAAATATATTTATTAATATCCAATACATTTTATTCTTTAAGGATTCTATTAAATGAGAACATTTTTTTAAAAATCTATTAATAAAGTTACCTAACGGATGTTTTTTAAACTACAGATCCGTTATATTAAGATCACTGTAATATGTTGCTTCATTTGACTCAATAGACGAGAATGGGTTGGGATAGCCTAGTTGGTAGAGTGTTGGATTCGCATTAATTGAGCTTTGAGTTCGAGCTCGACAGTCGAAGACTCTCTGTGTTCGTGGTGGCTGCCACAGGTTAAATCGTCGCGGTCATAAAGTCCTCTATGGCGAGAATATTAAAACTGAGTGCTCTGGGTCAGAGGTGATCATTCTCTGTTCCAGATCTAAATTATGATCTGTGGATGTTTGAAATTGATGAATGAAGTCCGCTCATGTTCTGGGGGTCCCGGGTTAGAGTCCCGGTTAGGGCATGATTGTTCTTCTGTGTACTGTTTGGGAGTTGTGTGAATGTGCCCCCCCTGTAAAAAGGAGCTGAACAAGCGAATGTGTGTGGCATTCTCATAAGAACTAGAAGTCTGACTCCCCCCCCCCCCGGGTGCTCAGGGGCCCACACCCTTAGAAGTTACTGCATTCTTCTTTCCGTTTTAAAGCAGAACAAAAGAACAAAGAGAAATTATGTAAATTAATTTAGTTGATTTTACCAGGTAAAGTTTGACTGTGCAGTGGAAATTTCAGGTTAAATGGATACGATACACGGCGAACGGCGAAAACGTTAAAGTATTCTGAGTCCATTTCTGAACACAACTGATTAAAAACGAAGGTTCATATTTTAGATTATTTCTGAACAACTATTTTGAATAGAGGAGTATTAGTGGATATATAATCACGTAACTTTTTTGACTGGGAGTGAATGTTAATAATTTAAACTGATTCTGGTCATAAGTTCAGCCCAAAATTATGTTCAGAGAGTTTTAAGCTGCAAATTTTCTGAGATATTACATTTTTAATATAAGGAATAAACATATGGGGAACGAAAATAATATTCTAGTATTTTCTGTGAATTAATATTTATTTTGAATTCTAAAATTGGATAACAATATTAAAGTATATATTACAACACAACAATATTAAAGTAAGTATATTACAACGTTGTACCAATTACTAATAAATAAGAATATGTGTTTCTGTGCATTGACATGCTGTAAGTCAAACCAATCGATCTTCAGATCCCAGATGTGGCATCGAAGTATAGAAATGAGCATAGAATAACGTCACAGAACTAAGCATAGAATGAGCATAGAATAACGTCACAGAACGAAGCATAGAATGAGCATAGAATAACGTCAAAGAACGAAGCATAGAATGAGCTTAGAATAACGTCACAGAACGAAGCATAGAATGAGCATAGAACGAACGAAGCATCTAACGAAGCATAGAAGCATAGAATAATGACTTTTTTAGAAATTTTAATTACAGTTTAGTTATAGTTTGAAACTCTTTGGTGATAACTTCTGAAAATATTGTTGCAAATAAAATGCATTTTACAAATTTTCAATGGTTTTTACAAAGCTTATTAGTCGATTACTTAAATTTCTTTAACATGTGCATATATCATGCGATCAATATATAAATATAATAAATAATCATATATTTTATGCACTTTCTGAGAAAAGATATATAGCATTTTTTTATTCATATAGGCCTTATTACTAAGAAAAAAGAAATAAAAAAGGAAATGGCATTTGAATCAGCTTTAATTTTGAAATTGCAACGTCGTAAAAATGTGAGATTTTCAATGTCTAATACTTAGGAGATATAGATTAGGTGTAGAATCTAATCCGTGATTTGATTTCAATTTCTCAAGAAATGTTTAACTAATGATGTTGTCTCTGCTATTTCTTTTGTAATTTAATTCATTTTACTTTTAAATCATGTGGGTTATAGTTTCTAGTTTTTTTTCAAGAACAACAAGAACCAAGAAAAAGCGGCTCAAAATTTATGGGTCTCAATTACATCCAAAATTTAGTGTACCAAAATATTATGCATGTGGTGTTTAAGTTATGAGAATAAAAGGTCACGTGATTATTTCCTTTTTATTTTAACTCAAATAAAAAAAGCCCTCCCGCCTCATACTATATAGTAGATTAATTTTAAAATAGATTGTTGACTCAATAATTTTACTGAAGAATAAACAACTATTAAATCATATCTATTCAGAATATTTAAAAATAATAATGAAGTTGAATTATCAACACAAGAGAATATTTAAAATATGTAGACAATATTAATGATGATGATGATGATGATGATGATGTCGTGTCCGCTTTTTTACCGCGGAAAGAGGGATGCAGTAGCTTCTGAGGGTATGAACCCCTGAGCACCCGAGGGCAGAAGTCTGACTTCTAGCTCATATGAAGATGAAACACACACACACATACGCTTGCACAGCCCCTTTTTACAGGGGGGCACATTCACACCTCTCACAGATAGCACACAAAGGAACAACCATGCCCGAACCGGGACTCGAACCCGGGGCCTCCAGAACACGAGGCAGACGCGCTACCTCTGTGCCAGCAAGCCGGCGACAATATTAATACATTACTTAAAACCCTATAATCAAACCTGAAATAGAGTTTAAAAAATTCACCTTAAAAAATTCCAGTTCATATAATCAACTATTTATTACATTCAGAAAGGAGCTTATAAAATTTTCTAAATAACAATTCGGAAAATATAGCTTCAAAGCTTTTAGAAAATTCAAGAAATTATTGGAGAAGCAAACAAACTCAAAAAATGCTCTGAATATTTTCTTCCGAATACCAGCTGTTCAGGGAATATCTATTGTGATGTAAAATCGTGTAATTAATTCCTAACCATGCAAACGAAGTTTCGAGAATCAGTTAAGGTTCTTTATTTCCATTGTGCTAAAGCTAGCAAGCTGTATCTTCCCTTGTTAGGAGATTCTTTGGAAAGACAGCGTCGTAATATATACGCTTTCCGTATGCTGTCTAAACACTACTGCAGCCTTCTTTCTTCTCTAAACAAACCTGCTGCTTCAATCTTTTATTTTTTTTACAAACGGAAGAGCGAGCATCCCTTTGTTTGCCTTGTTCTGCTAGAAGATATTTAGAGGAAATTAAATATCTCTGAAAAAAAATACCAGATTCAATGCGCGTGTTATGGAGAGAAGATTTCTTCTTCGCTGCATTTCAATGAGGTGTTATACGGGTAATCTGGATTTAATTAGACTAATGGAACATTTTCAAAATTGTACGACTGAATTTAGAAATCAAGCGTGGAGAAAGAGAGAGGAAAAAGTAAAAAAAAAAGACTTGAATATAAAAAGCTCGGACACGAGAGTGTTTCTTTAAATTCTTTTCTTCCTAGTGAAAAAGGAGAAACAAACAAAGAAAATTCGTTTTGAAATTCTTCCTTTCAAAAGATTTACGGTTGAAAAGAATTTTGGAACGGAAAAGTTTAGATTTCTTGAAAAAGAACACTTTACTAATAAAAGCTAATTGTTAACATTTAAGTACGTAGTAGTTTTTAAAATGTATTGAATATTTACTTAATCTTTAGAGTATAAAGCACAAATTATTATTTAAATGTCGGAGCTTCAAATATTTAAATTATTTCAGTTAGAAAATTAACCAGAAAGTAATATGTATTATTAAAAGCGAAATGTAATTTTTTAAAAAAAATTCCGAATGATTCAAGTGACATGTAATTTAAACATATAGGAGTAGAAAAATATTATTAATAAAAATAATTGCTGGAATATTTAATAACAACTTTAGTACTCTTTTTTTTATAGAGATCAATATGCAAAACAACACAGAAGATATACCTTTTAAAAATAAACTTCCTGGAGTTTCTTGTAATTCCATAAATGAAACATTTCTTAAATCCAAGAATACAGCATTTATTTTTCTCATTTTAATTTTAAAAAATCTGTACATAGTTCACAGACAAATTTTATAAAAATTGTGTAGAGCTCTAAGAAAAAAAAGCTAATGTTTATTTTTAAGTTTGAATAAAAATCCTAGATGGGGTTATAGTATTTCAAATTCAATACTATGAAGATTATTCAACATCATATTTTTATTCTTTAGATATTTTTATAAATAAGAAATTCGTATAAAATAAAGAACTAAAAAGGCCTGTTTAGTAATAAATTTGTTTACAAAAAAAATTAATTCATGATTACATTCTTTAGCCACAATAAAAATAATCCCCAAAGCATGAGTTGTGTGTTCATGTGTGTAAATTTAACTTATTGTATTGTATTAGTTTTGAACTGTCTTTTGGTTTTAATAAAATATATCCCTTATTTCTTTGAAAGAGACATAAAATAGTATTGATAATATAATTTTAATCCTATTTGCCTATATCTAATTGGGGAGAAGTTGAATTGATTTAAAACATAAAAAAAGACTAAAATATAAAGTTTCAGTAGTAAATTTTAGCATGTGAAGTTTAGAAGTAGAATACTTTTTAATTTATTTTTTAAGATGAATACCTCCTATAAATTGTGTAGATGTTATCGAGAAGGTTATAAAAATTTTACTGAGGTTGAGAATGCATATTACTTATTATCTCACTAAAATATATAAAATAGTGAAAAGATAATAATACTTTTTTAATTATCTAATTTGAATAGGGATAAACCATTGCAACAGTAATAGCAAATTGTCTTATTAATATAAAATTTCTTTTATTTTGAAGATATTTTGATAATACCCATTTGTTTCGCTGATAAAAAATATAAAATTAGTTTTCCAATCATTTTATTCAAATTTAATAAATATTCCAGTAATAAAACAATATACAAAATAATTCTATACTATTTATATAACTATCTCCTTCCTATTTTTTTTTTGAAGTTTCAAGTAAAAAAAAACAGGGAAATGACCCAATCTCTGATAGTTTAAATTAAAATGTATTAAGTAGTATTACCACTAACAAAATTCACTTTAAATTTAAAAACATTTTATGCTTTTTTATTATGAATATAAAGTAGGCTTACCAAAAATCGGAATTAGTGAATGGAACACCCTTCTTTTAAGCTATTAAAATTTCCTTCAATCCCATGAAGTAATCCGTAAGTTCATTTATTGTTCTATTCAAAAGTCATTAGCTTTTGCTTTATCTTTCTTTAAAAAAGCTCTCAAAAACTTCTTAACAACACAGCATTCGATAACTTTGTCGTCGTGAGAAAAACTCGATTGCATATCAAGTTACTGAAATTTACTTACGCAATTTTTTTGTCTATTTGAAGAGTTAATTTTAATTGTTACAGCAAATAATGTGACCATCGGAGACAAAATTCAAAACTTCCGACTGCGTCGTTTGTCAGACACATTACTCTATGCAGCGAAAATGTATTTACTCTATATTCGAGTTAATTTTCACGACATTGCCTCTATTTTATTTAAGTACCTCATTACGATAAGTGTTTATGTTAAAAATAAATGAGTGAATATATTTAATTAAACATAGTGAACATATTTCGTTAAACTGAGGGCGAAAATATAAAGTTAAATTTGGGAATTATTTCAACATTTTATGTCCATTGAATTCTGATTATGAACTTATTTTTTAAAATTGCCACACATTCCTTTTGGCTCTAATTTATTTCAAAACATACAATTGGGAGTAAGTAGAATAAGAATGGTTTAATTAAAGTTATATCACCTTATTCCCAATTGTGAAAATTTAAATTAAACATTTAGTTATGGGGTTATTTAAACTTACAACATTATAAGAATATTTTTGAAATTTTTTTTAAAAATAAATTAATCCACTAAAATGGCTCTTTCAAGACGGATTCAATTAAAATTTCTCTCACTAATTCTTATATTTATCACTTAAACAGAGAATCAAGGTATCAATCTCAAATAAAATATTTTCTTTGTACTTCATGAAAAAGATATCAGGAATTTTTTACCCCCCCCCCCTACCAATAACAATAAAATGCTATGGAATAACCTGTAATATTAGTTTCATTGTATAATATTGCACAATATCAAATAGCAGCATATGGTTTCGGACAATTATGTACCAAATTGTACACATATTACACAATATTAAAAGGATTAAATAATTTTTATTTTTATTTATTTAACCATTTTTTATTATAATTGTATCATTCAACTAAGATTATTCTTTTTTTTCTTTTCCGATATGTCTAAAACGGAACGGCTATGGTTTTTAAATATAATCATACATTTAATAGAATCTGTTCATCCTGTACAAGTGTGTGTATTGCATTCATGGTGTCAAGTGGATATAATATCTTTTATAAATTCACTTAATTATTTTGTTACATTGTGAAATTACAAAAAAAAAAAAAACCCTTCCTGAATATTTCTATTTTAGCTATACAAATGGACATGAATGATACAAAATATGATTCTCTTGATTTGCTTTTAACATATAGTTCATAAACTAAGCAATATCATCATTTCTATTTATTCAATAGTTAGTATTATCTTTATTTATTTTCATCTATTTATTTATTTCGTTCATCTTTATTATCATCTTTTATTTTTATTTATTTTTTTATCCTAAATATTGCTGTTTAGTGTGTTCTCTTCCAAATTATAAAAAAAGTGGCATATTTCAGGAAATTTCAGTATTTACGTTTTTTTCTTATGCCTTTCAACATGAACACATGCCAAAGCGTGTCTCAATATTTTAATATGACGATAGAAAATTAGATGAGCATATATAAATTTAGACACGGTTACCGTATTGGTAATATTTGTGTTATTTATATAAACAATGAGAAAATTGTACTCGTGGAAACTTATGAAAATAATAAATAATCGGATACTTATATGACATAATTCAATTGGAAACAGTAATGTTTCAACAATGTTTTGGAATTCGAACTTGATGCCAAAAAGCAAATGGAACGACATTTAATTATTCGGCTGATTATTTAATAAAAAATATCTAGTTTATCATTTTACATTTCCGTATGATTAAAAAAACAAATATTGTATGTCTTTGTCTCTGAAAATCGACTTTCCATACAAATTGAAACAATATTAGCTGGGTAATTCAAATTGATAAATCAAAAAAAGCAAATTTATCAAGAATATCTACAACCAATTCTACTTTTTTATTTCCTAAAACTTTCACAGAACTTTTTTAATGTAATTTTCGCTCATAAATTGAATTAACTTTTCAAAATAATAGTAACTCAAGTGGAACTATACCTTTCTCTATACTTTCGACAAAAAAATGAGATTCGGCCAGCAGAGATGCATTCTTATTTCCTTTTAAGGAAATAACTCGAATTTATGCGAATCAGCAGCAAAAAGAACCAACTTTAAAATAGGAAAGAAAACTTTGAAAAAAATTTCCCTATTTCCCAGAATTTAAAATTTTTACTCTCCTTTTCTGAATGCTAGCACCTAACTGGGAGAAAAAGTAAGTAAGCACAAATACCAACATTACGCTTTCTATTAGTTTATGCTCGAATTTAACGTCTGTAGATGCTTTTAACTTTCCCAAACACGTGTAAATAAGAGCTTTAGGCAAAGTCAAATACCGAATGAATTCGGACAAAGAAGTCTTAAGATAACTTTTTTTAAGTTCTCGCTTCTCTCAAATTGGCGTGAATTTTCTTTCTGCTTTGTTTGTCTGTCTTCACGCTTTCAGTATTCTGTGAATTTCCTGATAAAACTAGAGGAATCTTGTCAATTCATCGCATTTGTTTTGATAAAGATATCTTCCTTAGAACATTGAATGCAACCTGGTATATAGCGTTGAATCCGGTTTATTTGAATTTTATACAAAAGGTGCGAATGGCAAAAACAAAGATGCTTTTAATAAAAATTTTGTGATGTATTTTTTCCTCAATAAAATCTGTGAATACATGGATGGTAATAATTTGCTTTGACAAATAGATCGCATAACAAAGATTTAATGAAGAAATATTTTAACATACTGTTCGTAAATATTTTTAATTCTTAAATTTTCGTTAAAAGTCACTTCTAAGCAAACATCTAGAATTAGGATAATGGTGGAAAATTTTTTAGTATTATTGCAGTAGTTTATATCTTTTTAGATCATTTTATCTTTTTCTTTGCTAATTGTTAACAAAACTTAAATGCTTTTCTCGCCATTTTTTTTGTAAAACTGTATTCTATGACTCGTTTTCGTAAGTCCAATTCTATAACTCATTTAAAGTTACAAGAGTAATTTAAATGAATGTTAAAAGTTAGATCAAACATAATAAAAACCGTGGGAGACCGAAGCCTTATCCACTACTCCACCTCTAATTCGAGTCATGTATAATCATATGTCAATATTTAGTTATAAAAAATGTTTCTTTTTGTATAAATTGCATTTTCGCTGGAAAGACACCTATATTAGAAAAAAATTAAAATTGAAAATCTTATCTCAATATAAAATTTGATCCAAAGTTTTAGACCCATTTCCGAGATACACGAAATAAATTTATATATATATAAAAGAAATTTTTGCTTTAAGTTAATATATATAAATATTTCTTTTGATTCAATGGTATAAAATGAAGATATTTACATATAAAATTGTTATTAATTTCCATTTTTGTATATTTATATTTATCTATTTTTTGTATATAATGTTAAAATTGCTGTTTTAAACTTAATATTATTGGAGGGAAACTATTCTACTTGAGTAAGGCAAACGATAATCATCACCAGATAATTATGGATACAATTTCTTATCTAACAACTTATCATTTATGTTTTTGGAGCGCCGACTTTTCCAGGGGCATATTACATTAAAAATAAAATATGTCGGGAGAATGCATTTTTGATTAAAAGTATCAAGTTCTTAATCATTTGCAGCCATATTATTTTCTAAAAATAATTATTCTTAGGAAAAAATACTTACATAAAGTATTTTTCTACATATGAGTATTGAAAGTTTTCACCATAAAATCCAAACTTACCTGAAAGAAAAATAAATTTTGTTAAGTTTTATTCAACAGTGAAATTTCAAATAATACAATAAAAATACACTACATAACATACAAAGGACTGTTCAAAGTATTTTTTTTAAAAATAGATTATGGCAATCTTAACTTTTCCTTAAGTTGCATTAAAACAAGTTTATATAAAGTCAGCTCTTACTTAGGTCAATTAAGAAAGTTTTTAATTTTAATTGCAATTATTAAATAAAAAATAACTAATATAAATAATTAATAAAAAGAATCCTTTCCGCAAGAATTGAATTCGCATTCTTCACCTTCGAATAAAAAATACTGAAATTCTCGCATTTTATCGATTGAGCTACTGCCAGTTTATTTTAATTTTCGTTACAAATTGCTGAAACTATTTAAAGTATTAAAAATTAATTAGATTTACTGAATGAATTAATGACTGAAACAACTGTAATAACACCAAGTGTCATCTACTACACTTGATGTTAATACAGTTATTGAATTGAGTGGGGGACTAAAAAGTATTTTAATAACGATTGAAAAATTGTAAATGATATATAAATAAATATATTTATATATTGAGAAGGAGAACTAATAGTAGGAATTAAATAAAAGATTTCAAGTGAAGGTATCCTAAAAAAATAAAGAATTATTTACAATTTATGCTAAAAAGATCCTATTTTGCCTATCTTTATTTTTTTATTCATTTTTCATGTAAACATTTATTACAAATCATTTTTAGTGCAAAGCATGAAACTAATAACATATCAACAAGGTTATGAAAAATTAATATTCATTTCTAGAATCATAATAAAATACAGATTTGCATTCATTTTACTTAGGATTAACATACTTTCGAATTCAGTGTTTTGTGTTGTAGTTATTATATGTAGTTCTTATTTTATGAATTCCTTTGTGAATCAGTTTATTCCAAATGAACTGTTAATTGCGTATATCATTAAAAATAAAACAAAACTATTCAAAATGATAAATCTGAACTCGTAAATAAATGTTCAAAAAGAATATGTTTTTATTTTGAAAAAATTTCTCTGTTCTAATGAGTTCTTATTTTTGTGACTAATTGCTTCTAATTACTACTAGGACATTCAAACGTATGAATGTATACAAAGCTTCAAATTATCTATTAATAAGTAATTCTAGAATAAACAAACAATGGATTAATAATAAATTAATTTATTCTTTCATTTAATATTAAATTTCAAAACATCATTAATTTTTCATGGATGATGATAACTTAAAACTCATTACAGAGAACGACATTGATGAATTAAATCCTTCATAATTTTTTTTTTCGTTCACCATCTTTATGCTATATTATTATTATATATATATATATATATATATATATATATATATATATATATATATATATATATATATATATATATATTCTTCTGTTTCCATTCAATTTTGAATGATCACTATACACTATAATGCAGCTCTGAAACAAAACGGCATCATTTATGTAACTAAAAATAAATATTTATAAATAATTATATTTTTAATACTCTTTTTATATCAAAAAGTTTATTTCTCATATATTGTTATTAAGATCATTATCATTAAACAGTTTTGAAAATAAAGTCCTTAGTTTGAAAGAATAGATTTATTGTTCCTAAAATATTATTTATATGTTGAAGCTATCAATAAAACTTTACTTTTTTTATGGAGGTATCCTAGATTTAAAACAAGATTCCTTTTAAATGACAATAATTAAATCTTGTTTACTTTTCATAAAAGTAATATTAAGCTAAAGTTTTTTTAAATCATTTAATAATATTTAAACTATAAATTTGTAAGTTTAATAATAATTAAAAATTAATACATATATATTTTTTTCTTTGTATTTTCATAATTTTTTATATATGTAAAAATTAAATATGATTTTAGTATTTATGCTTTATCAAAATGATATTCAACATGAGGACTACGAACATATGCTCATATCTTTGAACTAAATAAATTATTTCTCAATCAAAAGTATTTCCAATTAATGTTTTTTTTCATTCCATGTACGTTTTTACCTTTGTAACCCATTTCACTCATTTGATCTCGTTCCCATCTTATGCAATTTAACTTTATTAGAATTTTTGACAGATTATTTACTCTTCTTAAATCATTTGGAAAAAATAGAGAAAATATTTTTTTTTCTAATTACTGGATTAACTAGTTTATTTTCTTAACTAATAATTGTGCTAAAATATCATTATAAGAACAAGAATATTAGGCATTAACAACATTTTCGAAATTATAAAATCAGAATTGAGATGAAAAACTTGTTCTTATTAAGAAACACATATTTCCTCTCTCATAACTTCCTTGGTAACGCATTCCTTAAAGATTATTAACTAGAAAACTCCATTTCTCTAAACATTTATCTTACTTTAAAAGTGGGTAAACAATTCGGACATTATCATAATTACCCCTGATATTAACTCTCTTACTCGCATCTAAAGCCTTTATTCCCAAATTAATTCGAATCCTAAATCTATCTTTATATTAAAAGCACTAAACTATCCAACCAGACACATGGTCGTTCATTTCCTAAATTTTCGTTAAAAAAAGAGAGAGTTCGTTTAATAACCATCGTCTAACAGAGCCAAAAGCTACAGAGAGAGAGAGAGAATGAGTAAAACAAATAAAAAATACAGAAATTTCGAGTGCACCACGAACCAGGGACTTACAGAGATATTACCACCAATCTACAATCAAACGAAAGAAAACAAACACGCTTTTCCAAAGCGCGTGGGGGTGGGTCGAAAAATCGATATAACTTCCCACTAACAAACTTTGTATCCTCAATCAACTTCAGCTCATCCCTTTCCAAATTGGGTTCCGATCCCCCCTAAAGTATTACCTGCAATATCCAGCACCCCCTCGTGCTGCTGCCTCCCCCCCTAGCTTCCTTTTTCTTTGGCGTATTCTTCATCCGGGGTATGGGCAAGGCGGGCTTTTCCAGAAAATGCTATTAAGTCCTATGCCATCAATAAAGCACGAATTGTTGTTCTTGAATAATAAACATGACGAATGTTTTCTGCAGTGTAATGTAGTATAGCCTCCACCAGTCCCTTATTGTCTGTGCTAGTGATTGATTGTTATATCTGAAAGGTGGATTTTGGGAATTTTTATTTATTTTGAGAGGGTTTTTCCTTTTTTTTGTTTCCTTATTGAGGTTTTAGTTTTCAAACTTATTTTTCTTTCTTTCTTTTTCCTTTATTCTCACTCTTTTCGGCTGTTATTTAACAGCGTTCGATATCTTCTGAATAGGATGAATTTTCCTGGAAGTGTTTTCCCGTTGCCTCTGTATGAATATATCCTCTAGTTGATCGTTCGAACGCCATTTAATCTTGTGAAAATAGTAGTGAAAAGTCAGAAATATATATATTTCAAAATTGATGCAATTATGTGTTCGTTGATGCTTATTATTAATTGTTGAGATATTTTTGAAATTTTACTAATAGTTGTCAACCTTTGAAAATGATTTTTAAATTTTTCTTCACTTTCAGAAAATAAACTTACAGACAAAGTAAAAATTGTTTATTTTCCAATTCAAAATTAAAATTGCAATAATTAAATAGATTGCATGGATATGAATATCGTTCATCATATTCATCATATCGTTCATCATATCAAGAAAAAAATGTTCAAATTTTATAATTGCGATATATTCTGAACTATCCACAACTATTCCAAAACAACCGGAATAGCTGAATCATGGTCATGACAAAAGAAACCAAAAATATTAAGGGTTCATCTTGTCACGATGCATCCACTCCCATTTGAATAACTATTCTTCATCTCATGCTATAATTCGGCACCAAAATCCCTCAATATACAGGAGAATAAAAAGAACCACGCCTCAACCCATGAGATTCTTATTCAAGCACGTGCTATCTCCTTTAATGATGGTCAAAAATATAATAAAATACTATATAATATTTGTGAATAGTTTAGAAAAATATTGAAATCCCGTTTTCTGATAGCACCATATGTCGATTCAATTTTGCATGCGAAAAGAAGACCGTAACGTGTTACTTCGACGCTGACAATTTATATATATAAACAAATTTAAAACAAGGCTACCAAAATGTTTATCAGGGGATTAAAATCATTTTTGGTACCTTAAGGCACTTTTCTTCTTTATTACAGTTTATTTTTAGTTTTCACCTTGATTTTTACTTTATATTTTTACTAGAATGTATTAAATTTTTTTGAGTTTTTTTTGTACAGAAACAATTATTGTATTTTAGAAATACTTTATTTTATAAAAACTGTCTACAAAATACACATTAAAATATTTACACATTATGTATTAATAAAATATGCACATTATATATTTATAAAAGTCAAATATTTTAATGTGCACGAACAAATGCACATTAAAATATTTAACTTTTATAACTGTCATTTTGATAAAAAAAATTATACTGAAAAATTATTTATTACTTCAATATCATTTATTGAATTTTTTAATGAATAATTCGATAAAAGTATCATTTCGGTCAGGTATAGAAACACAACATAGATCTCAGATAACTATAAATGTTTAACGCTATCCATTTTCATTATAATTTAGCATTAAATCTGAGAGATGCGCTGACAGGACACGATAAACTACTGTCTGTCACTTAAGGCGACTTGGCACTCTCAGGATACCACAAAAATGGATCATACATAACCAAACAATTTCCTCTAGGAGAAGCGCTTACGTTCTAATACCTCCATTTACCTATAACAGATCCTCTATTGGCGAATAGAATCACAGATAAGAAAGGTTAGTACATATATTTTTTTAATCAATGTTTGAATAGTAATAAGAGTTTTAATTCCACCTAGAATTTAAACAGAGATTAAAAAAACACATGTATCTCAAATATGCTTTCTCGAGAATCGAACACAATGTCAAAGTCATACTGATAGATCGTAATATGCAAAATAATCATAATATGCAAAACAGACAAAAGTATTCGTCCGCAGTTTTATTCACATTAGTATAATTTGATTTATGTTAATTTTTTTTCTCGCAAAGGTAATGTAGAAAAAGTATTATAATCGTCAAGAAATTTGTACAGACGAATACCTGAGTTTGAAAATTTCATTTTTTAAAAAAATGCCAATCCGCTTGTTTATCAGTAACAGAGAAAACTCAAATCAATTTGGTGAAAAACTCAAACTCAATCTTCTGTGAAATTGGGAGCAACATTCAATCCGGAAAATCCACCTGCCTAGCTGTTCAAATACAAGTTAAAACAATAATTACAAAACAAAGAGCGCGATATAAAAATTGGAACAAGGATTTAACTTCTATACTTTAGCCACCTGTCAGAGTTGGAAAGAAATTTTAAAAAATTTACTGTTCGTCGGCCTTTACATTCAACATTTAAGTTCAATAATCCAATAAATGACTTAAAATAATTACCAGGTCTGATATGGCATTTTGTGACATCAAGCACGATTTTAAGTCAAATCTTCTCTTCAATTGGTTGAAAAAAAGGTGTTAAAACACAAATACGATTTTTGGTACTGTAAATCCCCCTTTTTGTATAGGATTTCTTTAGTCTGAGCAATAGAAACAGCGATCGCATCCAATTTTAGTCCCAAATTTTTATTTACATGTAGATACGGGACACAACACAAAAATAAGTAAAGAAATACGAAAGCATCACATCATCTTTCGTCTCGTCAGTCTCAGACAGACTTCCATTCACTCTCGATCTCGTCTCGTCTTCTACTTCAGCACTAGGTGAGCGGGGTTGCTATCAGAGGTGAGTAGGGTTTTCAAAGTTGGTGGGCCTTACAGATACTATTAACGCATACCAGGAATTACTCGTCAAAAAGTTCGCCAAGAATGAGACGACAGTTCTATAAGAAATGTTTAATTCATGCCAAAACATATTTCCTAATAATTGGACCTCAATGCCATGCAAGTTGTTTGCTGGTATGAAAAGTTTATTAGAGAGTTTTTGGGGAGACTACTTTCGCTTGTTTAAGACAGAACCCCATTGCATCTAAAGCAAAATGCACTTTTTAGTTTATTATTTTTGTTTACACTTCTTTTATTGTAAATATTTTGTTTCTTTCAAATTTAATCACAAATCAATATCTGCAAATATTCTGTATATTTTTTTATTGCAATTTCGAATTTTTTAAAAATTAAACAACTTAAATATCATGTTATATAAAATAAAGTTGCGAGCCAATGTAATCATGTTGAATTTTGTATCAATAAGGAAAAATATATATAACTAAACAGACTACTTCTGATTATATATGTTTAGTTTTTTAAGTTTATACGATTTAGCTTTCCAGGATGAGAGGTGGTCAACAATTGACACTTTTGGAAAGACCAGGCTTAGAAAAAAAGAACAATTTCATTGAATTGTGATATATATATATATATATATATATATATATATATATATATATATA
>JAOUZG010000498.1:1246704-1261607 GCA_026289955.1 Argiope argentata
AAAATTTGGATTCTGTGAGAGATTCTGATGAATTTCCAAAATTTGGAATTTTTAGACTAAAAGACTAAAGAAAACCAAAGTATGAATGTTAACTGTTTTTGTATGAGCAAGGTAATTCAAAAATAGGAGAAAATATAGTTTCTATATGATTTGGTTTTATAATTTGAGATTTATGATATGAGAATTCCACCAATAAAAAATTCTCTATTTGTCGTTTGTAAGTTTATACAAGCAAGGACTCAAAGGTCCCTTCAGAAAGACGTATGGAATTATCCACAGTATTTTGTCATAAAAATCGAATGATCTTCCCACATTTAAGATAGCACTAATTATTTTAAAGAACAACTAATATTTTGATACTGCATATCTCAAGAGAATCTTCCGCCATGTAATTTTCGAATTTTCTCTTCTTCGTTCCAGTTTTAGAGTAAATTTGTTTAATGATCGACTGTTTGGTGGTTTGTTTAATAATGGACTATAAATCTTCTAACTCATAAATTCATTGGATTCATTTTTAAAAAAATGAAATTACAGTCCCATGATAAATTTGAAACTAAATGATCAATGGACGTAACTACAAAATGAATACTCAGTTTTTTTAGCACTCAGCAAAGAAAATTTTATAGGAACTAAATTTTGGAAGTAAACAGGTTGAAAAAAACATATCTGCTTATTCTAAAATATACTATATAAAAACAATTGGATACTCTATTGAAATTTAAAATAATTGTCCATAAAATATTTGGTAATATTAAAAGAATGCAATTTTGGTGGTTTTCTTACGAAACAGAATATTAGTTGAGCTCCAGTTACTACATTTGGCCCAAATATATGTTAAGAAGTGACACAGTGCACATTCCACCATTTTCTTTTCTTTTTTTTTCTTTTGAGATTTTACGATATTAAAAACTAAAAAGGTTAATCTTTTTCCTGAAAATATCACTGTTAAATCTAATTATAACAACAATATGAGTTTTGTTATGATATGCCTTTCTAATATATTTTAATGATATCAATTTGATTACAATTTAATTTTTTCCAGAACAATTCTTCAACAATACATTTCATTTGTATTACGAAATTCAAATGGTTTCCATTGCTTTATTAAATATTAAAACATGATTTTCCAACTTGTTGCAAAATAAACATTCAGCTAGATATCAGTTTTGATCACATGGGTAATCCATGAATCATTACCAATGAAGTCTGCTACAGTCAAACAAATTAGAAAATGCAATCATATTGTCATAATAAGCAAAGTTCTATTTCAAAAGATTGCTTAAAGTTTTTAATAGCATTGTAATACCATGGGACTAGACATGATTTGCAAGGTTTGTGTCTTCAAAAGAAAAATGTAATGCTATTAAAGTAAAAAACTCTGATGTCTGTGGCATTTAATGTGACAAATGTTAAAAGACTCTTGCCCAAATGTCATTTTTCAATGAAATTCTTTTTCTAAAAACTTTTTAAAATATTAAAAATATCTGTATGCGTAGCTGTTTAACTACAGTCAAAAAGCAAAAAATTTCAAAAATTAGCTGGCCGTTAAAGGTGATTTTTCATAAAATAATTCTAAGAGATTGAATAGAAGAATAGCCGTTATATACAAGTCGGTGAGAATCTTAATTAAAATAATCAAGCATTTAACCGGATGTCACTTTTACAAAATCCCATAAAATTACAATCACAAAAGCAATATTAAAAAGATATGATATTATCAGATTTTTTTCTCGAAGTACTTTGAATATTTTACGCTTAAATTAATTTGATATTTTATAGAAGACAATTTTTTTAATTATTTAATCCCACCTCAAAAAATATATAAAATAATTCTCCCAAAACGACTGGTATGGATGTAAATTTTTATGTTTAACTGGCATCTTAAGACTGAAGATATTTATGTTTATAATCTTATAAGATTGCATCCGAACATATCTCTCAAAAAACACGATTTCAGAAACAGCGGTGCGGCATGGATATGTGTTACTAGGAGCTTTCTTCATGAAATATTTCGACGGTTTCACGATCCAATAAGTCTGCGATATCACGGCAGCTCCTTTCTAACTCTTCACTACCCCTCACAAATTTTTGACTCCTCCCCACCACCAGGCTCCCTGGAAGGAATCGGGGAGGAAAAAGAACCCATTCCATTACACGTGGTATTGAAACAGCCAACGTATTCTGGAAATCTCATATAAAAATAAGAACAGAACATACTACCCAGGACAAATACTACAGCGTCCAAAGCAATCGGAATTTCAAAATTTGCTCCAGGGCCTTCTGTAGTTTGCGCTCGAATTTTTTTTACTCCTTTCCAAGCCCGACACTCAACCAGGTACATGAGAAAAGTTTCACACGCCAGTAAGTCTTTCTCCTCCCTCCCTCCGCATCCAATCCAGTCTCACTTTTCCCGTTTTTACAAGGAAAACGGGAAAAGAGTGGCGAGGGTAGTATTGAAATCCAGAGTTTTAAAGGGATCGTTACACAAACAAGGAGAGGAGTAGTAACACTATTTACATAATATTAAAGTAGTAGGGAAGAAGTTTCTTTCATCGCCTGTACATCCGGTTTTTCCCGGAAAAAATCGGGAAATGTTGATTTATTGCCTGGTGTGACCCCAAGCATGAGGAGAAGAATCTAATGGCGATTTCTTGTTCGCTACCTGTGTCAAAAATATCGGCTTCCGTCTCATACATCGGATAGGACAGAGTGTTGGCCTGAAAACAAAGTGGTGTAACGCTGCTTCTTTCTTTTTGCAACACCCCTTTTCTCCATTTTTCTTTTTTCCTCACCCTTCTTTTATCGTCTTTTGCGTTCTTTCCCTTACACCAAATTAATGCTATAAAAAGCGGGCTAATTACCAACCAAGTCTTGCGAGTTAATATTGATTTTGAGTTCAATGATTCTTCCTTTCCCTTTCTTTTTATGGTTTTTGCTTTTCCTTTCACACCTTGAGTGCGTAAGTTTTTTTTTCTTTCCCTTTGGGATTTTTTTGCTCACTTTTCATATCATTATTGTTATTATTATAATTATTATTATCGCCAACATATATCGTTAAGTCTCATTGTTGTTCGGGAAATCATTAGGTCGTTTTACCAAAGATGGATTTCGCATCTATCCGTGCTTGCTTGGCGAGCAATTGACGTCTGGTTATTAATGTAGTGGTTGCGTAATGACCGTGTTAAAGACATTCAATAGCATTGATTGGCGACATTTTTGGGCGGGTTGGAATCATTTTTATAAAAAGGGATTTGAATTCTAGCAAGATTTTTTTTCGTGTTGGATGCAAAATGATCTTATTGTTCATATGGAATGTTGACAGAAAAAAAAATTGAACACTCTGTTTAACTGAATTATTAAATTTTATTGACTTTGTCATGAGTACTCCTTTTTTTCATTTGAAAGCTATATATTTGCAAGTCTTATTTTTTTCCCAAAAGCATTCGGTAATTGAAATCGTTTCTGATGTATTGTTTCCTCTGAAAGAATTAATCCCATGTAACCAGTAGCTATGATTTAATGAATACTTCTTGCGTTTTTTATGGTTTTTTATTACGATAGGGAAGATTAAAAACTAAATGATGAACGATTTATGTAATTATATAAATTGAAAAAATAGAAATGAAAAAAATAAATTGAATTTAAGAACCGAAATGAATAATGACAGAAATTGGGATTTAAATTATTTTTATCTATGATTTAGTTAATGATATTTTCAATCACCAGGAGCTAAAAAATTCTAATCTAGATACATTCATTTTAATCTTTTTTTGAAATTTCAATAAACCAAAAACAAGAAATCTTTGCTCTTTCAATGCATTTTATATACTTTTTACACTATACTTCATTTAGAATTTCGGATCAAATTTTATCTCAGAATTTCAAATAAACTGATATTTGACATGTGCTATGAAGGAAAAAAATTATCGGTTTCTCAAAAAAAATTAAAAATTAATTTTTATTTTGATTTATGTTTACTTAACTTTTAATTAACCAATGTTATTTCAACCAGGAATACTATTATAAACACATTTTTTCAAAGCTATTAGCTAAAAATACAATTCCAAATGCAATTTATAATTCTTTATTTACATATTTGTCATGAATTTATTTTAAAAATTTATATCTTTTTTCATTAAAAAAACCAGATATAAATTTGCTATTAAAAATGCATGTTAATTCCAAAATATATTGTTTTTTTTATTTGAGAATCATATTAACTGACGTTTCATTATTTTATTAGAAGAAATGCTTCTTAGAAAAACATCCTACTTGAGGAGTAGCTTCACAGTTAATCTTGAACCAGAGCTCATAACACTTTTTTAGGAGTTTTGATTTTAATTTTTCGATACATTTTTTTAAATAGAAGTATATATATTTATACATAAAGAAATGCTTTCCATGAGTCATTTGGAAAACAGTTTGTTCTTAAAAAAGATGTCATTATTTCCTAAAAATATATGCGATATATAGTAGTTGAAAGATGAATAATAAGTATATCATAGCACATAGTTTCAAAAAGGAAATAAAATTCCCTTTTGTATAGTTTCTAAAATAATGATTTTGCACGTTTATTTAACTTAAAATTCATACATGTATTATTATTGAAGCCAATTGGTAAAAGAAGGAGTGTAGTGAACAACTCCATTTCCAAAAAAGCTCCAAAGAGCAAAATCGTGGACCAGAGATAATTGATTGCCATTAAGTACGTTTATAATGTATATTATAAAATCAAATGGTAAAAAATAAAATATAAATGGAAAATGGAATTGAAAAAATATAGAGAAAAATAATTATAAAAAATAGAGCTCGTAAGAAAAAACCATCTCAATAATAATTATTGACGTAAAATTCTATAATCCACAATTTCTCAACGATTGCGATGACAGAGATTGTTGATTGTTAGCTGAAATGTCAATTATTTCAACCAAGATTATAGTTCTAATTAAATACAGTAGGAAACTTAACTTGAATATTAGTTATTGCAACATTCATTCAATTTGAGTACTTATGGAATCTTAAACCACTGGTTAATTATAAGAAACGAATAAATATTATTTAATATGAGGTGTTAAAAATACTTATATTCTTAATGTGGGTATATTTTGATTAAAGATTTGATAAGAATAATTAGTCATGATATATTATTTATTAACAAATGGTTCAGTAAATAATTTATTCAAAACGATTGTTTATCTTCTATCATCTAAACAAATCGCACAAAACCCACACGGACATTTTATTAATATATATTATCTTAGTTGCTATAAATAATTAAGAAAATTAAAATAATCTAATTAAAATCACTTCACTTAAATTAAGTCGATTATATTCGGTCATAAACTTTTACCAATTCAAATTTATAAATGAATCATATTTCTTACTGTAAATGAAAATAAAGTTTCATTTAAAATATATTCATTGAGCAAAGAAAGAGAAATGAACTAATATTAACTATTACATAAATTAATAATTGCATACAAGAGAAACACTGCATACTATTATTTAAATTAATACTGGTATATTATAGAAAAAACATGTAGTTATTTACTCAGATAGTAATATTTTCCATGAATGAAAATAGATATCACCAAGAGCGTTTTTCAAACTCTTTTGCATTAAGTTACACTAAATAAAGAAATGGAATTAAAATTATTTATATGAATTTTATATTTATAGTTTTAAACTCTGATTGAGAAAATATCCAATGTAACAAAAAGAACCAACTATCGTACTTTTAATGCATTTGAAAATATTATTCGTGGAAATATAATTATTTAAAAATAAAAATATCTTGTTAAGAAGTATATATACATCTTTTAAATACTAACATTGTATCTCGTATCATTAAATTTTTAATGATCATCGTAAAAGATTAATTTTCACCGACAGACGTACATTTACAAATTGAAAAAGATTCCATTTTTAAAAGAAATTTTCTTTCAACTGAGTTATTTGTCCTCATTAAAATGCATTCCACGTTCATTAAAAAAACCTGAAAATTCGTAAAATCTTAACTAAGCCTTAATGATTTAGCGCTTTTTAAATAATTTTTTATTTGTTTGTCTGCTGCTTCATTATTTAAATTTATTTTCCAAAATTTCTCCACTTCTCTCCTTAACCATGAAATCTAATTTTACGTTACCCATTAAATAAAATTAAGGAGGTTTATTAATATATTTCTTATCACGATTTCTTAAAGGATTAAAATTTTTAAAGCTGTGAAAATTAAACACTTAATGCGTTGTAGAATGAAGATTTGTTAAAGAAATAAAACAAATTTATTGTTAATATTTTAACGATTTGTTAATTAAAGCACAACTTTTCAGTTGAAAGAAAAAAAATTCCAAACCAGCTATTATTATAATTAACTCTTCTTTTTATATAAGTATAAATAGTTTTAATGGATAAAAATTATTCCATGAAGAAGTAAATAATTGAAACTTCACGGTAAAAAGGGTTTCTATTAAAAATTCTTATAAAATAAATTGGCTATTGTAAAAGAATGCCAATGACACCAGTTTCAGATATTGATTAAATTTAAACTAAATTTTAAACATGAGTTTAAACGAGTAACCTCTTTTTAAATTAATTTGCTCGTTAATTGCCATTTGAAGTAGGTATCTCCGAAATAATATAAGTGCAACTGCGGTATACTTCCCGTGATTATATGTATAAAGTTCCAATTGCTTCTCATGGCCTAGAATGCCCTAACAATATTTTTTGCTGTAGCTAATAGTGTTTAAACAAAAATCATTTCTTTCATTTGACTTTTCACAGAATTTCTTTTGCAGCTTTAACTCCTTTGAAAATTGACTAGACATTAGCTGGAAATAATACAAATTTCAGAGATAAATAATATTATCTTACTAGTAATTAAAAAACCCAGCTGATTAGCTATGAAAAGTTAAGTAATTTAGCCAACTTGCTCAATTTACTTGTGTTTGCAGGAACATCTTTTATTCCTTTTACTAAATAAAAAGTTAAGGCATCGATGAAATTTTGAGGTCAATTTTAAGATACAAATTTAAGAACTATAATTCTAATCGAATGTATTAATATTTATACTCAACAGCATACTAGCATAATTTATGTACAGCATTACGTTTGAACAATCCAATCCCTTTTCAATTCTATAAATAAATAAATCTTGTGGTAAAGCATAGTAAATGCTCTTGGAGTACTACATGTGGGTATTATAAATGAGAGAATTTAATAATTTAAATAGTACTCTTGAAATAAATTCACTGACTTTTTTTTAAAAAATAGAATTACTTGCTAAATGTCAAAAAATGTCTAATGTTTTTGATCGTTAACCTAAAATCTTAAACATTTTCTGCCATTGATAACCTATATTATCACATAACATATTCTTTAATGTAATAAAATATAGTTAACATATTAAATAATATACTTAAAATATTATATCTTATGCTAAGAGAAAGCACAAGAATAAAATTTATTGTTATTTTTAATTGAAATGCATTAATTTAATTTTAAAAATGGTTTTCTCACAATGAATAAGCTTATCCAGAACAAAAGTATAAGATTTGTAATACGTTTAAAATTGTGAGAGAGAATTTTTTTTCATATATAGAATATCTTCAAAGTCAGCATTCTTCAAATTTTTGTCCAAAAAAATCTTTGAATATTTAGGGTTTTATAATCGTAATTTTTTTTAAAAAAACTTAGTTTAAGTTTATTTAATTTATTTAAATATTTATTGAATTGACATAATTTAATTATTTAAATAAGTTATGATTGGCTAAGATTGCATGTAATCTGTCTTCCCATATCATTAAGGTAACCTTTATTTTCGAATTTACCACCCTTTTTTGTAGTTAGAATTTAAAATATTTCATGATTGCTGTCATAATTGTAAAAATTTTGCTTAAAACTGTATATATTATCAAATATAAAAATGAATTGGTCTTTTTAGCATTTGTTAAGAAAACTGTAAGAAAATTCTTTCTTTAACTCTTCTTGAAATCAATTATCAATCATTACTAATTCAATGAATAAATTGTTTTTAATGATCTCTAATCTATTTAATGAATACTAATTTTAAGAATACTATATCCTATGAAAAAGAAAAAAAAAATTGCGGAAATTAAATAAAAGATGTCTTTTTCGAAACCTTTAAAGATTTTACATATTACTTTCACCTTTTTCTACAAAAGAAAAACCAAGTCATGTAGGTAAAAAGAAATCTCCTGAAACACTAAACTCAAATCGCGATAATACAACAGAAAAAGTCTTACAGCGTGTTTCGTATGAGAAAGTTTTTGGAAACTAAGTTTCCCTGTTGTTTTTCTCTAACTGTAAAAGGTTCTCTACGGACATAACAGCACAAAACCTCAGGTGAAAACAGTAAAGCAGAAAATAAATGCACTGAGCCACCAGAAATCCAAAAAGAGTTCTTCATTCTTTCTCTTTTCTTTTTTTTCAATTTTTATACACAGTGTTATTATTATGATGATTGTTATTGTTTTTTTCCGTTGCCATTTTTTCCCTCGAGGCTTGACAAAAGTTTTGTAGAATTATCGTTTGGTACCTTAAGAGCCTTTTAAGCCGGTTTTCTCCGGTTTTTTCAAAGTAACTACAATTTTTACTTATGATTCAAGCTAGTTTTTCGAGCTAAAATGACGTAAATAACTAATTGGAACTGTTTGTAATTGAATACTTTCTTTTGTGGAAGAAATTGGATGTATCTATTTGTATTAAATAACTTAGTATTTTAAAATAGAAAAAAAAACATTTTTTTATAAAGTTTCAAGCTGAAAATGGAAATATATATAAGATTACAAAAGAAAGAAATATTTTATTCATAGAATTCATTTCTTCTAAAGTGCTGAGTTTATATTCATATTGTAATTCCAAGCAATACTGGATAATGTAATCACAATAATCAGATCGTTAAACATTAGATTACCTAAATAAGACATTTCTATATAGAAATTAAAAATTACTAAGCAGGCATTTTTTTACCGAATACAGTAATTCCAAATAAACTATTGCGGATGATATTTTTGCTAATTGTTTTTAGACATGTGTATAAAATCCCTAAAGAATCTTATTTTATAAAAACAAGCGACTTTTATCTATTAATTAGTGCTTTAGGAGTGATGGGTGTTAAACTTTTTATTCATGAATTTTGACAAAGTTCGTCTTAAAAAATATTTGATGAGAAAACATTAACTTCAAATTTCAAATAAGATACAAGTAGTCTGTTTTAGAAATCATACATCGTTCTGTTTATTTTGCTATGTTTTAATTTATTATTTTTGGTTTATGTATCTAATTATATTATAGAAGTGCCTACAGTATTTGAAAGTTTTTGAAATTTTTCTTCGCTGCTTTATTTTATAGTTAAAACCTTGATTTAAAATGTTAAATACTTTCATTAAAGCATACTTTTTAGTGAAATCTGTTCCATATGGAAAAATAATTCGAACCTACATGTATGAATAGAAAATAGAAAAAAGGCTACAATGTAATTATATTGATAAGAATGAAAATAATGAATGGTTCTTTGTAAAATGTGCTTTATATATAGTCAAAAATTGGAAATATACCAAAAATATTGATGGTATTAAAATTATATATATAAGATTAAAAGTTTTATTTGCGTTATTATTCCGGAAATTGCAGTCAGGAGTTGCAAGCAATGTCATATGTTTTCAATGTATTATTTGCTTACATTCAAATGCATATTTTTGGAAAAATTCATCAAACTATTGATATATTAATCTTTGATTAAATTTATCATAGTTAACTTGTACACAATAAAGCATACATTTTGTCTTTTCGTCACTTTGAAGCCTATACAGTTTAATATATGTTAATATAATTATTATATAATTAATGTGTACTGTTTTTGCTGAATAAATCAAATAGAAGCTAGATAATGTCAAATGAAATCAGTCAATAATAAATCAATAATTAATAAAAAAGGTTTCAACAAAGAGATAGAAGTAATTTCATATTATGTTTTTTACATATTATTTATTGCATTCAAAAGAAAATTAAGGAACAGTTAATCAAGTTATTGAAGTTACATTAGTCTTTAAATTTTTCATACCTACTATCCTTAATTTGTATAAATTAAATGATAAATTTTACCTTATCGTATGTCTTAAATTATTTTATATTAACAAATTATTATATATTTTTTATAGATAAATAAGTATTAATTTAATAATTATATGCAGTTTTATTTAACCTATTTTGCTGATTAAAGCAAATAGAAGTTAAGTAAGGTCACATTAAATCCCTTTTATAAGAATTTTAAAAAAGTCATCATAAAGGTAAAAAGCTATTTCATATCACTTTTTCAATGCATTAACTGTATACGTGCAAAATTAATTTATTGAACAAACTATTAAGAATATATTATTCTTTAATTAAGTTTGTCATACCTAATATTCTTAATTAATGTACATTAAAGTATATATTTTGTCTTGTCGTTTCTCTCAAAATATATATTTTTATCATTTCATAGCCCTCAACAAAATGCCAATTTTAACAAGAAGCTATAAAAATACGACTGAAAACGCCAGCCACCACATTTTATACTTTGGTCTAATATAAGCAAAAATATAGCATCCTTAGGGACTTTTCAAATCGGAGAGACTTGCGTCTCTAACGCTCGTTGCCACTTCCATCGATGAAATGTTTATGTATAATGGGACGGGAAATCTCAGCGCAGGTGAAGGTGGCTTCTTTTTCCTCTAATGCTTTCAGTGGCAACGACTCAAATGCGTGTAGCCGAGGGGCTTTTAAATCTGCGCCTATACGTATCAATCATGTCTGTTAGAAACGGCTTTTAGCGTCCCTTGTCAGTCTGCTGATGTGTAATTGAAGGTAGAAGCGCACACTGCATTAATGTAAAATGATTTTTTCCTCTTCTTTTCTTCTATATCGTCATTTTACCATCCCTCTTTTTCTTTCGGTGCAGTTCTGGCCACAACGCCACGGAGATCCGTTTTTTTTCTTTCTTTCTTTTTTTTTCTTTTTTCAGTCTCTTACCTCCCCACATTTGCTAAGTTTACGGAAAGCGTAATCTTTTCAAAGAAAATGGTGGAGTTATATAGAAAAAGAGAGCCTTCTCTGGACATGTTTTTGAAAGGTTAAGACAAAAAATGGTATAAGGGTTTGCAGATTAATATTTCATAAGAGCTTGTACTTTTCAGAATGACATGGCATGTTGGGAAGTAAAAAAAATGCACAAACAAAACTTTTCTTGTTATCTTGTGCATATTTATTTATTATTAAGATAGCATAATCAATAAATATGTATATATTTTCATATCATGTTAACCCTTTAACGGGCACAAGCAGTTTACTTTCAAAATTTGCATTTTATGTTATAATTAGAGAAAAAGTCTATTTATGATTAAGCAAAAAAATTTTTTTAAAAAAATTATTGCTGTAGCCACTGTTTATATACATTTAATAATAAAAGATGATAATATATTTACCTCTCTTTCAAAACAAGCAATGACATTTTACTGACTTATTCAACAACAAAAATATGGAATTAAAATAATTTTACAAATAAATATGTATTTTTGTAAAACTATTTATTATTATTAGTTTTAAAATTTTAAATATATCACCTACACAAGAAATAATTAGAAGAAGAGCCAAATACAATGTAAATTACCAAATGCATTATTTTTTATTATTCTGGAGAAACAGCATAAAATAAGGAGCTGCACATAATGGAACATTACATGTTGAACACGATACGTTTGTCTGCTTCTGGTTACTTTTGGTGCTTCAATGTTTTCAAGATATTTTAAGGCAATGGTAAGATATTTACCATCGCCTTAGGAAGGGTTAACGGAATATCATAAAGTTATGTTGTAGTTATTAGTTATGGCACTTTCCATGGACAAGTCCCCCGCTGATACAGCAGCAGCTTTAAGCCGAAAGGAGGTCTCTTGTTTTGGAAGTAGCTCCAACTCCGGTAAGAGTACGACTTATCTACACACTCACCACATTTGCTTGCACAGCCCCTTTTTACAGGGGGGCACATTCACACATCTCACAGATAGCACACAGAAGAACAACCATGCCCAAACCAGGACTCGAGCCCGGGACTCCCAGAACACGGGAAAGACTTACTATCTCTGGGCCAGAAAGTCGATATAAAGTTATATAAATGAGCTATTTCTGCTTTTGAACAGTTGAATCAAATCGAGTTGAAAACCAAATATAAATATCCTTCATCAAACGTTTCATAAGGAAGTATAAAATCTAGATTTTTTTTTAAAAAGCTTTTTTATAACATTGTAAACAATATCTTTGAGTGACGCTTGAAGAATAGTAAAGCATTAATGATAAGGCTAATTATTGTATTTCTAGTACATATAGTACAAAAAAAGAGGCAAAATTATCAATTATTTAACGAATATATTAAATAAATCAAGATTCTTCAATTTAAAGAAAAAAATTGAATTGATTTTAAGATTTTTTTAATTGCTTTGTTACCAAGAGATGAATTTAGTGAATTTAACAAGAATTGATAGATTTGTCATATTTTTTAAATAATGGAGGCACGATTACTTTCGCTGAATTTCAGAAATCAATCAAATATTTTAAGATCAACCCACCATTCCTTAATTTTAAAACCAAAATCTCCTTATTAAATTTTTATTTCTATTTTGTTAAAAGTTTTTATATTTTAACTTAAAAGTTACTTTATGCTTAAGAAGAACGAGTTAATGTACGAAGATACTATGATTACTAGCATTCAATAAACAAAACATTGTAAGATGTAAAAAAATTAAATAAAGAAGAAAAATAATCACAGTAGAAACTTGTCAACTAAAGATTAATGCCAAATTCAACACAGAGTCTGACCTTTTCCTTCGAATGATTTTTGGTCTTGAATGAATAATTTCTTATTTTATTTTTAAAAAAACTACTTCATGTAAAATTGCAGATTCTTTTGTTTTTGAAATTGAAGATTTTGATTGCAAACAAATCCCTTAAAAAGAAACTATATATTAAAAAAAATTCTTATATAAAATAAAATTGACCTACATGTAAAAATTGACGCCTGTGTCTTAAAAGAAATTGGTTTCAAATAAGAATAGAATGCAAACTGGAGTACATGTGTACAGAGTATGTTGGCATGTATACAGAATTATCAATTTTTATTATATGTTCTCATTAACAATGTTTTACTTTAACTTAGCATAGACACCAGTAAATATTTAACCTAATGGTAGCATATAAGATTTTTTTTTGCCAAACACTATCAAAGCACTTTGAGACAAGCTCTTATTATATTTCATATTTATCTTAGCTGGTGGTTGATTGAATTTAATACTCATATTGAAACTTCCATTCAACATTCCAATATCCACATTAATATCCTGATTAATATACTGATAAAAATATTTAAATTAAATTTTCATTGAAGAGAATAACGGACATTATTCCGTTTTTGTGACGGTAGAAGACATTATTCCATAAAAAAATTCAGATGAAAAAAAAAAACTTGTTATTGTCATTTCAAAAAAATTCTTAAAAGAAAATAAAATTCCATATAAAATATGAGACATAGTTTCTATCACTAATCACATGTTCTTAGGTTGTTTTTTTTAAATTAATTTTATTATTTAAAAATAAGCGGACAGACATCCTTAATTCGTTTATAAAAACGAATAAGTTATTATTAAATATAGTACATTATCATGCTAATAATTTTCATAGAACAATTCTTGTAACTATGGGACTCATAATTTATTTAGTTCTATATGGATAAGAATAAATCTTTTTAAAATATTTGTGTATTTACATTTATTATAATTTATAATAAATATTTTTCTCCCCACGGTCATTTACCTAGGAACAAATTAATCCCCAGAATCGCATTCACATGTTGAAACACTTGCCAAGCATCATTACAACATCAGCATCCCAAAAAGAGAATTAAGAGAAACCAAACAACGAAGCTCAAACGGCACAAGCAATCCAATTAACTTCTGCTAAAACAAAAGCCAAACATATATAATTTGTCTTTGTGGGGGGTATTTTTTTATTCTAGCAGCAAGACAACACCTTTCCAAAGGTCAACCAACGCCAAGGGTATCGCCCGAAATTCCTTTTCAACACCACCACCACCTCCTCCACTGCCTTGCCTGCGACCGTAACGGTGTTTTTACGAAACTCACGCGACATTTAACAGAACCTTTCCGCGAGAAGAGATCGCTTCATTATTCAACCCCCGACGCCGATCGGATCGAAAAACGATCATCAAAATAAAAAGCAGAGGCGCGAGAGGAGGCTGTATAAAAGATTAGGAGATGGTAAAACCATTTCGAAGATATCTGCGCGTAAGTGCCCAGCAAACAGCTCAAGCCGGCTCCGAAAGATGGATGCCGCAGCCAAGAATCTTTATCGCATTCTCTTTGATGGTTACAGTTCCCCTGAGCCTACTATAAAAATAATAATAATAATAAAAAAGGGGTTTTGCGCTGCATCTTCCCCAAAGTTGCGATATTCTTCCTGCCTCGCCCGGGCAGGGGGAAAGTCTACTAAGTGAGAAGGGACCGGCGGGTAGAAATCCAGGGTTTAACAAGTGGCAGGGAAAGTTGAGCGTTCCGCTTTTATTGCACTTTATAGTTTAATCGAATTAAAGAACCGCTTTCAAGCTATATGAAGGCAGACTTCATCTGAACATATTTTGGGAACATATACTGGATATATATTGGAAACATATAATGAGAAAATATGTTGGGAACAAATACTGGGAACAAATATTGGGAACATATATTGAGAACATATATTGGGAAAATATGTTGGGAACATATACTGGGAACAAATATTGGAATATATATTGAGAACATATGTTGGGGACATATATTGGAAACATATGTTGGGGACATATA
>JAOUZG010000498.1:1261617-1284967 GCA_026289955.1 Argiope argentata
GAACATATATTGGAAACATATGTTGGGAACATATATTGGAAACATATATTGGAATATATATTCGGAACATATATTGGAATATTTATTGGGAACATATGTTGGGAACAAATATTGGGAACATATATTGGAATATATATATTGGGAACATATATTGGGAACATGCTTTGGAACATATATTGGGAACATGCATTGGAACATATATTGGATATACTATATTGCATATTAATAGGGACTGCCATGATGTTGTTCTAAATATCGAGCACCTCTAAAACGTTGCTTGGTATTTTAAAAGCCTATCATTATCATAAAAACAGGTAATATAAATATTTTTTAATCAAATCCTACTTTGGATATTAGGAAAAAGTTAGGAAAGGCTTTATTTTAGTCACTTTTTATTAAATAATTACAACTATTATTCTCGTGTTCCGTTCTACAACGGAAGGAGGAGTGCAGTAGCTTCTGAGGGTTTAGTCTCCGGAACAACCGAATAATGATCACCTTTGACTCAGTACCCCCAGTGGAATAATTCTCGACATGGAGAACTTTGTGATCAGGTTCGAGCTCGCAGCACAAGGGATGCGAATCCAACGCTTTATCAAAGCTCTGTTTTACATCGATTTATAATCACAGACAAAAGAGCTGTTATTTTGTAACGGAGATTTCAAAATATAATGTCACAAATTCAAATAAAGGCAGCCAAAAGTCTTTGATAAGTGCTTCTGCTACTGGAAAAAAGTAAATTTATTTTGGCACTTGATGAATTTTTTTTCTCGCCCACAATGACGAATACAGGCTCTATCTGGTAAATTTTATTTGTTGCAATATATTTAGAGGTATTATTGTAAAGAAGCATACAAGAAAATTGGCTGAAAAAAATCATGATTCTTTAGGTTAGTATGCTCGAGTTGTTAAGCAACATAAAAGAAAAATAATAAGCAATATTCTGAAATTTCTATTAAATAAATCATTTTAAAATAAAATCGGAATTTTAACTATATATTTGAATGTAAAATTTTTGTATTCACTGAAAAAATGTGTATAATTTTTATCATTTGTAAAAATCAACAAAAATATTCAAAATCATTTACGCTGAAGATAGTGATTTTTCACATTTATATATTTAAGTTTAATTTATAGATAGGGTAAATGTTTGAGAGTTGGTTAGTCCTTTAATTAATGCATAAGCATCTACAATTTTTTAATGTTTTTTTTCTCCTTATGTAATACATTCTCGAAATAATTCTGGTAGTTGTGACTAGAAGGGCCAATCACAAATATAATCATATAGACTATTCATTTTAATATACCTAGACATCCTATGTATGATTGCATTTGAATTTGGTAAACCAGATATTAAAAACCTATTTCAACATAAATATTAAATTTTAGAAAAATAAATCATTTAATAACTGGGTTTCAAGCATCTGAATCAGTTAGGGTTGTAATTATTAATTTATGTTTTTAAAAACTTTAAGCAATATAAAGCTTGCAATGATGGCACATAATTTACCATTCTTGAATGAATATATATAAAGATTTAATTGCTAATAGTAGTAAAGCGATTTTCTAGGATGATTATTTACAATTGACGATATGATCGAAGTGATTCAAAATTTTCATTTAATAGTTTATTATTTATTGATGATAATTAAATTCCCAATAGGATAAATTTTATTTTAGAAGAATGAAAGAACAAATTTGAAACTTTTATGTTCTTGGATTTTTAAGAAAATATATAAAGTCAAATCATTTGTTTTTTAAACTTAGATTTTTCGGAGAGGCAATTGAATTATCAGTTTAAACTATACACTAAAGCTGTCCTTTGTGTTGTATTAAAATGATTTAAATTTTGATCAAAGGTATGAAAGTCAGTAACATACTTTAAAGACACAAAATTTTTAAGACTACATTTTTAAGACTACAAAAATTTTCTTTGTATTAAATGGCTAAAATTATTTACTGTGAATAATTTTTAAAATCGCAATTCATTTTTTAATGAAAATTCTTCAACAGGACATCTTATATTATTCTTTGAACTTTACATAAATGAAATTCAAACATTTATTTTCCTATACTTTCTTTTGAAATCAAATTGTCATATGTCTTTCACGTTCAAATGAGCGTAAGTATCTTTAGTAAATAATAATGCTTATCTTCGAGGCTATAAAACATAAATTTAAAAAAAAAGCATTTTTCATCATGTTTTTATAAGTTTTTGTCTAAGAACTGATATATAAATGTCTAATTACTATATTTTATTCATAAATTTTATTATTGCCTATTTCATTAAACACTTAAGATTTGTTTTAATATCAGTTTCCGAATAATGAGAAAACCTAAAAGCCTAGAAGTCAAACTAATGTTAAAAGTATATACATTGATGAACAATAATAATATGTGTAAATATATATATATATATATATATATATTAGTTCCTTCAATTTAATCTGTAGATGTAAGTATTTCCCATTATGATTTAAGAAGTTCTATCAAGAAAATACTTCCGGATTAGATGGAATACCCTAGGAAATTTCAATTGAAACATCGTGTAGAGAAAGAAAAAAAAAAGTAAAGAAATCCGACTAGAAATGGCAAAAGTAACATTTTCTGGGTATCGTGTTTAAGTGCACGGCAAACAACTCAACACAACTCGAGAAGACAGATGCAGGGAGAAAAAGGAGGATTAATCTCTTATTTCATAGTATTTAATGGAAAAAGATCTCAAATAAAGGTTTCCCCCCAAGAATTATTAGGTTTCGCTCTCTTACAGAGAACTTTTTTTATATATATAAAGATGTTCTGTTTGATGAAATGTTTTCGGCTAACAGAAAATTTAGAAAGTCCGAATATTATGTTCTGTGTACGTAGACGTTTCATTTTGAAATGAAATTGCATGTTTATTTAAAGAAATCCACGATGGAAAAATGGAAAATTTCCCCCTCAAAATATAAAATATCATTTTATAATTATTCATGTTTTTGCTTGATTTCTGATTAATTTTGGTTATTAATTTTCATCCATTAATAGTTAAAGTATTGAGTATGATTCTCTAAATATATTAATTTTAATTAGGTTAGTATCTTATTCCGAAAAATACCTATCTGCCCTTGGATGTATTTGTTTTGTGTGTATAATGTATGCCAAATATATTCATAGTTAATTTGGCGTTGAAAATTTTGTAAAAACAAGACAATGTGAAATTTTATTTGATAAGCTCAATTATTTTGGTCACATGAATGATATTAAAGGAATAGATTTCATCGTAAAATTTTTATTGAAAATAATTTATTGTTATAATATAGTCTAGGGAAAATTTAGTTTACATAGCAGAAGAATATTAAGTTGAAATATTGTTCCTAGAAAAACTCAAAATGAATATTTGTCTTTAAAAATATGGAATACAATGAACGACAAAAATTAATACAGATATAGTAAAAATGATTGTAATTTGAAATATATTTTCAAGGATTATTTTTGATTTAACTCGTATTTCCCAACTTTCCGTATTGCAGTTTTTTGCAAATGATCCTACTTGGCAATAGGCTTGACATCAGAATAAGAAATAAAAACTATATTGTAGCATGCTTATACATAATCTCATTGCAATATATTCTCTTTTATAAACAATAATAATTAATTATAATTTAGCCAATAAGTATTGATTTTAATTCTGCTTTAATTAATTTTATGGTTTTTTTTATTATGCTCCAAACAAAGAATTAACAAAAGTATTTTTATAATTTGGATCAATACTATTACTTAAATTTCTCTTTGGAAATTTGTATTAAAACAAATATTTATGATTTTAAAACCCAATACAGTGTCTGACGACTTCTAAACTTAATTGTATGTAAAAAGATTAAGAATCAAGGTTTACTATCTAAAATATGCGTTTCTAAATTTGGTTAAGAAAGATTTCAAATGCTATAAATCAATGAAACAAGATCCAGACAGGAAACATTTTAATATATTAAATTAACTTATTTACTTGAACCAATTCCTGATTAACAGGATATAGAATTACACAATTCTATTCAATTAAGATATAATATATTGTTGAGTTGAATACCAACGGTGTCCCCATTGTAAACTACCATAAAATTGTTGAATTACAGTTAGAATTAGTTTCTTTAGACCTCATACATAATTGTCTTTTGAAGAGAGCAAGTCTGTAGTAATTGAAGGTTGCGATACGAACCTGCGACGCTAGGGTCAGTAGCCGAGTAACATGACCATAATACAAAAGTCGACTTTAGTATCATAGATGCTATCTGGCTTATAAGGCAAGCGTTAAAAGTCTTTAAATTTTATTCTTTAACAAATGTATTATTCTTTAACTTTATGTACATATTTCCATGATATTGTCCATAAATTTAAAATTTATTTTAAAGGGTAATATTAGTTGAAATTGCTACTTTCCCGTTCACTTTATATTGAAAACTGGAAAACAAACTAATTCTAAAAAAAAAACAATTTTCATTTCCCCCTAAAAATGAATATTCCGCAATTACATCTTTCTGTTTAATGATAAGAGTATCAATAATATGACAACTAAAACATTGCTAAAATATTAGGTCATTTGTTGTCAGCATATATTTTCAATACTCTCTTATCATTTTTCCTAAAATATGTATTATCTAAAAAGTAAATGTAAATTCACTGACAATTATTCTACAGCTGCCCTGTAAAAGCCATCTGCGTTATTTCTGTTCTTTAATTGTAATCCACATAATTGATTGGAAATAACTAGAGTAAGTATGCATGCGTACTATTCGTTTCAATCAGCTAAGACTAATACTTTTAGACCTTAACCCCTCCTCTTCTAGTATATTGCAATAAAGAGGGGGATATACATAAAAATAAGTGGATATTGCTTCTTCTAATTCCATAAATAATCTGAGTTGACCCGATTGCTGAATCTTCTCCTCTCATCTTTCCTATCACCCCTTTTTTTTAAGGAAATAAACATAGTCTGACTCACGCACAAAAGCGTGGAGAATTTCCAAATTCTAGAATAATAGGTGCTGATAATTCCAATTATCTACATAACAGATACAACATTGTTAGGTAAAAATGACAATACTACCTCTCATTTCAGTTGCAATTATGTTAAAGAAAATCGATACACTTGCCCATCCACAGAATACTAAATGTGAATATTAGGAAAAAGCTGTTGCTGCAGAGTATTTATTACATCCCATGAAAGGTTTTCGATGATAATACCATAATAGCAAGTATAATTCACTATAGTCCAAAACATACAGATCATTTAGCAATTATTTTTTGACTAATTTTGGATTATTTCAGTTCTTCAAAGGAAAATCTACCAAATGGATATCCCGAATATTAATTTAATATTCTAATTTTTGTTCTTGAAAATAAAGAAAATAATAATCGAAAATGGTATTCTTTAAAAATTACTAGTAATTTATAGTTCATCAATTTCATGAAAGAATTTTGGCTCGCTAGTTATAAACTCCGATAATTATTTGATAGTTATTTGTTTTGTCTTACTAATTTTTCATTATTTCAAATCTGCAAAGGAAACTCTACCAAATGGATATCCCGAATAAGTAATTTAAGATTCTAATTTGCGTAATTGAGAAAAAGGAGGAAAATAATAATCAAAAGCATTACACTTTAAAAATTACAAGTAATTTATAGTCCACCACTTTCATTAAGGAATTTTGATTTGATAGTTATACACTCAAGTAATTATTTGCTTTGTCTTTCTGATTTTGGATTATTTCAGTTCTGCAAATGAAAACCTACCAAATGGATATCACGAATAAATAATTTAAAATTCTAATTTTAGTACTTGAAAATAAATAAAATCATCAAAAGTATTACACTTTAAAAGTTACTATTAATTTATAGTCCAACACTTTCATTTAGGATAATTTTAGTTAGATAGTTATACACTCAGATAATTATTTGCTTTGTCTCACTGATTTTGGATTATATCAGTTCTGCAAACGAAAGTCTACCAAATGGATATCCCGAATAAATAATTTAAGATTCTAATTTTTGTATTTGAAATTTAAAAAAAATCAAAAATATTATTCTAAGAATTACTAGTAATTTATAGTCCAGTACTTTCATTAAGGATAATTTTGGTTTGCTAGTTATACACTCAGATAATTATTTGTTTTGTCTTACTGATTTTGGATTATTTCAATTCTGCAAAGGAAAACCTACCAAATGGATAACCCGAATAAATAACTTAAGATTTCAATTTTAGTACTTGAAAATAAAAAAAAGCATCAAAAGTATCCTCTTTAAAAATCACTAGTAATTTATGGTCCACCACTTTCATTAGGGAATTTTGGTTTAGTAATTATACACTAATAATTATTTCATAATTAATTGTTTAGTTTTACTAATTTTGGATTATTTCAGTTGTGCAAAGGAAAATCTTTCAAATGGATATCCCTTATAAGTAATTTAATATTCGAATTATAATGCTTTAAAAGTAAATAAAAATATCAAAAATGTTACTCTTTAAAAATTATTAGTAATTTATGGTCCACCACTTTCATTAAGGAATTTTGGTTTGGTAGTTATAAACTCAGTCTATAACCACTTTTATGATACAAAACCACTAAACCAAAGAGAAAAACAGTACCTGCCCTTAACCGGATTTTATTTACCACGATAAAAATGCTTCCACAACACGCCATCATCCAAAGCCATCGTTAACAATATTAATGTCGCAAACAATGTAAAATCACCCGTTTACATTCCGGACTCCGAGAGCCCTCTTCGAGCTCGGGACATAACACGGTTTTTCATGGACACAATTCGTCTTTCAAGTACCACTTTCGCAATCGGCGGTCCTATCCCGAGCATAAAATGGCGATGCTTGCAACAGCGTGGAACGCCTGGCAGAAATAAAAGCACGTAATCGCCTGACACGCCGTAAAAAATGCGCTCTATGAAAAATACTCAAAACTTTAAAACGCCATAAAAGACATGGGAGGGTTAAAGCGCAAAAAATTCCTCGGATATCGGCCACAAGTGCTGGGCAAACATTCCCCAGAGTCTGTTTCGCAGACGCGGGAATCTTTATTGTATTCTGCTCAATAGTTACTGATCCCAGGGGCCTATTTTAAAAGGGCTTCATGTTCCATTGCGCCCCGGCGCTATTCACTGCGCCCTTGTTTTCAAGCGTCTATATCTAGGCCACATTCCGGGAAAGGGAGGCTCAATGACAAATAACGCGCATAGAGAGTGCAGAGCAAAAGGTAGGGGAACTTTGCATTTTAATGGTCCGTGAGAAAAGGTAGAGATTTTTCCTGGAAAAAGCAGAAAATTTCCTCCCGTTCACTGTCTCTGCTTGAAATATTCGAAAGGATGTATCGGCAATAAAAAAAAAGGATCTAGGATGATGGAGATTGGAAGTTTTCGGTTTCCGTCCTTTGAAGTAAACAGGAGTTCAAAATGGGAATCATCTTGCAAGGTATGTAATAGAATGAGATTCTGATGGGATAAAAGGTGGTGGAATATTGAAATGTGGATGTTTCTTTCAATCAGACAGGGAATATAGATGGATGTAGAAAATTTCTCACAGAAATGCATTTATCCATTTTCATACACACACACACAAAAAAAGACATCAAGCATTTATTTTGCAATATGTTTTCTTTATATTTTTAAGATTTAGAAATAAATTAATATTAATGATGGAGATTGGTAGTTTTCGGTTTTTGTCCTTTGAAGTAAGCAGGAGTTCGAAATGGGAATCATCTTACAAGGGAGGTAATAGAATAAGATTCTGATGGGATAAAAGGTGATTCAAATATGGATTTTTCTTTCAATCAGACAGGGACTATAGATGGATCTAGAATTTGAAATTTCTCACAAAAATGCATTTTTCCATTTTCATACACATACACAAGAAAAAAGACATCAGTCATTTATTTTACAATATGTTTTCATTACATAGGGTGTTCATTAATTATTGTAGGGGTTTCCGTACCTCATAACTTTCTAATAAAAATATTTAGCAAAAACCGATTACGTATTCGTAAATTACAGCTCAAAGAATTTTATTAATGATATTAAAGAGTGAAGTTTGCACAATTTGCACTTTGTAGGCATTCAGCTGAAGGTGGTTATGGAGAAAGTTTCATATTGTCGTATGCGGCATATGCATTTGCACACCTGATTGTATCGTTGATTTTCGTGGAGTGCGAGTAAACGTTTCTTGGATGCGA
This sequence comes from Argiope argentata, assembly GCA_026289955.1. Taxonomy (NCBI): domain Eukaryota; kingdom Metazoa; phylum Arthropoda; class Arachnida; order Araneae; family Araneidae; genus Argiope; species Argiope argentata. The sequence goes on from JAOUZG010000498.1 coordinate 1,269,834, forward strand.
TCAACATTTTCCTGCGAAGTGCTTGGTCTTCCCTCTCCCTTTCGTTGTAGAACGCTACCAGTTTCCTGAAATTGTGTTAACCAGCGTCTGATAGAATTATTCGAAGGAGAATCTTTCTTGTATGTGGTCCTGAAGTGACGTTGAGTAGTTATGACAGATTTAGTTTCGGAAAACCACAATTCAGACATTGCTTTTTTTGCACGATTTCCATTTTTATTTATGACGTCATAATTACCCAGACTTAAAATGCCGTAAGGTCGCATTGTTGTCACGTAAAATTCTTTGAGTTGTAATTGACGAATACGTTATCAGTTTTTGCGTAATATATTTTATTCCAAAGTTACGAGTGACGAAAGCCCCGGCAATAATAATGAACACCCTGTATTATAAAGATTTAGAAATACATTAATATTAATATGTGAATGCTTTAGAAAATTGATTTTTGTAAATACATTATTATACAATAAATTCATTAAAATCTTTTTTATCCTCTCAAATTTAGCATTAATCAAATACTCTGCACAATTTCGCTTAATCTGATAACAATTTGCAGGTGTTTTTGCTAGAGCTGCTGGTAAATCTAATATACAAGGCATTCCGACACCAAATTTTAAAGTTTTTAAGCTTAGAAAATAATATTTATAAAATTTCGGAAACCCAGAGTAATGTTTGACAATACAATAAATAAGATTTGTGTGCACTCAAAATGAAAGAAATTCAAGTAAATAATTGAAAATATGCAAGATCTTAGAGCAAAATATAGTACATAATACATCGAAACTAAATTGAAACCACATGAAATAGCCAAATAAAGCTACCCCATATTTTAAATGCTGGTCTCATATCTCCTGACATGAAATACCAATTTTAAATTCGTGTTTTCATTTTCTCCAATAGTTACTGGAATTCACTGTCTGCTAATGCATCATACAGAAATGACTTCATATGTATTAATACACTCCAGATGCTGCTGTGAGAAATATGGAATTACAACTTCTTTTCTTGGATTGTTCTGTACTAGATCTAACTCAGTCTCTTCAATGTCTGGAATCTTTGCTGTCTGTTCTCGTATCAAGATGGCGTTTTTTAGAATTCGTCTGTAAGACAGCTTTTTGTGCAAGTCCTCAGAGATAGTAAGAGGTGGAATATAATTCAGTGCATATTGTTGAGCGCCAAAGATCTTCCATTCTATTTTATAACCCCGTTTTCTGGATACATGCACTGTTTTGTCAGAAATATACATTTACTTCCCCTTCATGCGGTCAACCATTAATACTCGATTCTATTGTATATATAATGAAAAGTATCGGCAAGGACACAAGAAAATCTTGTAATAGGGCAAAATCATGAACGCAGGATTCAATCAATATTTTTGATCCAGCATTTCTGAATGATTCTAGCCTGTCTAGATTCAAATTTATATATTTAATTGTGAAATCTTATGAGATATCTGGAGATAAATACTTTCAGAAATAAATTGAGAAACATTATAAAGCACACCTAATATAAATCTGTAGGAGGTTGGATTCTTAAGTCTATCTGGGCATCATGTAATCAAAGGACAAAATTAATACTTTTTAAAATCCTTGGAAAATAATGCATTTAAGGATAGCTTGAATTTTAAAATACGTTATTTTTATGTTTTGATTGCATAATGCACAAATAGGCTGGAACATTCAGTCTCCTATGGATTTATATTAGATGCGCTTTATAAAAAAATCATTTCCAAATACCTTATTTATATGACAAATCACTAATGGTTATATAATATAGTAAAAGAATACTTTCCATTTGGTATGTTAAAAAGTTTATAAAATTGGTTTTCGGATCCATAATTTATATTAGGGATATGTCTTTCTCTTTTAATAATATTTCTAAAAAAATTCAAAAACGTGGGTATTATTATGAATTTTGTATAAATTAGAGGTAAATACTCTAAATATTTAAGAATTTTTGTGTAAATGTAGTAAATATTTGTAAATAGTTTGATTGTAGAAAATTAATTGTAGTAGAATAACTCGCCATTGAGAAACGACAGTTAAAAAAGGATTGACAACAGAAGATCGTTGTTTGGCGGTAATTTGGCGATGTAATTGTGTTTGTGACGTAATGAGGTGGCTAACGGTGTTTATTATACTGTAAAATGTGTAGTAGAAACTAAAATATAAAGGTTTTTTTGCTTAGGGAAAATTCGAGAAAGTTTTACAATTGCCTGGAACAAGCATGCCGTTTCTGAGTTGTCCTCATCAACTTTAGTTTTTAAAAGTTTTAATAGTTTTAGTTATTTAAAAGGCACGGCTTAAAGGTGGAGAATCAATTCAGTTAGGACAACGAGTTGGGTTGGTTGGCTTAGTTTGATAAAGCTTCTTTTGTCTCGTTGATATGCATTCTGTAACTTAGCTGTTACCCTAAAATAGCGGATTCAATATAGTTAATTTGCTGTGAATTTCTAGCTTGTATTGCTGATATTTACTACACACTTTCCTGGACAATAAATTAGCATTTTCGCATAGTTCCTGTGTGAGAATTTTTTCTTAACAATATTTATATGTTTCGCAATAGTGTCATTATTCATTTCCTTCAATGGAACGCATAGTCTAAGCGGAATTTAAGTAATTTGAAAAAAAAAAATGTATATCAATACTTTTTATCAAAAATAAATAAATAAATAAAAACATGAAACATACTTTAGATAAATTAATAAGAAAGAAAGAATTTTTTATGAAATAGATATTTACCCTTCTCTTAAGAGAATCTAACCAAGTGCATTAAAAGTATTCACGCCACCCTATATTCTATCCAAAACTTAAAAACACAAAATATGGAGTTTCCGTTCTTTTCTTCGTCTCCTGAGCAACTGATTGATAAAGAAGCCAAGAATCTTACTATCGTCTTAGCAAAAGTAAAATGTGAGTTCTTGTTACAGAGATTCTTTCTCAATCAATATCTGATAACTGGGAGGGAAAGAACAAAAAAATTCAGAAAAATAAGAATACAAAAAATCCCAGCAGCGTCTAAAGTATAATTTCATTAAAGCGAGTTACGAAAGAAAAAGATATTTTTCTACACTTTATATCGAGTTTCAAACATTGCTTAAATTTATGTCTTTCTCTCTTCTTTTTCCCCCCGTAACCGTCTTCCTTTTGTAGCAATAGTAATTTGAGCCATTATTTACTTTGTTACTGATACATTTCAGAAATCTTCCCTGGGTTTTGTTTCTTTGAGATGGGTAATGCTTAAGAAAGAAACCTTTCGATTCTGTCATTGATTTCACTTCTGATCTTGTTCTTTCTTCTTTTTTTTATTCTTTTATTTCAGGTACGTGAACTTATTCTTTTGCATGTTTTGGTGCTTTTTAATGTATCTTTAGAAAAGAAATAGTTAGTTAGTTAGTTATTAGAAAGTTATTTATAAAGATAGAAGAAAAGTAAGTTAAAGTTAAACGGGAGAAAAAAAATATAATTGCATAGCATACCTTGCCCTAATTATTTTTAGTTACACAGAATATGTTAAAGTAGAGTTCAAATTATTAAATCCATTTCGTTATTTTTTGAAATCTATACTAGCTAATTGAGCTCTAGCGAGTTTAAAGGATTTTCTAATTTACGAACGCAATTTTGGTGTTTTGACACAAATTTTTTTAAAAAGTTAACGTTAATAAAATGAACTTCATATTTCATATGAGTTAATATATCGAGTCCGAAACAGACATATTCGAAAATAACGCTATTGTTTTCTTAGGCTATTGCAATGTATTCAAAAATATTAAAATATATTTTTATGCATATTCAAAGTGGAAATAATCTTAAGAAGTATTAATAGTAACAAGGAAATTAATATACTATGTAACAAATTAATATATATTAATAATTTACTTTAGTTTTGTAAGTAAATATGTAGTTCTACCTTATTTACATTTGAAGTACAACAGCAAAATTTTCCATTTTTTTTTCAAATATCAGTATTAACTTTCCCCCTGAAACTCCATTATTATTCCTGAAGATCTCAAATCTTAGAAACCTAATTTTTTGTCATGTGCTTTTAATTCCTATTTCAAACACCATTGACTTAACCGGTCTTAATTTCTATCTCAACGAAAGACGAACCATTAAAACTCTTCATAATTTGTTGCTCTTTAAACTATATTGTTTTTAAAGAACAATTAAATAGCCTTTTTTGTATCACCAAGCTAGGATTTTATATTCAGGATACTATTTTAAATGGAAAAATTCGATATTCATCATAATTTAGTTTTATATATAATTTGTATCCTTCAAAACAAACTATTTTTATAGCCTTTTGTTCTTTTTCATGGACTCTACCATAGATTGATCCGATGTATGTATTTCTTTATTTTCTTTTTTACTCATATATATTTTTTCTCTTTTCATTAAAATTCCTTAAATTGTTTTATTTTTCTGTTTCTGCTTCCAAAATTCAAATTTCCTACTTTTGGTAAATTTCATTATTTTGTTCAGTAACAGTATCATTATGTTTTAAAGATATTATTCTGGAATATTATACAAGTTCTATTGCTTGAGGTGTTTACTTTTTCTACTCCTTTCTTATTCGTATCAACAAGCTAGGATTTTATATTTATGATACTATTATAACTGAAAAAAAATTGATGTTCATCAGGGTTGTTTTTATTCCTTTGGCTGCCTTCATCTTCTTTTGCGTTTAGTATACAGTCGTAAGAAATATTTTTTTGAATGAATAGAACTTTGACAGCTATTTAAATTCATTTTTTTGTTTTAGTTATGAGTTTTTTTATCAATACAATACTACTTTTGGCCCACACATAATCATTATCAATATACTCAGAAAAAACATGGTTTGTCTAAGTCTTTAAAAGAAACACGCATCAAATCCGTAACCATTTGCATATTAACTGAAACTTTACCCTCAAATCACCATTGTTCATAATCTCAATTATTTAATTATTTTTATATAAGCTCAGTATTTAAAATTAGCTATCAATAAATGAAACAGATATAAAAAAAGATATTTCAACAGGCAGCAGAAAAAAAAATCAAAATAGACATACAGAATCGAATTATTAAATGTAACAGAAAAAAGTTTTTTTCAACAAAAAGAGCAAAAGGTAGAATCCTTCCAATGGATTCTTTGAAGAAAAATGCAAACAAAACCCAAATGCTTCTTCATATATTATTGATAGAGTCATTCATCCACATTGGAAGAGCAGGCATTCCACCCATAATTTAAATCGTTTTTTCGTATACCTCGTAATAAAAATATAAAGACCCTCCCTACTTGAAGTCAAATCGATTTTTTATTTCTTCTTCTTCTTCTGACTTTTACGACGTACAACGTGCACCCTTTAACCACCTCCCCCCCAACTCTTACCTTCATCTTTCTTATCATCCCGCTACCATCTGCCAAAGATACCAGCCAGGAGTTTTTAAACGCTAAACCCTAGTAAATTGAGCCCACCGGTATGTTGACTTTAGAGTCCAGGAGATGTAGGAGTATAAAATAAATAACAAAAAGAAAGAAAATGGAGCGGAAGCAAAAATATCTAGGAGTTTTAGAAAACTGTGGATATATCTTGTGAGTTTATATACATTTTAATGCTTACTTTTTTTTTTTAAAGGAAAGAAATTTTTTTGAGTGAACTTCCTCGTATGTCCCTGTGCATTGTGGGATAGGCAATGAACAGATTAAGGAGATGGGGGACTTCAAAATAAATGCAACAGTGAATTATTCATGTGAATCTATTCAGATTGAACGAAACAGAGAGCGCTTTTATTCACTTCAGATTACAGAATCAATAAATCTGAAAAATATGTTTGTGTCTGCGAAAAGTTTCAAGTTTTTTTAGACAGGTAAAGTTATTTTTTTGTAACATTTTTGTTTTCGAGATTCCAGAAGTCTTTTTCATGGTATGTTGGCTTTGAATTGCAGCATTTTCCGAGTTTTGTATTTACATTTGTTGTTAAAAAAAGACTAAATTTTGGAAAAAAATATATCAAAACATAGAAAACTCATTCGTATTTTAAAATGAAAATCATTCAAAAGCCATTTCGAGTGAAAGTTTTGTATTTTAAAATTTCAGTCCAATTTCAAAAGTCAAACCCTTTTGAAAATTGTTTACGAACTTCTTGATTATTAATCAGAAATATATGAAAAATACTCATTCGACTTTTGATGTGTTTGAAAATTATATTTATCAATACTTTTTCAAAATAATGTTTGTTTGTTTTTACAGATTTTAATATATTTCTGCTTTAAATACTTACACGAAAGCAATCCAATGATGAAATAAAATTTCAAAAAATATCTTTGTTTTGTCTTCCCAAAAATTTTTAAAAATGAAAAAAAAAAATTACTACTCATTAATGAAATGCAGTTACATATATATTTTTTAAATTAGTATTATTTTCCGATACTTTTATTAAATTGCATGCCTTTTCCTTTTTTAGAATTGCTTAAAAATATCTATTGAATACGTTCGCAACAAACAAAAAATTAACTTTTATCGTAAACATGTTTTGATACATAGTCACTTAATTTTTTTCTATTAACACCTTTCACTTAACATATGTAAAAGTTCAAGTAAATAATTAAATTTGTAAAATGAAATTGAAAAAAATTAAAAAAAATTCTAACATCGTTTGTGATTATAATTAAACAGATTTTTTAAAATGGCATAAATTAAAAAGGAGATAAAACATAGAGTAAAAAATACAAATTATCTTTAAGAGGAATAATAAATAAAAAAATAATTGAAATAAAACACTTGCAAAAATAAGGATTGAAAAATTGTGGAGCTCATATATATATATATATATATACTTTAAGTTCATTGGAATTTTTATATAGATAAAATTTATAGATTTTATATATAAACATAAACCATTAAAGACTGGAAATACATTTTGCCATATTTTTAATGTTTTTATTTGATATGTACTTACAAAACTATAATTATATATATATATATATATATATATATATATATATATATATATATATATATATATGCAGCCACGTAGACAGACAATCAATCAATGCAAAATATAAAAATAAATATAAATTTAATGATTCTTCATGCATGCCATTTCATATATGGAACATTTGGGTAAGCAAGTGACATTAGAAAAAAAGTGAATACATATCGATATTTTTTACAACAATTTTATACAATCTAGATATTATAAATACTGTATACTTTTAAACTGTACGTACTTTTAACAAAAACTATTTGTTTAAAAAAACCGCAATATTTTCTTTAAAAAACTAAAAGCTTCTTTTTAACATAATTTTGTTTAATACAATGTGTTTTCTATAGTGCTTTATAAACTTAAGCTTATATGATGGACTATAAACGGACTGATTAAAGAAGTAAATCTAGTCAAAAGTGCTTTCCATTTCACTTTTTTGGACGAATAAAATTACTTTTCAGGAAAAATAATACATTTATAAATACATACAATGAAAAGTTAAGTTTTAGTATTTGTTTTAATTAGACACCTTTTCAATATTATTATTTGATCATGATAAGGTCAAATGGAGAATAATATTTTGATTTCTAGTGAAAATGTTGTATTTGTTGTTACTTATAATACTTGCAATGGACAAGCCCTGCTGACATCAGCAGATTTTAAGCCGAAGATATTCGTCTCCTGGTCCAAGTAGCGCCAATTAGGGCCAAGAGTACGACTTCAGATACACGCTCATCACTGTCGCTAGCACATCCCGTTTTTACAGGGGTACCTCACAGATAGAACACAGAAGAACAAAAATGACTGAAGAGGGATTTGAAAATTCTTTTTAAAGTACATACAAAAAAAGTTACGGAAAATTTACATATGAAATTATTATTTTCCTCTTTTTTTAATGCAATAATAATTAATCTAACATGCCACTTTGAAAACATTTCTATCAGTTTATTTTCCTATCGTGATGCCACAACACTAGTGAGAGTTTTATGAATCAAAAGCATATCAACCCTTCATGTGTGTTTCCTTCAAGGTGTGAGTTATAAAATATTTGCTCCAATAAGTTCAGAACTGTATCATCAATCAATTTTGCCCACTTTCCCGTGCATTCTCATTATTTTCTCGTATATATAATGTGCAGAAAGTAAAATCTTTTGAGTCCTCTGAGTTCAGAAAACACATTTTTCGAAAATTTCGTATTTCTGTCTGTGGCATAGAATTGCTTGTAGGCTGTTCGAATATAAATTATCACGATAATTACAAAAAGAAGTTAGCTCCATTGATAAATTTTGATGCACAAAACTTAACATCGATACTGTAAGGCCCAAAGCAAATTTAGATCATATTTCAACAAAGGAAAACATTCAGGAAAAAAGTAATTGTTATAATCCAAAAACGCACCGACTAAATTATAACATATTTAGTACGAGAGTTTTTGATTGCAAATACAGTTTTCTGCCAAATGTTTGTTTCAATTGGATGAAGGAAATTATTCTAAAATAAAAACTCCATTTTTCGTAGAATTAACGGATGCTGGAATAATCGCCAAAAACTCACTAAGTAGGACACGCTAAATTTTAATATTTCATAATCATTGCATGCCAATACTTTTATAAGGCGTTCTCTGACAGAAGGGGAAACCCAACCCAAGTATTTTATATACCCATATACATTATTATGCTATGTCGACTCACTCAGTAAAAAAAAGGAAAATATCTTGCAATCAACTTGAAAACATGCTTTCAGCAATATTGAAAACATTTAGAGTTAAATAACATTAAAATGAGAAGAGATTAACCCTTCACACCTCGATGGGGCCTCTGAGGCACCATTTAAGACGGTGCATCATTTTGACGCTTTATTTACTCATTTAATTGTTAAAAATGCCTACATAATGGTTAAGAGATGTAGATTGATTTTTCAAAGAAATTTGAATTAAAAGAATTATGTATATTTAGTTATCATAGCAATAAACGAATCTTTGTATTAGATGAATAATTTTACATCTAATTAGAGTCGGAGTGAGAAGGGTTAGTATCATCGAAGGATTTTAAAGCCTAATATTTTTAAGGGCAATAACTTTATCTCGAGAATCACTAATTCACATCTTTCAAAAATTAATCTGGAAATAAACTGAAAATATACCATTTTTAAATATTGATACCTAAATATACTTTCTAAATAATTCAACTTAAATATTTATCTTTAACTTTGGATTCGTTTGGTATTTCAGAAACATAATACAAAACAAAATTAACTGTGCCCTATTTCTAGCTACCATTTTCTAATTCCTTCCATCAGTATTGAACAATCAATAAAAAAATAAGATCTAGAAATTATAATGTAAAAATGTTTATAAATCAAAATTTGAAGAGAGAATTTAATTTCTTCAAATTATAAATTAAGAACAAACCGAATCTCTCCCAATATATTTTTATCTCTTATTTTCTTGACTGAGCAGCAAGATTGTTAAAAGCGAGATGAAAAATTGGAAACTTCCATTGACATCCAAAGTTTCCGAAGAATAAAGAGTTTCTTTATCTTTTTTCCCGAGTAGTTATGCCTTCCAACAAACGCAAATGAGGATGTTTTCATCATGCTTGAGGGCATGATATCCTTATCTGACTTGCAAACAAGCTGTTCAAGAATTAAATCTAATCTTCCAAAGCCCGGTTTTTATGACCGAGTTACAAGTAATTTTTCAAATGAGGATAATCCATTGACAAGCAGTATGCGTGTTTTTTAAGCTTTATTCCGCTAATTATTCCTCGGAAGATTTCTCTGAAATTTTTGGAGAGGTGCCAGAATAATTAAAACGATAAAAGTTTTGATGCTTCTTTTCGTTAAAATATAAAAAAAGAAAATATCCGACATGTTTTGAAATCTCGGTTTAATATTCCTGGAGAATCAAAACCGAATTTGGATGCTAGGAATAAGAGAAATTAGTTTGTTTGTCAATATTTTCATGTTAATAAATGCAAAAATAATATGCTCTCCTAACAATTTATCTATCGGTTTAATTTTTTTTAGTAAAAGAGAGAGTTTGTAAAGATTTCATTCAAGAATATTCATATTAAATCCCTTTCCAGTAAACAAAATTAACACGGCTTTATAGAGACTTTAAAATAGTCACATTCTATTAATTTTCAGCATTATAAGTTGGTAGATGAATGTGTATCTCAACAATAAATATAATATTAATATTTGAATATTTGAATTCGTAAACACGTATTTAGCATATTTTATGTTTACGCATTAGTAAATAACTTCACTTTTGTAAAAGAAAATTAAGATGACTTTATACAGTTTTGTTCAGATATCTATAAAAATTCTTATATAAATTATTTTAGATTTATAGGATTTATTTTAACAGAGTACTCAAGAGCATCACTTTGTTGGTTGAAAAATAACTTGGATATGTATATTTATTAAAATCATTCTTGATAAGACATCGTTTCTTTATTGTAATAATTTTCAGCAAAAAAAAAAATATTTTCAAATAACCTCATTGAAATTAATTTATGATTTATATTTAGTCATTTTAATACATTTTTAAAATATATTTTAGGGGATTCTCTTCTGTGTGGGAATTTCTGTAAGTTAAATATGTTCTTTTGTATTAATACAGACTTCAGATTTTTACGAATTTTACCAAAAAATGTTTAGTTTATAAATGTTGGGCTACAAAAATGTGCATTTCATTTATTTCTCTTTCTGCTGATTTACATCTTTACCTTGTTTTGTGTGCGTGTGTGTGATAGTGTAAATGTATGTGTGTGCATAAATGTTCGTGTGTGAGAGAGAATGTGCGTGTGTGAAATAATGTGCATGTTTGGACTGGAAGGCTTCATCATGGTTTGGTTAAATGTTTATTTCAAACAAAAATATTTTGACTCATTAAATCTTTGAAATCTTATCATATATTAATAAGCGCAAATAATTAAAAACTGATAGATATATTATTGTGCATTCATTTTCTATGAATAACAGGTTTTGAATAACCTCAACTTCACTTTTGAAACAGAAAAGTAGCCTAATTATTTTTTTAAAGAAATAAGAAAATCCTTTCCTTCTTTACTTTTTAGTGTATAGCATACATCTTACGAACATCGAACAATAAAAATAAGGGTGTAAATAGTTATAAAAATGTTTTGTGTAAAATTGTTGCTGTTTCTTATGGCGCTTGTCATGGACACGCTTGCTGAGGAAGTCAGCGATTTTTAAGCTTAATCAGAGTGTCTTTGTAGTAGCCCCAACTAGGGTCAAGAGCACGACTTTTCCACTCAGTCGCTTTCGCAATCCCTTTTTACAAGGGGACCCATTCACAAACCTTACAGATAGAACACAGAGGAAGAACAACCATACCCGAACCGTGATTTGCACCAGGTAAGACGCGCTACTTATGCTGGAACCAACGGCTACTATTTCTAATTAACTAAATTTACTAACTTAATTTGTGTAAAACTAGGAAGAGTTATCGGAAATATACAACTAAAATCTGTGCAAAAGAAAAAGAAAAGCCATTTTCTGCATAATTTAGCTTAAAACGTTGATATCCAAATAAATACGATTTAATTATTAAAGAATTTATTTGTTCTGAAATTTACCTTCATGGTTTAAAGAATATTTTAGTTCCACCTTCGTAATTGGGAGATAAAAACAAAAATCATCCGGGTTTAATTTTCGTTTTAAAAGAAAGAAACTTTAAAAAAATAATAATAATAAATTAGAAAGTTATTCTCCTTGTCTTCAAAGAAAATTAGTATGACAAGCGAAAAATAGAATCCTTCTTCGAAAATTTTAGAAAATCCTTTTCATTTTAAGTAAAGTTTGTTTTCGATTTTATTTACCTCCCCTACTTTTCTCCATTAAAATTCTCATTTTCGCAACACATCCCCACCAACAAACTAATTAGACGGCCCTAATTTCCAGTCCTACTGATAATTTTTCATTATTACAACACTAATTAAAAGCACTGTGGGTTCATCTGCTTTTCGGAAGAAGGGCCGCCTCATGAAAAAGACATCTTGATTAAAAATGGCGTCTTCTTTTGCGCGGGAAAAGTGAAACAAAGGCCCTGACAAAGTAGCTTCTGCCACGCAATTCCAAATCGTCGTTTGACGAGATGCTGTTCTTTCTTTAACGACATAACGGAATTAACAACGACTCCGGAACATTCTTCAAGCTCGAGATCATTAAAAATGACAAATTGGAACGAAAAGTTTACCTTTTCTTTTAACCCTCAACATAAATAAGCGATCCGCTGGGCTAGTTTTTAATGACTTCGTTAAACGTATCGAATAACGCCAGCGCTTCTGTTTCGAGCCAGATGTAAATAATAAGAAACCCCCTACTGCATCCAACGCTATTTTAATTAACGCGCTGGTACGTTTTGCGTGCCAGCAATAGGTGGACATTTTAATTAAAGCAGTTTTCTGGTACATATTTGATGACTGAGGATCTAGGGTTTCAGCTTGGCTTACGAGCCTTTAAAACACGGTAATAGGACACTTTATGTTGCTGATTAATTTGCTTGCCTTGCGTCCGCTGCGCGTAAATTTGAAGAAGGTTAGAAGGGTAGCAAAAAAACAAATAAAGGCAGCAAAAGCCCTGTAACCTAAAGTTCTGGCTTATTTCCGAAGCAGTCAAAAGCTCTGAAAATTTGCCTTCCTTTGTGATCACTGGGGGTAAAGTGAGCAAAGGGGGGAAAACAATTCTTTTCAGAGAATGCATTTATCCGGCTTAAATTAAAACAATTTATCCGGGGATGGGACGAATAAAGAATCAATTAGCGAAAAGTACAATAAGAATAAACAATTGGGGATGTTGTTTAAAAGCATGGGGGGAGGGTGAAAGAATTCTTAAAGATGAGTGAAAGGCATTTTCTAAACACATTAGTTTGCAGCTAAAATAGGAATTTTAAAAATTTACGAGAGCAAAGAAGTAATTATAATAATGCTCTTTTAATTACAAGGAAGTGTTTATTGATTAAATTAATATCATATAAAACTGTACAGCTTTGTTAAATCTTTTCTCTCCTCTTAAATTAATCTGATTGTGTGTTTAACTTATGTCATCGTCTTCGCTTAAATATGTTATTTTAAAGCCTAAAGACCAGAACATAAGTATTTTTAATAATTTCAAAACATCATATTAAATTTCTGAATTCCTTTCTGTTTTTGGCTTAGCTGTTATATCTGATGACAAAGGCCATTTTTATACAAAATATTTTTCTTCTTCGGAAATAGTGTTTTATATTAAATTGTGAATTGGGAAAAAATATTTAGAATTCTGTAGCCTAAAAATTTTGAATTCTTCCTTTATTTAATATATAAATACTGATTATAGTTTTAAAAAATAAATTTCTAAACATTATTTTAATTAAAAAAATCGAATAAAAAGTATTGCTTGTAAAAAATTAAAAACAAATACTTCTAAAGAAAATAATCTCCGAAATTATTTTAATTAAAAACAAGTTAATATATTCTAATTCTTATTTTTAATCTTTGAAGCTATTTTTAAATAAATCTTTATATTTCCAATTTTTCAAATATATTAACATTGAATGACTTGGTTTTTATCTACTGCAATATTAGGTGAAATCGTTTCAAAAGTAGTTATAATGTTAAATAGTTTGCAAAAATATTTAATGACACATAATAAATTATATTTCAGATAGTAAAAAATAACATTTTATTTGGTTTTTATAAACATAAAACTACATAAACACAAGCATGCTTTTGTGCTAACGTTTACCATAGTATGAAGTATGTAAATAAAAACATCTCCGTGAAATGTTTTGAAATTACATTCTCAATCTTTGGAATTGTGAGAAGTAAAATTCTTTTAATATTATTGTTTGAAATTATTTACTAGTGAATAATACTTTCAATACTTCATAGAATTTTTAATTAGAGTAATTTTTGAGAAAGGTAATTTATGGAAATGACATCACTCTAAGAAATGTTTAAAAATACAAAGCTTCAGAAATGAATATATATAAATATATATATATATATATATATATATATATATATATATATCCACTATTTAAATTTATTAAATTAATAAAAGAAAATAAACTAAATAATTCTTAATTATTTTGATACATGTTTACTTTTTTGATTTAAAAAAATACATTTTTACCTGGAAAAAAGAATATCGTTTTAGCGAATAATTTCTTCAAATCCTCTATGAAATATATACTGATAAAATATTTTATATGTAACAATGTTTCCAATTTTTTATATCAACAATATTATATATAATACAATAACTTTTATTATATATAACAAGAAATTATTGTTTATCTTTTAAAGGAATATATTTCGATTGCTAAAACTGAAAGATTTATATCTCGAAAAAAGAAAAAAATGCTGTTGCATTTTCAAAGCCTAAAGATTAAGTTATATATATAATTTAATAATAATGAAGCCTTGGATATTTTTCAGCAACGTCATCAAAAAATATTATCTTACAACTGGGAGAACCAAATATAATACCGGTAGTTTCACATCCTCTTTTCTAAGATGGCCCACCCTCCCCACATTTGGATAGAGAAATAAAGCACCCATTCCAATCAGGTGTTCAGTTATTGTTAATAAGAATAGAAAAGAATAATTTTATTAGAATAATCAATTAAATAATATAACATGCTACATTTTCTAAATCCCGACTTGTGAACTTGGAATGAATATTTAAGACAAATGCATGAAGTATTATAAATCGGGAAATATTGCATTGTTAACATTTTGCGTGTGATCGTTTTCCACAGATCTTTACTATAAAGGAATCAACGCATATAAAACATTGAAATATTTGCTAATCTGCAACAAGTACAACTATTTCAATTTATATTATAGAAAGGTTTGTGCAAATTGTTCAATTTATTAATTATTTTCATAAAAGGGTTTATCATCTACAATAGCAAATCGTGCCGCCTATATCAATAAAAGGAAATTTCATAATCAAAATAAATCTCCGAAGTAAACTTAGATACATTATTCATACAGTTTACAAACATACACTCACAAACATGCATACATACATATATACACACACAAACATGTATGCATGCATATATACAAACACAGACATCTATGCATACATATATACACACACAAACATGTATACATACATATATACACACACAAACATGTATACATACATATA
>JAOUZG010000498.1:1288707-1299243 GCA_026289955.1 Argiope argentata
ATATATATATATATATATATATATATATATATATATATATATATATAGGGGGATTGCGAATTGCGAGTTAATAATAGGAATTGAATAAAAGAACTTGAATCTTCAAGCACTCGCAATATAATAAATTTATGTATTTTGCAAACAATAAATTATAATTCTGTCTAGTAAATTGTATGGGAAATAAATACTTTTAGACCAAAATTTAATGTATAATCCTAATTTCTGCTGGAGGAAATGTTACATCTACCCCATTTCAGCATTTACAAATAATTGGGCTGAAATGTCAAAGTAAAATATTCCTGCAATAACTTACGCAGTAAATTTTCACCTTTAGAGACTCTTTATCATTGCAGTAAGTGACACTAATTTTTTTGGCGCAATTAGGTGCACGATGGATTTTAAACATGCATGAGAGCTTAAATACCATTGATACTCATTAGGTCTTTCAAAGCACCGCAGCGTTTGTTATTCATTTCCTGACCTTAGACCCGGCTTGGCGTAATTCTCATTCTGGCATGCATTCATTTTCTGGCGTCTTGGCGACAATTAACACACAAAGAACTCTCATATATCCTCGGATCTATCCTTCATGATTTCAGAAACGTGCAGATCGACTTGAAATTCACACTAATCTGCATTACTTTGGAAAGATGCTTTAAAGCATTTCATGGTAAGCGGCTCAGTTCCCAGTTGTTTTATTATTCTAATAATCACGTGATTAAGCAAGCAGGGAGAGGGACGATGCACATTATTTCTCACCGTTTCTAGCCCTTATTTCGAGTGCATTACTTACACCATACCTATTAGTATAAATTATGGAGCAATAAGCAAAGAAGTTTGAAAATATTGACTTCCTAATACAAATTTGTGGCGAAAGCTTGTAGGCATAGATGTAAGAAATAATTAAAAAAAAATAGTTTTAAGTATTTAATTATAAACCTTCAAAAAACTTACGTTAAAGCAATTATATACTGAAACTTGGATATGAAGATGTGCAGTTATCATGTAGGAACATAATGTTGTTTTAGTTAGGAGGTTTTGGTGTCTCCAAAATTTGAAGGCAAAAAAATTTTTTTTTCATTGGTAGATAGCGAGTCACTTGACCCAAGATATTTGAGGTTTGTTTTGCTAGTATTGTTTGAAATATTTAAAGTTACTATCAATTCCTTTTGTTTTTATGAAAGGACGTCATCTTCTAGTTTGTTTACGATTCCTTACTTTTAAACAATTAATCTCGATACCAGAAGATTATCATCTAGTATTTTGGAATTCTTTTTAAGTTTTAACTAACCACTTTTGTAATGCGCTGCATATTTATTCTTTAATGATATTATAGGCGTTTTCTTACTAATTGTGTTTCTGAAAGCACTGTAAATATTGGAATATAATTTTTATATCAATCTGTTTTTATATCAATCAATCTGATAATTTTATATCAATCAAGATTTTACCACATATACAATAGTTTCCAGTAATAATGAACTTTTCATAAAAATTACATTTTTTTTAAATCTTAAAATTGGTCAAGCACCAAAACTTTTTTGCCAGTTAGAAAATGAAAGTTAAAGAAAAATGATTATTAGAGAGAGAGAGAAGTCTCGTAATTTTTTCAAACTGGTTTAAACTGATTAATGACTTAGACAAATAATCACTTAAAAGCAATAATGTCCTGACACGATAACTTGAAATTGGGACCTTAGATTGTCTTTTTCAATCGATTTAACTTAACTATTTATCATTTTTAAAATTATGCTTCTGGATATTATTTTAAGATTCCTCTGTATATGAAATAAAAATATTCTATCAAAAAAAGATTGAACGCAATTGTTATAGAATCAAATACAATCTTGTTGGTGAAATATCAAAAAACAAAAAGTAAAATATACATAAAAATAATTAAGAAACAAAGAGAAACAATTTTGGAATTATTTGGCTTATACAGCAGATATTTATGAAAAAATTGAGTATTAGAAACATACACAATTCAAAACTGATTGTTGATTTGATTTTTTAAAAAGAAATTTATTAATAAGATATTTGAACCATCTCATTTTGTATTCCTAGATAAAAATATGGATTGTTATTCAGCATTATAAGGAAAATAATCAAATGTAATAAGCAAAATAAAAAAATTTGTTGAATAGCTTTTGATTTGTATCAAAACAACACGTGACAAACTTTATACAAATTTGGTATGATCTAACTAGTTTCAATTTCTTATGATAAGCTATCAGCAGTTAGATCTTTATGTAAGCAATGATATATATAACTAAAAATTTGATGAAAATAGATTGGATAAAATGAATTTTTACGTTGGATAAATTAACTGCTGATAAGCCTTAAAGGTGTTCTACGAAATATTCCAAGTAAAAAAAAAATATTTGATTCCTAAGTTTTAAAAAACTATTATTAAGTTTAATTCGGAATTTCAGAGCTTTATTAAACCCTTTTATTTTTAAAATTTCATAAAATATCTTTCATTCTTAAATATTTACTAAAAAGTAGAATTATTTCAAAGTTACTGCTTATATTTTACAAATTCTCATACTTCGATTGATTTCAATTTGCAAATACATTGGAAATAAACCAAATAATTGAATGATTTGTAAAAACTGAATTATTTTTCTGAAAATATTTAGGATGTTTAATACTGTTAGAATTAATATTAGAATCAAAATCAGAAGAATTGATTTTACAAAAAGTACAATTTTATCTTTATCAGTGTTTAGAAGCATTTACCGAACCCATATATTTTCTTTCAGAAAAATTCACAAGAAAGCAACTTTGATATTTCAGCAAAGGTTTTGTCAATTTGAAATACATTTTATATGGATTAAGTGATAAATCATGGCTTTAAAAGTATATTTAAGGCATAAAATGTAACCTTTTATGATTTAAATTTTGTTTTATATAAAAAAAACTCTTTGGTATACTCTTATAATCAATGAGCGAAAAAGTATCAGTTTTAAATTATTTACTAAGAAAAAAACCAATACTTTTATATTTAGAGAGATCACATTGAATTTTTCGTATTATATTGTCAAAGATTGATTGTTAAATTTCAATATCTAACAAAGCGAAATGCAAACAATATAAAGAAATCATGCAAGAGAAAAGACCCAAACTGTTTATCAATTCACCCTTTAGAAAACGGTGAAAATTAATTTTTTGGCTAGTAGTAAATTCAAACTAACATATTCATTATTTTTGTGTAATTACTGTTTTCGTTGCATACCAAATATGATATTAGAAGATTAAAAGACTTAATATTATATATGATTCCATTTCTTTACAATCTCTACTTAACTAAGTTACTTTTTAATAATTCCATTTTTTTCATTTACAAAGTCATATTTTAAGGGCAAATAATTAAATTCATGCTTTAGTGGCAACTAGCATTTTAGAAATCGAACAAAATGGATTCATCAGTTATCATAAAATCTTTTTTAACATTAATATTCAAGCTTTCATTTCATATTAATACATTTTTAAAGACAAACTTTTACCATTTTTGCATCTAAATAATATTTGGTTTCTTAATTTATTTGTAAGATGAAATTTGTTATATAGTTGCATTCTTGTAATTAGTAAAATGTTAATCACACACACACACACACACACATACACGTGTGAGTGTAATTACAATTAAATTAATAGTGTGATATATACGCACACACACACATGTGTGTGTGTAAATGTGTGCGGGCGTGCATGTAATACAATATTTTCTATTATTGTATTACATACGCCATTTTACTATTGGAATGAAATAATATGGAAAATTTATTCTTACAATTAAATTAAATAAAACAATACAGAGTAAAATCTTTTTTAAATTATTTTAAAAGCAACAATAGTATAAATTTAAGTTAATAAAAGTTTAAAAAAAACGATCTTATGATAATAGATTAATCTATTACTGTAAATATGAATTATCTTAATGAGCGTGTGTGCATGCTAGTGTGTAGTTTATTCATGGAATTCGAAAATTTTAAATTTCGATTGCCCACCAAAAGATAAATTTAGAACAAATAAAAATTACATACATTTAGGCTTCTACAATATTTTTCCCATCAAATAACTTTTCTTTATTACTTTTGATCCCCAAAGATCTTGCGTATTTATTTATTTATATTCAAGTTATAAACGTTGGATAAGTGAAAAAATTCTAGTGTTAACTATCTTCCTAATAGGCAGGAACATACCTCGCATGCAAACCATAGATACGAGAAATTAGTAACAAATTTCCCTGAAGTTAATAAAATAGTAAAACAATTTTTCACAAATTAAACTGAAAATTACATTTTTAATAATTTATTGTCTCTTTTACAAGGATAAGGTTTCACAAGCTTAAAACTATCCACACACAATTCTGTGTCTTTTTTAATAAAACTTTATTTATTTCAAAGTAGGTAATAAAAAGCATGCTTCTTTAATCACGTCGTCTTTCTTAAACCTAAAGTAAGCTACTTAAACTAACTTGCGAGCAGGTATCCGAAAAAGTCTCTTAAGTAGCTTAACTTTTAACTAATAGTGCTCCAAAAAGTCACGTAACTAGTTATAAGGTAAGTGAATCTGATTTTTTTCTTCTTTTCTTGTTAATTTTTTTCCTTCTGCATTATCTTTAGAAAAGAAGTTATTTCAGTAACAAAAGAAAAGACTAAATTTACGAAAGCAACATATTTCTTGTGATAAAGTAAATAAAACATAAGACTTAATATGTATATTATTTGAATGAAACAATGTAATACATTTGATGTATTGTTATTTATGTAATATATTGTGCTAATGTGGATAATGGAAAAATAATTAAATATTTGTTCGGTATAAAGTAGTAGATATAACAATTAACATCATACACCACTTGTTAGATTTTCTGAAATGCATGTATTTATAAATATATTCCAGTTTAAGTAGGCATATATATTTATATATGGGTAAGTCATAGAACAGTCTCTCCGACCCGCCACGAAGGCACACGGATTAACCATAAGCACTGAAGGACCTGACCGCAACAGCAATTAGCGGGAACTGTGGCTGAGTTCTAATGGCTATCACCGGCTAAGGTACAGCCCTCCCCGAAGGAAGTACATCCCATCATTGATCGGAGGAGCCTAACCCCAACCTATTGGTGTATCCACGGGGTTGACGGGATCCAATCATCATACCGGAAGCATCTCATCCCCAATAACGAGGTCCTCCCATGGGGGGTATGGGTATGACGCGTTATTTAATAAAGAAATTTTTTTCACAAACTAGAAATTGAAACAGTTAAAATATGATAAAGGGAAGAACACAGTGCTCAATTAATTTATAACAATCTCAAAATGAAGAGAATTCGGAAAGAATTATTTCATCTACAATCAAATGTTATTTCGTCGACATCTTTTTCTTCCTATTTTTAATCATACTAACAAAAACGTTGGAACTGTAGAAAGTTATAGCTAATTCAGCCGCATTCATAGAACTTTTGAGTATTCCTTCTGAAGATCATGAAAACATTTGTTCAAAGTTGGATTCTTTGAACTTCCGAAACCATGAAATTACATCTAATGTGTCTCTTTTCTTCCATTTAATCAATAGATTTTTAATTATTTGAAAACATATAACGAACAGATATATCTCATTTCTGGATTCAGAACTTTTCCATGCCTTTGTCCTTGTTTAGGGAAGCGTTTATTTATTCAAAAAAGGGGTGAAAAGAAAGATAAAAGAAATACGTGTTTGCATTTAGTAAACTCAAATTGAATTAGGAGATGTAATAAAGGCTTATATTTCTGAGTATCGCCCACTATAAGAAGTACAATCGGCGAAAAGTATTATTCGCAGGATCCTGAAACGAAAAGTATATTGAACGGATAAATAACAAAGGAACTTTTTAATTTCTTAATAACTCATTAACCTTACATATTAAACAACAGTTTAATATGTTATGAAAACAATACATTCCCGTAATATAGC
The DNA here is from genome assembly GCA_026289955.1 of Argiope argentata. Lineage (NCBI taxonomy): Eukaryota > Metazoa > Arthropoda > Arachnida > Araneae > Araneidae > Argiope > Argiope argentata. The sequence continues at coordinate 1,294,669 of JAOUZG010000498.1, forward strand.
TACATGATAAGCATTATCTTAGAACAAATGCATTTTATTTTACCTATGCGTTATGATATCCTTTTCCAGTTTCTTCAGCCAAAGACTACATGGGTTTGAAATTCATTCAACTCAATTTTTCTAACGCTTGTCGCATTAACTAAAATAAATTCTTTAGTAAGAAAAGTTTGAATAGAGTTTGTAGAATTATGAATATAGGAGGAATTTTCATATTTAGCGTTCATAACACTTGTTGAATTTTGCATCCTCATTCTTAGCTTCTCAGAAATCTAATGTTCTGATTGAATATACATATGTATACAATAGGATATGTATACAATAAGATTTTCTACAAAAAATAAACATGTCATAGAATTTTATTTTCTTTTACATTATCCAATAAATATTTAAGGATGTTCATCATCAATGAACATTTATTTTTACACATTGGCTGTTTTTTAATTTTACACTGATGTTATATGTGTCCATTATATATTCACTCATTTTGATTGATGTATGTTCTATTCAAAATTTCACAATCATTATTTTTTTTCTTTTCAAAAACCGATTCATGTATTTTAAAGTAATTTGTTTCCACTTTTTCCACAAATTAAATTAAATTTATTGGTTTGATTTAAAACATAATAGTGTTGATTTTACCTTTATATTTACCAAACAAATAACGAATGAATAATTCTATAAATTATAATTTGATGATGTCGATGAATTGTTCAGAAATAATTTGCAACTCAAATAGATCTTACAAAAGGCCATATTATGATAGAAACTTTGATATAATGCAAAAAAATATATACAGACAACATTTTTTACTGATGCAGTTCTCTAAGCTCACACCATGTCAGTTATGATTAACTATGATCAAAGTATACAATAAAAAACCTGAACAAATAAAAATAATAAAGAAAAAATAATAAAATAATAATGGAATCATAAAATAATGCGCAACTACGCTGTGAACTAGACCACTATTTTCCTTTTTAGTTTTAATAAGTAAATTATATTAATCAGATGAGTTGAGAATAACAGTTAAGAGACGAAATACATTGCTTTAGAAATTATTCAGAACAATTTGATAAAATTATTTCTTCCTATATAAAATTAAAAAATTATTATTATTATTTTACTGCATGAATTTGTCTTCTACATATTAAAATGGAAATATATATACTTACGGAGATTTAACAAATTAAAGGCCATTTAGTAAATTTATAAATATTATTTAAGACTAACTAAATTGCAATTAAATTTTATACCTGCTGATTGTTATCTTTAAAGGATCAATAAAGGAAAAAAGACTTGATTTTCAAGTTATAAACAAATTTCTAGTTCAAAAGAATTTTTAAAACCCTATTTATATATTATAAAAGTTTATTTCATAAGCGATTGTTTTACTGTTACAATTATTCAGCCTTTCAAAATATTGTCTCAGCTTTTAGTCTTAAATTGAAGGGTTACAATGAAAAGCGAAGAGAAGTTTTAAAACTTCTCAATTAGAAAGAATGGATGACAAGATGGATAAAGGAAACTCTTCCTATCTTTGGAAATAATGGCACATTTAACAATAAACTCAGTTGCAATAACAGTAGAAGAAATAAAGATTAAAATGAAATCTGCAATGCATATTTCAATGTATCATGTCAGAACATCATTTCATGAAAGGCTAAGTGGAAGTTGCGAAGGGGAAGTTAAATTATATTTCTATTCATTTTAATTTTTTCATTGAATGAGTCACTTTAGTACTGCCCACGATTCAAAAAGACTTTGTCTCGACTTTATTGTTTAAGAGATATAAAATTTCTTATTTTTGTCATTTCATATAATCACGTGCTCAAAATTACATTTTTCTAGGTTTTATTTGCTGACCTTTTGAGATGTTTGAGTAGATAATATATATATTTATTTTTCACCTACGGATTTTTATTCACGCCAGAAACTTCCTCCCCAAAACCACATCAAGTTCTGACATGATAAAAATGCCGTTTCCCTATTAAGTAATATTGAAAACTCTTACTTAATTATAGATCGGAGGAAAAAAATATAAAGCAACTATCTCATTTTATACAATAATCACAATTTATAGATAAATTAAGTTCAAAGTATATGCTGACTTACAATTATGTTCTTATAAGTTACTAAAAGCGTGTATTTACTCTAATAACATTACTAAATAAAACAACGATATTTATGGTAGATGGAAAAATAAAGCTGGTCAAGTTATTTGAAAATAAAATACATTTAGATCATCCAATGATTTAAGGAAGTCTAATTCCCGAATTTTAGATTAAAATCCAATTTTTTGAAGCAAGCTATACTTTTAGAACACCAAAGAAAAAAGAATAATTCCAATTCCAACAGATGATACAAAAAAACCTTGTTAGAAAGAACCCTGTAGGATATAAAAAACCTCTCTTAGACCACATTTTTTTATTGCTGTAGTTCAAGAGCCCAACCTGTCACTTACGTCTAACTATGGTCAAAAAGTGGGGTGTAAGAACGGACGGACAACCATAAAAAAAAGGGGGATAGAGCAGGGCATCGATCGAAAAAAGCCTTCCTGGCAACAGGAAACAATACGTGGCTTCGCACCCAACCGAATTCCAATCGCCGCAGAAAGAAGAAGAATCGGAACACTTTTCCTGGTGACAGGAATTGATTTCACCTGAACGATCTCCTTCTGACTTCCTGGCCACACTATTCGGAAATCGTTAGCACTCGGGGATTTCTCCCCTTTTTATTCTTCCGTCGCCACTTAATCGCTTGTTCGAAAAGCCTCTCCTTACGTAATTGATGGCCTTACTATCAGGTGATGCACCCTTCCCACCAACCTTCGTCCTTAATGACAGCGATAGCCCACATCGGTAATGGGCACCTCCCCTACCCCTCAGGACAAATTACCACAGAAGAGGCCACCCCCCCCACCGAAGAATACATCATCCGATGGATGAGCACCTATTCGGTCATTACCTATGCATTGGGCCCCGAAATGTCGCCATATTAGGCACCTAATCGGTTATGGTGAAGAATGACGCGAAAATTAGTCGGTCCGTCCCACTGGGGACATATTTTTTTCATGTCCCTCTTTACCACATAGCTTTGACCAAAGAGGTGTCGGCAATAAACGAACTTTTGTCGCACATAGAAGATTGCATAATCTTTTGTCTCGATTCGGAAAATAGATGGACATTTTTTGATCATCAGCAAGCTCATCTCTCGTATTTTCTATGCATCAAAAAAGTTTAGTTCTTATTGGTTTTCAGTATTGTAGTTAAGACAAAATGGAAAATATAACATGATGAAATATATTTATTTTACTAGATCATAAATAAACGATCGTCTATGGTAAATATACTTAATGACACAAAAAGTGTTATGTAATCTTTTGTGCTGATTTGGGAAATATATTGAAATTTTTTGATCATCATTTAGCTCATATCTCATATCTTCCATACATAAAAAAAACCCATCAAATCTTATTTACTGTCAATATTACTATATAGACAAAAAGGGTAAAATATAACATGGTGGAGCATGTTTATTTTAGCTAATCATAAATAAGCGATCACCTATTGTAAATAGACTTTATAGCGTGTAAATTATTATATATATATTTTTGCTTTGGTTCCAGAAATAAATGGAATTTTTTTTATCGTCATCAAGTTCATATTTCGTACCTTCCATACATAAAAAAAATCATTTCTTATTTATTTTTAGTATAATTGTAAATGCAAAAATAGAAAATATAGCATGGTGAAATAAATTTTATTTACTAGATCATAAATAAACAATCAATTAATTGTCAAATATTATATATACTTTTAAAATGCTTATTAGAAATTAAAATTTCATATACTTATTTAAATTTCTTCGTTTGGATTCCCAATGCGCTTTTATTAAATATGGAACAGAGATCTGTCTTGAGAATACATCTTGAAACTCTCGCGTTTAACTTTTGCTCATCCATTTTTTTTTTCAAACTTTCCATCTTTTTCTCAGTGCAAAAATTTTATCCCAGTTGTCGAGCGCATATATATTTTTTAAATAAATATCTTCTTTCTCAAATATACTCATTTTGTTCCCGTTTTCGATTCCTATATGACCAGAAATGTATGAACCGACAGCATTCTATTGAATGCCCGGGCATTGTATATGATGTCGGAATTTTAAAGGCAAAGTATGGAACGTGAGCCTTATTACATATTTTCTTTAGGCATTATATATAATAACTATGTAATGCATTAGGCATTCTATAGAATGATAAATGCTAGTAAGACAAAGTATATAATCAGACTGTTCTTTATTGGCATGATTACGTTCAATAATGTATTAAACATTCTATAGAATGACAAATGCTAATAAGACAAAGTAAATAACCACACTGTTCTTTGTTGGAGTGATTATGCTCAGTAATGGATTAGAAATTCTATAGAATAACAAATGCTAATAAGACAAAATATATAACCAGACTGTTCTTTGTTGGCGTTGTTATGTTCAATCTGCTCTAAAAAATAACAGGAATGTATTCCACGACTCAAAATGTTCGCATAAAGTATTGTGAACATTCTGAAGAATAAAAAT
>JAOUZG010000498.1:1302757-1312839 GCA_026289955.1 Argiope argentata
AAATCATGAGCTACGGATAACATTAGACATGTTACACATGAACTACAAAGAAGAAATCGGAAACCATAATGATTAGTGACCAATATGATTTGTTAATTGCGCTTCTTCAATATATACATTATGCAATAATATTACCCTTACCCACTCCGAGGAAATCATGAAAAAAGAAATCGAAAACTTTAATGATCAGGGACTAATATGATTAGTTTTTTTTTGTATCAATTACAATTTATTTCGCATGAGTCCAGTATTTTTTAGTAATATAAGAATGCTAAGAAAATAAATGGTTAAAAGTTAATGTAATGCCGGTATATGGGTTCAGAGGAAAAGCGGCTTCTTCATAATCTGGGAGTCCCGGGTTCGAGTCCGTGTACGGGCATGGTTGCCCTTCTCTGTTCTATCTGTCGGGTGTGTGAATGTGCCTCCCTGTAAAAAGGGGCTGTTTAAGCAAATGAGATAATTGTGTGTCATCTTTATATGAGCTAGAAGTCAGACTTTTACCATCGTGTACTCAGAGGTCCATATCCTCAGAAGCTACTACACCCCTCATTCCATCTTAAAGCGGACACGTCGACGTCAACATCATCATCAATTCAGGTAATACTTAGCTTTTTACTTAAAACATCTTATTTTTTGTATGTAGCAGATATTTAGATTTTTTGAATTTTAAATCTAAACCCAACTGAGAGCCTGACAGCCAATAACAATTTAGAACATGCCAAACATTTTGTTATGGCCTTCATTACTAATGGGATTACTTGCTCAAAATATTAGTAAAGTTTTTTAATGAGATTCTATAATTTATTTTAGAAATATATTTTAGTTGTTCACAAGGCCTCATTATGTTTAAATAATTAAAAACCAATTCTAAAAAACTCTTGTTTTGTAATATGTTTTGCATTTAACCTCTAGCACTCGTAAAAGATGCATAATTAATCATCTAATACAAACAATTGTTTATTTTTCGAAAAATAAATCTATATAATTGTTTTAAACTGAATTTGTCTGAAGAAAAAATTACAACTTCTTGCCATTCTGCAGACGCTTTTAGATATAAAAATTGAAAAATAAATAAAACTTCAAAATAATTCACCGTCCTGAATGGTAAGTGAAAGCCTGATTGGTGGAGTGGTGGATTCGCATTCTTTGGGGTACGAGTTCAAATCCGCCAGTCAAAGACTCTCCGTGTGGGTGATGGCGGGCGTACGTTAAACCTGTCACGGTCACAAAATCTTCCATGTCGAAGTAAAACCATTAAAGGTGAGTCAGAGAGGATCGTTCTCTGTTCCAGATTTAAATTATGATTAAAGCAAACAAACAACATAATAAAAACGAGGAAATAAATAACTCACAGGCTGCTGGCAAAGCGATTCATTACTTGATAAATCCTTGTTCACATTCTGTACGCTTGAAGAATTCGTGAATTAGACATTCAACACATCAATTTTATGTTCAACAGGACTGCATGACAAACATCTGAATAACATTGTTTAAGCATATGTACCCATTTTTCTTCCCTTTGTTTAACAGAAACGGCTCGCAGAATCGCACATTTCCATTCAGCGAAAACAATACTGAAGTGGAGAGCCAATCAGCTTTTGTATTTCTCTATCTTGGAAATTGATAAATACACTTCAGATTCATTATTTCTAAGTAGCGTCTTTCATTTCTGAAGTTTCCAAGTTACTGTTGCAATAAATATAATTACAATGCCAGCGTCAAATTATTTTAAGTGAATATTTCATTATTGTTGCACCTCAAATTACTTCTCATATTTAATATATTTAAAGCTTAATATTTCAATTAGATGTATATAATAATTATTAATAAACTCAGAATATTTCCTTTTTCTTATACCTTGTAAATAATAGGAAATATGTAATTATTATTATATGTTATCAATTAACTATCATTAACAGTAGCGAGCTTTACTTCGAATTATTAAAAATACTTTTTTATACTTTTTAAAATTTGAATTTATTCTTTTGATCTGGTGACACATCCGATTAGAGAAATTATTGTATCTTATTGGAACATTTACTGTTATTTACATCTTTATTAAAGTGAAAAAGACATAAGTCATTGATTACAGAAGATTTGCAGCTTAACACTTCTATAATTTCTCTGCTTTTTAACCTCCACATTAATTACTAATTTTATTAAATTACCAAAAATATAAAGAATTCATAAAAAAATATTTTTTTAGAGTTTTTATTAAAAAATATTAAATTTTTTTGTTAAGGAATTAGTTTATTTTTATATTTTAAGGACTTAACAGTAATATGTCGACACGTTTTAATGTCCTTTTATTTCTATTTCTTTCCGATGTGAGCCTTAGCAACATGGGAATTAGCTACTTAAGACTTTTATAATATATTTTTCCTTTTTTAAAAAAAATCTGAAACATTCATTTATAATTTTAAAAAAGCAAAACATTTCAATAACAAATCATAAGTAATTACTATAGTAATATTATTAAAATAAATTATTGCTTTTTACCTTCAAAACATGGTATTTTCAAACATGGCAAAAAACAATTCCTGGATCTATTGATGATTAAGGCTCACTTAATTTTTCAGTGATAATTACATATTTATACATTATTCCACTCTAGTAGATTTAATTAATGCTCCTAGGCTATTTACACTTTCTTTGGGTAAATTTTTGACCTTCTCTTTTACGTTAAAAATACAAAAATCCTTGTATTTTGCTGATTGAGCTACTGCCTGTTGACTTCAATTTTCATTACAAATTACTAAAACTTTAAAGTATTAAAAATCAAATTTAATTATCGAATTGATATTGGGAAAAATTGTATTAGCATCAAATGTCATGCACTAAAAGTTAAAAATTTTTTATAAATATAAAGTATTTACCAGCGACTAAAAATTTGAACAAGATTATACATATATATGCATGAGGAGAGGGTTTTCTCTCAATTATATAAATTTCTTGGTCTAAAACAAAATAAGAATCATACAATCTATTTTATTAAGTAGTATATCGTTTTAAAACCAGTTTAAAATTCCTTAGAAAGTTACAAAAAATTATTCAGAACCCACAACAGGTTTGTAAGTGAAGTATTCTAATTATTGTGCTATTTTTTAAACTTTTTTCACTATATGCAAAATGTTACATAATGAATTAGACTAGCTACATGGTAATTTAGAGCTATGTTCTCACGCTGTCACAATATCACCATGTAAAGCATCAAAAACTAAAACAATCTATTATTTAACCCTTTGAACTTGAAAATGTAATATCGATACATAATTATTCAATAAACAAGTGCTTTGTTATTGCTCCAATTTTTTTCTGTGTGTGTGTTTAAAATTGAATTTATTCGCCTTTTAACCCTTCTGTAGGTATTTTCAATATTCAAAATTGAAAAATAAAAAATTAAACGTCAAAATGATGCATCATCTTGAATGGTGCCGAAGAGGCACCATCGTATGCAAAGGGTTAAATCTTTCATCCGTAGAAGGAAAATCATTTGCAGACAGAACTAAGTGACTTATTATATATCAGTTTTACTATACGAATATAAGATTGATTGAAATATATAATAATTCATTTTTTTATATATCTGTGTTTTAGGATGATCTTAAAAGTGAGCTTGGCAACATAGTTTTCCTCTCTTGCCACGGCTAAATTTTTTTGAATTACTTAAAAAAATAATAAATACAAAAACAGCTCTAAAGCATTACAAACACATTTAGAAAGATTGTCCGAAAAAAGTTCGATTTTCTGAGAATTTTTTCAATAATTAGCATTTCAATGAATTTCAATAAAATAAGTAAAGTTTCAATAAATTTCAATAAATCAATTAGTAATTCAACGAATTTCAATAAGTCAATTAATATTTCAACGAATTTCGTAAGTCAATTAATACTTCAATGAAGTTTTTAATATTTCTTAGGAAAGTATAAATTATTTTATAGGATTTTAACCATGACAATTTGCGTTGGGAATATTTCATTTAAAAAGAATGAATTGTATAAATTTAAAATTCCATGTAATAATTTTTCGCTTTGTTTCACAATTGCTTAAGAATAATTTCAAAGGGAATGGCTAAATCATTCACGAGTTGAATCCAACTTAAACCATTATCTTGATGGATGCGCTCTCTAAAACTAAACGCATGAATGATTCCAAAACTGCAACATTCAACAGGACTACCAGACAAACCTCTGAATAGACGTGTTTAAAATAAACTTATCCATTTATCTTTCCTTTTGTTCGACTCAATCCATTCCTAGAACAGCATATCTCCATTCATCGGAAACAATGATCTGACTTGGGGACCAATCAGCTTTTGTACCTCTCTCCAAGAAAACTGATAAATACATTTCAGAACCATTAATTGTAATGTGTGCCTTCACTCAGAAAAGTTTCCAAGTCACTGATCGCACTGAATAAATCTAGTTACCACAGGAAAGCAAATAACTTTAGAACGAAGAACAAGTTTCTCATTCTTTTTTTTATTTATTTATTCTTTCTTTTTCTTTTTTTTTAGCCGATTCGAATCCACAACTGATGCAATTTTCCCAGCTTATCTCGTAACGTCAACGTATTAATAAGTAAAATAATTGAATTAGATGTGAATTAAATTGGGAAATGATAAGTAATTGCATTGGCATTAAACAGTGCAATCCAATTTTGAGCAAAGAATTTCATTTACATGACAGAAGTAGACAGAGTTTTGTTTCAATTATTATTTTTATTCTTTATAATCTCATAAATGCATGACATAGTTGAATCCTGTGATGCGTAACACTTAATAAGCTTCGAGATTATTTTTTTTCTTTTAGCGTTTTGGAATAAAATATATTTGAGTGATGACAATAATAAAGCTGAATAATTTCCACTGACAATCAAATTTCTTTTTAGCAGATTTTTTTTTCGGTTTATGTCTGTCCTCCTTTGTAAGATTGGTTTTCTTGGATATTTCATCACACTGTACTATATAAATGAGATGTAAAGGATTGCTTAAAAAATATTTACAACAGATCTGATTTTAGAATGCATACCTTGTTTGTTCATCTATTTGTTAATTCATGAAATGCGAATGATATTATTATATTACTTTTATTATCTGAAATGATTAACGATGATAAACAATATTCTCAGTGACTGTTAAACTGAAATTCTATGAAATTTTTTCTGACATGGCATTTTTTTCTAAATAATATTTTTAACGTATGATATATATAAAAATCAAAGTAAATTCTTATTTAAGTCAACAAAGAACATTTTTATTTTAGTTATTTTTATTACATAATTACAGTTTTAAAAATTGCTGAGGACCATTAAGTGTATTTCAGGTTGACAAAAACTGCATGTTGAGGCCAATTATCAAAAATCAATAGTTTTAGATTAAGTTATCCATGCCGATTGATAATGTAAATATATTCAGTATTCTATAGAATAAGTGGAATATTTTTAGATGAGTCATTAAAGAAAATAACATTCCATTGAGTACAAAAAAGGAGTTATTGAAAACCTTGGATTAAGTAGGAGCATTTTAGCACTATCTGAAAATAACGATCAGTTTTAAATCTGTAGATAAATTGATGAATGAAATAATAAAGACTATAAATATAAATGAGATTGTAAACGACTATATGTTTTATCAAACGCTACGCTAATTAAGACGGCTAGTATTCGACAGATATGAAGATTATATTATTCTGACTTTCAAAAGACTACAAAGAGTAAAAAGAAATTTGAGGATGATTATTTCTAAGTATCTTTCGATTCACAGCATGAAAATCTAAATCTATGAATTGGCAGAAAATCATAAAAAACTTGACGATATCTCTTAGAGCTGTAAGTGGGTTAAGGTCAGAAGTTATTGTTTCTTCTATCGGTATTAAAGGAAATAATTCGTGAAGGGATAGTTGATGCGTTAATTGTTAGGTTGGTTCCATTATTGATTTGTAAGCAGTTTATTCTTCATTGGCTCTACAGATATACAGCCAAAAACTTGCTGGCAAAATTTGGCCCCACAGATAATCAGCCAAAAATCCCAACTTTGAATTGTGAAAATGCCTGTTGTCAACTACATCTATGCAATTTGGCAAGGGACATGGGATCTGCAGGTCCAAAGCAAATTACCTTCCATCAAATCAAAAATAAACTACTGTCCTGTCAACTCTATTTGAAAGGTCGAACTCCGCATAGGACACTCTCGCTTTGCACACTGCCCTCTCCTTTTCAGTGAGAGAGCACCTATTTGCCAAATCTGTCCTACTGATTTTAATATCAAGCATATTTTAGTCGAATGTCCATCATTTAATTCTCATTTTCAGACTTTTTTTTCATTCATCTTCTGTAACCATGCTTGACTTGGTTGGCAACAAACATCACTCAAATGTTTTTAATTTTTAAAGGCTATTGGCGCTTTTTACTTGCATTTAATACTTTTGACTTTAATGTTGTTTTTTACATTGTAACACTTAATCCCTTTTTTTCATATAGCTGCTCCTTTTTCTTACCTCTAATTTACAATTTCCGCACATATTCACTGTGTATCAATATGTTACGCTTCTATTCTTTTACTTATAGTCTATTTTAATAAGCCCTGTTGTCAAACCATCTGCTACCGATGATGGATCTTGAACCCAAAAAATAAACAAATCAACCAGCTAACCCAACTTTGAATTAATGGATTCTGGATATGTTATGAGTTCTTATAAGATTATTGGTAGATAGTATATGTTATATAATTTTTTCTGGAAAATAAGTTTCTTTGGGAGTAAGAATTTAATATAAAATATTAATTTGGGAAACAAGCTGTCATTAAGATGCTTCGGTCGTTGAGAGTGATCGAATGTTTTATATTATCAAAATAGCGAGTTATAAAAAATTGATATACATTTCACAGACTAAGATGAATAGTAATGCTTATAATCTCGAACAATTGTTAAAGTCACAATCCTTATTCATGTCATAATTATTCAACTCGAGTCTTGGATCTATAGTTTTGAAATGATTCTAACTGAAAGTTCCGTCTAATTTATTTCCGTAGTTCTCGTAGATTCGCTCGTAAACATGTCAGAAACAGTTTGTAAGGCATTCTTCCGAAAGATCAGCCTTAGAAAGTGAGTGGAAGTGCCCTCAAGGAGGTTTCGCAAAATGGCTTCCACTCATCCGTCATGAATTGTCTCTACGAACTCACGAAATGCTGCTCTTTCGGCCAAAAGAACGGGTTTTCAATGTTGCTCATCGATCAAAAGTTCTATCAAATGTGAGCTGTTGCTAGAGAGGAAATCCAGAAGCAGCGAACAACAGAAATTCGAAGAAATATTGGCGAGTGAGTAATGTACATAAAGTATTATATAATTTAAAACGTGATTGATTGAAAGCTATTGTATTGATTAATTGCCTCTCTTTCGGCGATACATATACCAATACTTATCAAATCACACAAAAAAACACATTAAGTTTTTGGATTTAAGAAATTATTTACTGCTGCTGTACAGATAATAAACTGTGTATTTTTTAATCTAATTTTTTATTCTAATAAAGGTACCATAATCTTGAGTTAATTTTATTATCCTATATCCAGATAGCATATTTCCCTTTATTTTGTAGCTGAATTTATTATACAAAGAGGAGAAAAATAAAAATAAAATATATTATTTTGAAAATATGCTTTTATTAATTAGTAAAAGAAGAATTTTTCTAATGAAAAATCAGGAATGTAAAAAAAAAAGTAAAAACGTAGGATATTGATAAAAAAACACTCTAAACTATAGAAATTTTGTATTATATTAAAAAAAGTTACTAAGATTTTCTAACATTCGCCACTTTTTTTAAGTTTATTTCCTTATAATATAGTTTTGAGCGTCTAAGAGCATTACGAATTAGTTTTAAGAGCCAGATTTTTCGAAATACAAATTTTTCTTTGTACATTAAAAATATCATGTCTTTTTCAAATTTTATTGTTATTGTTCTTATTAGGCTCGGATATTTTTTCCAAGTTTATTATTATTAAAATAAGATAATCTTATAATAAATTAGCAAAATTCTACTAAATATTGCCATTTATATATTGAATAATAATTTATTTAAAAATTATGTATTACCAGATAAAAAAAGGCATCGTATTGTTATTTACAAATTACAATAAATTGAAAATTTTCAAGTATTCAAGAAGAGGGATAAAATCTGACTTAAAATTTATATCCTTACAAAGATAAGAAAAGATAAATTATATAATAATATTTTATAAATAATTAATTATGTCCTTACAAGCTTGAAAATAGCTCAGCTATATAATAATGCTTTATAATTGATTAATTATGCCTTTATATGTTGGAAAATAATTCAGTTATATAATATTGCTCTATAACTAATTAATTATGCTCTTATAAGCTTGAAAAAGTTTCAGCTATATAATAATACTTTATAAATACACCCAAACATGCGTTTTAATGATAGAAGCTTTTATAACAAAAATATTTGGAACTTAAGATAAAAAGTCCAAATTACAACATCCATTATATCTATTAAATAAGCTGAAATGATAGCAAATAAAAAGAAACCGCTTTGTTGAAATATTACTATGTTACTCAAAAAAGAAGAAAAAAAATTATTGTAAAACAGAATATTGAATCAGTAAAACATTTTTAAATTCAGTCTTTAATAATTTAGAAACAACCAGTACTGTACTTGAAAGTATTTAAGAAAAAACGATCATAATATTTCTCATTTAAAAGTAGAACTAACTACAGCGTACAAATCAATCACATGAATCTAATATATATAACTAAAATTCTACGTTCGAACTCTTGCATATAAATCCAAAATTATTTACGCAATCGTACTATCGAAATCTGAATATTATTTTTCATTTCAGAACAAACAAAATTGTATTATTATAATTTGCATACTTTGTCAATTGTTTTCAATTTGATTGGGCGTTTGTAGAGCTAAATAATAATAATAAATTTCATAACATGCTACGTGTTTATAATGAATATATAAATATATTAAATTATGAAAATATCGTTGATGTGTAATATCTGTATAATATTAAAATAATATCTCATATCATTTTAATAACATTTTGAAATTTTTACTTTTATCTTGATGTTTCAGTTTGTGAAATATATTTTTATGGTATTTAGATTGTAATATTTTTTTTAAACTTTACACTATTTATAGTATTGCAACATCTCCTGAATAATTGAACAATATTGAACAGTTATCAATTTTATCACATATTGCAAGGATAAGTCATATATAATACTTTCCAGAAAATATGAATATAAATTTTAATGGATCTTTTCCATGTATAATGTTAACTAAATTATATATAAAATTGGAGACATATTTTACATTTACTTTACCGACTGTATTCATTTCGTTCCTTTCAAATATTATAAGACATTTTCATTTCAAAAACATTGAAAGTATAATCTCTGTGAAAAATCTAAATCTTAGAAAGCTCATTATGTGTAAGTACTGAAAACATTTCATGTTTGTTTTAAATGTATGTCTACATTAACGAAATTCTTTGAAACATAAAACAGAATAAGAATACAAGATCAGTAGAACTACTAGTTACGAAGGTCTTGCTGCTTTAACTCATTATGTTCTTAATAACATCGTAACATTTGGACTCGTATAGTTACAAACAGAAAAATAGAAAGAATAAGGGATTAATTACTTTACTTAGTTGCTATATGAATAATAACGGAATAAAACATACCTAAGAGAAATATTAAGTGCATGCCTGAATATGTTGAATAATTTTCTCGAAATGCCTGAGGGACAACAAGCATCTCTTCGATCCTTTAGGTAAGGAACTAATAAACAAGCTTAAAAATGATGCCTCATTAAGATTAGAAATACAGTAGTTCCCGGTAAAGAGTGCACTTGGAAATGAAGTCTTGAAACATTCTTTTGTTTAACTTTTCGAATCTTATTGAATTTGAATAATCTTTAATGTTTGGAAATTTACTCCTTATATTTATTTCTAAATATAATTTTCCCCAAATATATAAATAAATAAATGTTCGATTTATATAAAAAATTGTGGTATCTCTGATTTCCATTCTGTCCTCGGGTTCAAA
>JAOUZG010000498.1:1312849-1325224 GCA_026289955.1 Argiope argentata
CCTTAAGGCATTTAAAATGGAGACATTAAGCTCCAATGAAATAGAGGTGAATTGTTTTCATGTAGAACATTATGTCTGATGAAGTTCCAATGTAACAATTGGTAGATTAGATTTATTTGGTAAGTTGTGGTATCTCTGATTTTCATTCTGTCCTCGGGTTCAAACCTATGAATAAATTTCACATCTACAATCAAACATGGAATATAATTATTGACAAGCATCTTCTGTTTGTTAAAACGACCTTGGGGCATTTAAAATGGAGACATTAAGCTACAATGAAATAGAGGTGAACTGTTTTCGTAGAGAACATTATGTCCGATGAAATTCCAAAGGGATAAATGGTAGATTGGCTTCCTGGAGAACTTTTTAAGAGAACATTAGGCAAACATTTATTTCTTTTTGGGGGAACTGGGAAAATTCTCCCCAAGTTAACCAAATCGCATAGAAAAATTAATTTCAAAAAAGAGGCTTTCTAGCTCACTTTTAGGATCACAATCATTAGATAAAAAATTATTGCTGTGATTCATATTTCTGAACCATGACATGTTTTTCTCATTCTGTCAGAAGTGGTCTTTACATATGATATTATGTTCCCCAAATTATATTGAAAAATTTCAATTTTTTATGATTGTCATTGTTATAGATATCGAATGCTTCAACCACCATGACATTCTACCGGCTGTCAAAAGATATTTTGAACATTGAAAAACATTAAACTGATAATCGATAAAATAACATTGGCTTGTAAATAGAGTTGTAGCTACATGTTTACAATATTCCGTTCGCATGGGGATATTATCATACTACACCCAATCATGTGGATGAATTTCGGGATATTTTTTTCTTTTTCTTTGTGCTCATATATATAGCTAAATAACTACTAATTTATTTGCCTTCCAAATGATTATATATATATATATATATATATATATATATATATAGAATTATAAATGAAATGTTGGATATATACTGACTCTAACGATTTACGGGATATGATCAGAAGTTTATATAATGACAGACGAGCGAATTTTATATAATGTGAATCAAAGTTTGGCAGTTATGGTTGATAGTATTTTTATAACACATGCTCGAAGATATATCAGTAAAATGAATCTGGGCAAAAACTGCATCGAAATTAACATAATAATTGTTGTTGTTTCTTTTCCCGCGACCAGCAGAGCTAGATCAGGTTCATGAACTCATTCACCATTAGAAAGTCCTGTACCAAAAGGGAATCATCAGTCAGGTCTTGCCTAGTAAACCTCAGACAAGATAATATGTGGCCAGGAAAGACCTATGCAGAAGAACATTTAGTGAAGGGTTCGAACCGCTTAGCACCTCCAACAAAAAGTCATTGATAACAGATGGTCACTAGGAAAACGGGTAAGAGCAGTTTGATCTCGTCTACTACTGCCCCGAACCAGGGAACCACCAGGGCGCTTACTCTGATACCATGGGTGCATCGTCGAGCATCATCCAAATGACCTTATTCTTGGCCTTGTGTTTTTTAAAAAAACTGCATGTCAGTAAGAGAAGCGGCAGGCTTAATGGTCCCGCCAGCACCAGCTCTATCCAAACTGTCAGCAGTTTCATTTCCAGCAACGTCGACATGAGACGGAATCCACTGTAAGCAGATCCGATGAGAAAGGGAAAGATGTTTTAGGCTCTTGAGTATCTTTGCACTAGTACTGTCCCTCACATTACGCCAATCGGCCAAGTGCCGGGGCAGCACTTCTACTGCCCGTAAAGATCCAGATATCTTTAAACTGAGGTAGCAACTTGATGGAGTTCAGAACTTCTAGAATTGCTCTAAGCTTGCTTCAATATACCGAGCAGAAGTCTGGATTTCTTCTCTGGATTTTAATTTTTAAATCCTGAAGCCGAATGTAAAAACCACTACCAGAACTGCCATCATCAAGTTTACTGCCGTCTGTGTACAGCATCCTTGGAGGTCGTTATTGATTATTTCAATAGCTAATTACACATAATCGTTTGCTTTAATTGACAGCGGATTCTAAAGCCCTTCGCATTTTTACACATGCTTTAAGATGGGTTTAATGCGTCAAAATAGGAATAAGGGGAAGGATGAAAGCAGAGGTTTACATTTAACAAAAAAAATAATTTGGTATTATTCGCAGACTGATGTAAAACAATAATGTCAGAAATGACGCGATACTCATATACACGTGAAAAAAAGGAATAAAAAGTATCTAATATGGCAAAAATTAAGGTCAAAGAATTATGAATTTCTGAAATGTACTTATCCTTCCCCGTCTCTCCCCTTAATGAGATAGAATCGTCGAAAAGTGGTTGTCTCCGGATACTGAAACGAACAGTACAAGGACCGTCGTTTTACAAATATCGATATGGTATAAAACGAAATGAAGAGCATAATATATTTATAGCTATAAATTACATATACATGGTTGTTTGTTGATGGAGATTCCAGAATTTGTCATACTGATGGAAAATTTTTCGGTTTTTTTTCCTTCGAAGAACATAGTTGGCAAATTATATAAGATGGACTGCGATTCCTTTTTGAAATTTCTTATTACTTGGAAAATTCCGTGAGTCTTTTTAAAGAAAAGAATAGGAATCAGAGATGACCAAATTTTAAATATGATGCAGAACATTTGTGAGTTCGATCATTTTAAATGGATTTCCAGAATCTTTCGTTCATTCGAATCATATGAAGAAATCGTCCGATAGTAACTTCTGTCATGACATATTTGATTTCTTGTTCTCCTTCATTGAGAGCGATACTTATATTCTTACTAAATGGACGAATTAGCTCGGAACCTGCCAAATTGGCGAAGAATTTCAAAAAGAAAATTAAAATTTTTGCACCTTACTTTGTGACAACGTTCTTCGAAGAAGAAATCGGAAACCTGAGTCCATCGAAATGACAATTTTTGGAATTTTATTCGATTTTGTCAAAAAGTCCCTATTTTTATTCATTACTTCTAGCAATAAACCCATTTTGTTTACAGATGATGGTTTTTATTTAATAGCAAAGTGAACTTGGGAAAAAAATCCCTCATATTGCATACCAGTAACTTGTGGTCTGCGTTCTGTTCTACACTTTTTCCTCAGAAAATGCTTTGTAGAGGATTACTTGTACGTGTCATCCTCGTCGTCTGATAGTGGTTCAAAATTACGAGCGCAACCCCCCTACAGCACTATTGTTGTTTCAAAAGCAAGTTGGTAATATAATTTAATTGAAAATGCAATATTTAAAGACAGTCTTCAACACATCAGGACCGCTCTAAAGAGTTGTATAATATATTAATCGTGGATATCATTTTAGTGCTTCTTCATCTAAAATAAATTATTTTTAATGCAAGCTTGCACAGAAAAATTAGAGTTGCATTTGCTTCTTCGGGAAACAATTAAACTGTAAAAATACGAAAATATTTTTAATTGAATTTCAAGTGTTTCAGTTATTATTCATAAAACTCCCATTTAAATGTGGTTTATAATAATTAACATTATAGTTTTTAATTTTTTTCTTTCAACGATTTAAAATATGAAGTTAAGTAACATAAAATGAATAATCATATTTTGGAGAATAATTTAATCAAGCATTTTCGATAAATAACTGAAACAAAAATATTTTTAATCAAGTAATACAAAAAAGTTGTCATTAGCATATTTTATAACCCGATGAAAATGTTTAATAAGAAAAGATGAACTAAAAAAATATTTCAATTTTAAATTTATTAAATTTACAAAGCTATTTACTTTAAATATTTTTTCAATTATTTTCAAAGATTTAAATTGAAGAATATGTTCTTCTTTTTTCAAAATATTTACCATTCATTAATTGGTCTCTATATTATTCTTTCGCTTTAATATTCTTCCTTCTGTTATCTCCTTTTTTGCAATTTTAATTTAAGGAACATTTTTTTTGAAAAATTATAATGATTCTATCAGGATTTGGATCAGTATTCAAAAAGGTATAATTAATTATTCGTTTATTTTCTTCAAATTATAGTATTTTAAAGCAAGGATAATAAAAAATTAGATTTTTTTATATAAATTAATTATATGCCTATATATATATACAATTTGACATATTCATGAAAACTTAACCTATTTACTCTTGAGAAAAGGTCATTGAACCTAGATCTCCAAAATTTTGTGCTTATTTATTTCAAGTATAATAAGTGCTTACGAAGAAAGTGTAGTCTTATATTCGGATAATAGATTTTGAATTATAAATTTATCAATGTTTTATAGTCAAAAGTCCGGAGCATATTATTGTGCATAAAACAAGTTTTAGATATCATAGGATTAAAAAATCAATATTTTAGAGATATTTTTTCTTTAATTTTAATGAAATTTTAAATTTAATTTACTATTTAAATTTTCCTGGTTTTGTTTATGGACTTTAAAGTTGCATACAGACACTCGTATCTGCAACCATTTTGGTCACTGCGGGGCACACACTGTGACAGGATTAAATGTGTGTGTGTGTGTGTGTGTGTGTCTGAAAATTGACGTTGATATATAACTAAAAGATGTTTTAAACTTAAATAGCTATAGAAAAATCTTGTTATCATCTGATGTTTGAACTAAAGTATAGAATTTACTTGAAAATTTCTTAAAAATCATGTTTTTATTATATGTTGAATAATGACATATTTCGATTGCTGCAGTTTCAGAAACAACATAATATTAGATAGTTTATATTTTTTCCTGTATGTGAAGTGAGGAACAAAATTACATATCATCGCAGAAAATTAATTGATAATTAAAAAAATTATAATTTTTCTTTCTTTATTTCTATGTAACAGGTGATAATTATTCCAAATAGCTTTTTGACGGTCACAAATTTATTTCTTAAAATAAAATCCTTACAATATTCGAAATTTCGTTTAAATTCATGAATAGAATTTAATCTTGGAAATATTCGTGAAAACTGATATATATATATATATATATATATATATATATATATATATATATATACTTCTTTAATTTAACAGTTTAATTAATGAACATAGCTTATTTTTATTTTCCACTGAACTTATTATCACATCACTTCCTGACAAGTTTGTTATAATTGTTCGCTTATTTTAGACAACAGATTAGGATACTTTTTATGCATTTTAATTATTTCTATCCTTTTCAGATGCTTCTTTAATGTAAAATGTTTGAGGATATTTTTGTTTTGCATCAAACGACTCAACCATATGCGAATTCATTAAAATAAAAAAAAAATTACTAGAAACTGAATAAGGCCCAGAAGAACAATCCTTTTAAACATCAGGTAATTCAAAACTTCTATTGTTTAGTAAGAAAAAAAAGTTGATAGATAATGACTTTTCATTCAATGCTAGAAATATTCTCGAGATGAATGCAGGCTCATAATTGCTTCGAAGAACAAAACATCAACGTAATAGAAATGGAAAATTACAAATATAAATATGTCCATACAGTTACATGATTACACTATAGAATTTTTCGTCAACATCAGATTTTACAAAAAGGACTTTTTCTATCTTTAATTAATCCGTAGTCAGTTAGCTCACTTGGCATTATGTGGGAATCAAAAGGAGAAATTTTCAGAAACATTGCCTCTCTCCCCTTGTTTGCTATTCGAATGCACTTTTGTTCCAATTCCTTTCATATCATACCCTTCCTCCCAGTAACACAAGCCGAAAGATGAACAAAAATACAAATAATAAATTTGAAGAAAAAAAAAGTCTGCCTATGGCACAACTTTTCAAAGGCTTCACCTGATTTTCTTAAAATAATTTTTAGAAAATAAAGCATGAGCAAGATGGAGGGGAAAAAAGTTTCCATGCTGCCTAATAAAGAAGTAGTTTTTCCTACAAAAACAATCGCTCGAACAAAAATTAGAGTCTTTAATCTCTTAGGAGATGCTCCCGACAAAGGATTTAATAATCCTTCCACGCTAATTAGCTTCCTATCTAATTACTTTTGGGAAAGTTTTCTTTGTCCTCTCCGATTTTTCCAGAAAATTTTCCGGGTTTTCCAGATGAATCTGTTGGAGCGTGTCCCCTTCATCGTTTGATTGGGTTCCCTTCTGTTCCCCTTTATCCTATTGTGCAGGCAGTGGGGCTATTTTGGTGACGGATAAGGTTGCCTTGTGTAAATTTATCCTAGAATACTTTGCTATTCAAAAATGTCCGCTTGGTGGTTAGAATTAATTAATTACAGCCCAATTATGTTTTCTTTCTCGGAGCTGATTGTAAACTGAAGTGAAAATCAAAGGTATCAAACGAGGTGTTGTTTTCTTCCTGGCAAGTTTTCTTACGGTTGCTCTCCTTCTAATTCTGCAAAGATTAAGGGATGATTTTCTCTCAATTAATCGTTATGCTTTTTAACAATTTTTGTAAAGGATTTTTAAGAAGCTAAAAATTAAAAAAAAACAGTGAAATCTGCTTTTGAGGATTAATTAAGAAGTGTTCTTTGTTTTTGTTAATTCTGTGGATAACATTTTTACTTTTGGAAAAGAACCCCGTTGTTACTTAAATTGGAATTTTGATTTCGTATTTTTGAAAGGAATTTGACTTTAATGTAGGATTTTAATCCAAGCAAACTGCGAGAAATTTATAAGCTTCTGTAATAAACAAATTCATCAATGGAATCCAGTGATTGTCCAAAAATATGAGCACATTAAAGCATTGTTTTCATTTCTAAGCTTAAAAAATATTTTAGTTAATGCTGAAAGTCATTTTTATTACGTAATCGAAGCAAATGTTTTCGTTTATCAGCTTTGTTATTTTCTTTTTTAGACATTACTAAACACAATAAAACTGGTAATAAACATTCTCATATTCCTTCTCAAAATATTTAAAGAATTCTAAATAAAAACCAGGAAAAATTCCAATCTTTTATTTCTATTTTTGCATTACTATAAACATTTTTTTAATGAAGAGTACTGGTGCTATGAACGAATTAGAGATGAATAGCTTCTTATTCAAAAATGCATAGAATTATTGATTATTAATTAATAATTTTAAAAAAATCTGCCATTAGACCTTTGATGGAAATTGCAAGAGAATAATTTTACCTGCACCTCTTTACAAAACACAGATATAGTCAAAGTGAAAGATTCAATACATACCTATAATAAAGAAAAAACAAAATTAGTAACGATTTAAGACAGAGAAAAATATATATATTTTTTAAATTCTATATATTGAAAAACTGCGTCTAGAAATAACAAATAAATTAAGAACTTAAAAATAAACCATTGAATAAAATATTTAACCATCTTAATAAAATGATATCTAACCACCTTACTTAAAATCAATTTTAAAAATAAATATTTTGGATATATCGTATTAAAAAGATTTTATACATAAATATAAAAAGTTTATGAAAAATTGTAATTTTGTATTAAAGGTCATTTTTTAAAAATACATATACAATATATGTTTATACAAGGAAATATCTATATAAATGCTGCTAATATATTTCAAAATGATTAGTTTAGTATTTATAAATTCTCATTTACTAATGCGTTAAAAAATATTTGACTTTTTTCATGCTTATAAGAACAGAAATTTGTCATAGGTTTTTCATCTTGTTAGGCTAAGATTTGGAAATATTTTGTTTCGATTTAATATTTTTTGACATGACACATTGCTTGAATACTTTAAATCATTCTTCCGATTTATAATTGTTATATCGATTAATTTAACTAATATGAATTCAATTATTATTTATTTATTTGTTAAAATAAAACAGAAATGGGTTGAAAATTTTATAATTTTTATAATAATGAACTATAAATTAAAATTTAAAGTAGAAAATAATTAATATATAAAACTCAATTGATTTTTTTTTGAATTGAAAAATTGACGGTTAAAAAAATTCTTTTCATTTTTTTATTATTATTTTCTAAATCTTTTGAGAAACAAAAAAGATGCTTTGATATTGCGATGCTTAGATAAATACATTATTATCATGCTCATGATCTTTAAAAAAGAATATTTACTTAAACTTTTACTGAAATTCAGATTTTATATCAAATAATAAAAAATTCTTTTAGTTACTCCTCGATAATTGTATCATTATTAATTGATATATATGCCTTTAAAATTGCTATTTAATATAAATACATTTCATTAATCAAAAGATAATATTAAAAATTTCTTAAAATAATCTATATTCTAAAATTTCTAAAATATATTAATAACATTTCTATATTAATAAAATGATATCAATAAAATTTCCAAAATATTCTACAAAAATCTTACTAAAAACTAAACGCAATATGTCTTATTAAAACTTTAATTAAAGTTATTTTCTTTTATATAAAGTACTATAAAGTGCTTTTTTTCATCACATTTGGTTTTACAAACACAACTGCAATTATAAAATAATTCATCACAAATAAGACCAGAAATCCCATTTTGCATGAGACGTGATTTCCTAACTAGCACGACAACCGAAAGCAATAACAGACGTAAAAAAAGGGAAGAAAATACCTTTAAAAAGTTTCATGCAACTATTCTACAGCAAGTTCGTTCTCACCAGCAATTACGACATTAGAGAAAAACTGAGAAAAAAAAACTCATGTGGCTCTTAAAATACAAAATAACGTTCATATTATAATGATGATGCACTCAATGTTCTTGAAATAAAGTACCCGGATGGAAAAACTGACGATTACGGTGTCGGGTAATTATTATCATTGTCTTGGAATTGTTCATAAAAATGTCCACTTTATTATTAAGGCCAAATAGTTTTTTATCCACCTTTTTACTATTTTGTCGCTAGTTGGCGTTAAATAAAAACACCGAAACCTTTTTTCTCCTAAACTTGTGCAAGATAAATGTCACCACGATTGTTTTTTTTATGAACTTTACCCTTCACATTAAATTTTGGAGCATATTTTAACCATTTCCGGTGATGTGATTTTCCAGTTTGAATTAAAGATTTTAATATATTGAATTATATTAATTTTACTTTAGCCTTTATTTTAATACATTTTAAAAATATCTGATGTTTATGAGTAAAAAATAATTACATAATATCAAATAACATTTTTAAAATTTTTCCTGGAGACTAAAAGCTGTTGATTCTACAAACAATAAAAAAGTTTTATTATAAAATAAATTTTTATTGAAGTAAATTATTGTTCTATTTATGTATCATTTATAGAAATAGTGATATTGATTTCTTCAATTTATTACATTCTAAATATAGAAATAGAAAATTGGAGATAATTAACAGCTACAATTAAGAGTTAAAATAGGATACGCAGTTTAAAAATTTAATTTAAAAAATAAGATTATTGTGAGCTTTAAAATGTAATACTAAATTTGGAAATCAAATTATAAATTAAATCTAGCTCAAGTCAACTCTGTTTTCCATAGAAATTTATAGTTCCGATATTTCTGTCTTTTTGCAATTTATTTGAAACAATTGATAAATCTAAATATATTTACTATCTTTTTTTACATATATAATTATAATTAGTAGTTAAAATAATCGAAAAGAATAGAAAGCTGTTTTAATCATGCAATTTAATTTAAGCTGATAAGCTCAAAATTAGTCTTATATATATTTTTTTCTGTTTAACGTGCATTATTTGTTTGAATTGGCACCAACTGTGCAGGAAAATAAAATATTGTGAAAATTTGTGTTAAAAGTATAAACGATACATAACTGATTAAAAATAAACTTGACAACAGATAATAAAAGAAGATACTAGAATGAAACAAAAAGACTTGATGCTTCTATTTAAAAAAAACAAATAAAATTGAATAACATCGTTAAATTTTACATTATTTGGCGAATTTTTTGTTTAAAATAGCTGTAAGAAATTTGGCAGAATTCTATATTATCTGGCGATTTTTCGATGATGTCCGGTTAACGGAAAAGTGTCACTGACACAAATTGTTTTGATTCAATATATGCGTTTTGGTCATTCTAAATAGCTGAGTGGTATAATATTTTTACATACCAAATTAATAATTTAATAGTTAATAATCTGGGCGAACATACTAGTCAACGAAGGCGGCTAATATTTTGTTTTTATTTCAGAAAAAAAATTCTAAATTATAGAAAAAATACTTTTAAAATAAAGATCACAGAATTACATAAAATTAGATTCTTGAAAAATATAAAAATCAAAGAAATATCTGCCTTCATATAATTCTTAAGTTAAAGGGAAAAAGGAATTTATGTTTATGTAAAACGAAAAGTTATTTAGAATGATTTCATTTCATATTTTAAAGCATTCAAATTATTATAATAATCTGAACAAACAACTTCCAAAAGAAAGTCTGCTTCTGAGATTCCAAATTGAAAAAAAAATGAATCTTGAAGATGGAAATTATTCTCTTCGCTTCTCTTTAACATTACAAATTAGTCTTCTCTGAAGCGCATATCTTTAAAGCGCGCACTCTAGCCATCCGAATCTATTTAATTTCCAGCACCTGAGAGTAAAAACCGAATTCATTACTTATATTCTCTCTCAAATTTCGAATCAGGAACTGCTTTCCAGTTGGATTCTAATAAAATGCAAAGCAATTTGATCCTTTTAGCGAAAAGATGAGAGTCCGGCTTAAATTTTCGCAACGCGGAGATGTACGCGTTTAATTTCAATTCCTTCAATTTAGTTCGCAGAAATGATTTCAGCAAATAATAGGAAATGACAAAGTCTAAAACTCTTTTCATCCGACTAAATTGCTTCATTCTTTTCTCGTTCCCTGTTTTCCTTAACTCCATTCAGTCCCCATTCGTCGTTGGATAACGGTCCCCATTGTTAAGCCCATAATTGATTAGAAATTTGATTTCGACTCTGTTTCTAAAGTCCTGGCTTAACTTTCATATAATACTCTCTTTTCTTATCTGCTTTTACTATTTGAACAATGGAGAAACTGCACGAATCTTTCAATTAGCTTTCCTTCGGAGAAAGATTTTTGGATTTTTTTAATTTTTTTTTTGTTTTATTTTTTTATGTTCCAGATGGAAAACGGCCAGAGAGATGAGAAGTTATTTCGTTTTATCCGATTTGCTAGATGCAAGAATTAGAGAAATGGAAATTAAATATATTTTTCCTTAAAAGCATATTTGGTGATACTGTCATATGTATTTACATTAAGTCGTAAGTAAAGGTTTCGAATGATAGACGGAGATATTTTCATTTTTTTAACAAAACCTCAGTTTCGAGTAAGATATAATTAATTTTCTCTACTTTTCAGACATTAATTTAAACACCATCTATAATTTAAAAATTTTCAGTAAAATAATCTAAATAAAACTATTGTATTTTTTAAGAACTTTAATTTTTTTTTATTTAATATGGCATGATATAATTATTAAGTAATAACATTTCACGGAAATCTACTATGCTTTTCTCTAAAAGAAAGAAATGAATAAATTACTCATTAAAAATCCAAAGAGAACATATTAATGACTATTTTACTGATCCTATTTTAATCTCATTTTTTAGAAGAAAAAGTTTCTGAAAATGTGGCAAAAATAGGATTTAATCAATATACAACATTTTATTGCATGAATTGGGCAAATTCAAATTTTGTGTTAATTTTGGGAAACTTTTTATTATAGTTTCTTTTATTTGAATATTAAAAACAAAAAAGAAATGAATCAGCTTACTTTAGCTCTTTAAAAAGTCATTTTCTGTCTAGTCGCGGTATATCAAAATATTTTTCTTATTAATAACTAGTCTTATTAATTATTTTTTTATAATAATTAGTAATAATTTCATATTAATAATTTCTTATTAATATTAACTTTTAATATTAATAATTAGCTTATGAAACATGATTTATTTAATTTATTAGATAAATTTAAATGAATATTTTAGAGAGAAAATTAGTTTTTAATTAATAAATAAAAATTTATGAATTAATATTTGAAAAATCTGTATTAACATCAAATGTCATTTGCTACAAGTTTAAAAAATTATCAAAATTAGTATTTTATTACGGACTGAAATGTTGAAAACACACACACACACACACACACACACACACACACACACACACACACACACACACACACACACACACACACACACACACACACACACACACACACACACACACACACACACACACACACACACACACACACACACACACACACACACAGAGAGAGAGAGAGAGAGAGAGAGAGAGAGATAAGACCAGCAAATACAAATAGAACAAGCCTTAATTATATTATCAATTTTTAAAAAAAATATGAGTTGTAAATTTCGATTATTATGGCACCTAACCTGTTACAAATTATTAAAAGGAAAATATTTAAAAAATGTAGAATTTTAAAAAATTATTAAAACATTTATATTTAGTGAGCATCCATGCTACTACTAAAAATATAGTGTAACATAAACCGATGCAACCAAATTTGGTTGCTTTGGTATAT
>JAOUZG010000498.1:1355385-1371721 GCA_026289955.1 Argiope argentata
AGCACACACACACACACACACACACACACACACACACACACACACACACACACACACACACACACCTTGTTATCGTTAATAAAATGCAATTTTTTCGTAAAATCATTTTCAAGTAAAATTTTTACCTTGTAGTAGAAGACATTTGATGTCAATACAATTTTTTCAAATATGAATTCATTAATTTCTTACTAATTAATAAAAAACTAATTTTCTGGACTTTATAGTAGTTGTAATTAGGTCGTTATAGCGTGGTTAATATAGCGTTATTATTTTAATGTTTATTGACCAACTTCAACGATCAAATGTTTAATCATTATATTTTTAACCTCAATCAGGTATGAATTACGTCTTATCGTAAAAGCAGAAAGCCCAATCATATTTGTATAATAATTATAGATAATTCTAATTGGTTAGATATTCTTGAAAAAATTCGAAATTCTAATCTTAAGGGACTAGATTGAACTCTCGGATATTATATTTTTAGAACTTGGGGCACTATGAAATTTTCCAATACCATTTAAAAATGAAAGGAAATGAATCCATGTGATCATTGGTCACAATATCATTTGTTTAACTTTTCCGCTTTCGATTTGCTGTGCTCCAAGATAGAACAAAAAATACAAAATGAATTTGAAACATGAAAACTGCAGATTTTCTTACTGTAATCATATTTCGTGTGTGAGGTTATACAAATCAATTGAGACGATTTGGAATACGATTAAAATCCAATTGCTAAATACTTCATATTTCATCAGCAATAAATACCTCTCTCAATATTTTTGTTATTTGCTAAACCTCCATGTGTCAAATCAAATCCAATCTCTACAAAATAAACAGAAAATAAATTTATACCTACTCGTGGTTGGCTGTCAAGAAATCCCCAAAACGTACTTCCTATTCCACTCTGGTGCTACGAAGTTTGCAAACATGGGGGGGGGGGAGCTTACAGAAATGCCACCACTTTCGAAAGGAAATGGGGTTTCTCCCTTGCGGAGATGACATCTTTTCTCTGTCATAGAGCAACCTGGGAGCTTTAATCTACGGCCCCACAGCATAAGGGACTTGGAAGCCTTTCTAGAAGAGATAGGCCATACGTTCAGAAAGGAATCGATGTATCCTATTGGATCTGGATGTTGAAGGACGACTCCCGGAGCGATTTGAGTTTTCAAAAACAGGATTTAAGCAGTTTCCTGACGAATCGGAAGGAAGTACACTTTAATTAGCTCAAGCTGCTTGTAATCTCGGATTAAGAATGTTGGAATAAGATATTTCGAAGGATAACATGCACTAATCCTTTGCGTAATAAGACGCTTGTTCAATGCCGGAGGCAAAATCTGACGGTGAGATCAGGAATTAAAATTACTGAATGGATTTAATGAAATTAAAATCCTCTTAGCCCTTTATTTACCGAGTCATTTTAAAGACTTTTTTTTAATTTTATTTTTGAATCATTAGATAAGTTTTGGCGTTGGATAACATTAAGAAAGAGGAAGAAAATATTTTAAATGTATTAAAATAAATAAATTAATTAATATTTCAAAATTTTTAATTTCTTCTTGTAGATGATAATTGTTGCTAGATGTCAGAGCTATTATCTTCATATTTTTTTAATGCCGTTCAATGAATAATCATAAAATCAATGATATCCGCCTGATTTATATATTATTTTTAAGTGTCATAAGGGTATAAAGAATTAATGTAAAGAATGTTGTTAAAATCAGAGTCAAGTTAGGAAAACAAATATTTTCTCTGGGAAATAAAGTGGAGATTTCAGGATTGTTTGAAAAAAAGGACATATTTAACCTAAGAATAATTGACTTATTATTTTTTTACAAAAATAAAGTTGTGTCTTGGAAAACTGTATATAATTTCAGAAAATTACTAAGATTTTGTTTTGAAAATATTTTCTTTTCTGAAATTAAAAAAAAATCATGTACCAAATAGCTAAATTTTGAATTTAACAATATCTCCTTTAATAGAAGTCCCAATATAATAAAAATAAAATTAAATATATATAAAATAAAAGTCACTTTTTACCAAAACAGTTTCTTATACTGCTAAGAAAATGTGTGCCATATTTTTAGTGGTAGAATTATTCATAGATCTTATCCTCTATTCCTACAACTCTCCAATTGGAATATAATCTTATACCTCTATTGCCATATATTGGGTTATTTTAAACAAATGTTTATCAAAAAGGATTTAAGATAGGATTACACATTAGAATTGTACAACTAAACATACATTGTTGTCTTTTAGCAAATTCTACTTTGTCTCTTAAAACAAACATCATTTAGACTACTCGTTTTAAATTTAAATAAAAACGTGTTGTCTAATGATGCACCGTAGGCTTAAAATATTTATTTTCTATGAATAACAATACATAGAGGTTTATAAGGAAAAGCAATGAATAGAGGAACGATCAAAAGTTTTGTTTATTATAAAAGTAATAACGTTGTTTATTTGAAAACATGGAAATGCCTTAGAAAAATTCGTTTAATTCTCTGCATTTATGCAAAAAAATGATTCGTTGTAATATTGCAAAGTGTGTTTAATAAAGGGTCAACAACGAGCAACAGCATCAAAAATAAATCTTACAGGTAGCAAAACAAATTCTTTGGATATGGTTGTATACGTAAGAGAGATAGAAGCTCTTACACGGTAAAGGAAAGTGTAGAGAGAATCCAAATTCATCAGAAATAATTATTTTGTATCAATAAGCTACGATCTGAATAGAACTGTATATTTCAGTAACCTATTTGATATTAAAATACGACGAGTTAAAGCTTTTTTTTGTTTTTATTAGATATTATTATAACATGATTATAAATTGTTTATTATATAAAGATTATAATATGTTTATTATAACAAGATTTCTGTTTATTATAACAAGATTCAGAGCAAATAGAAAAAAGAGGGTAGGCTTACTCAAAATCCTTATTTTTCCATAGTGAGCTACCGATGGTAAAAATTATACAAAATGCTAAGAAAAAAACCCAACTGCAAATACATATAGCAAATTTTTATGCATTAAAAATATTTTTAAATTCAAAAATAATAATAATAATAATAATTTTGTGAAATAAACTAGATAAACTTTGTTTGTTTGTAGTTATCTCTTGATTTTATAACATGTTCAAAATATGAAAATCACAAGTTTTCGCGTAGTATTATTATATATGCGCAATAATATAATGTGCCCTAAATCTAGATAAAATATTAAAGAATGTTTTTTTAGGGGAGGGGGTAAATTTATAGTCATTTATGATGTTTTAAAATGTTTCTTCCATCCTCTTTCTTGATATGTGCTTTCTTTTTAATATGAAAAAATTAGTTTAAAATTACTTTTGCTAAACAATATGGAGTGAGTAAAATTTAAAACTCAATTAAAAGATTGGAAATTCAAGCGAAATAAATGAGTAAATTTTACTAATTAAATTCTGAATAGGCATACAAAAAAATGAAGCATTAACTAAACTGTATTTCTCATATTTTAATTAAAGACAAATATTTTTCTTTAACTAAATTGAAATGCCCTATTCTATGATTATTTTTAATAATGTAATGTTTACATTATTTCAAAAGTTTTAATGAAGCATTTTTAATTGAAAATTACTGTATTCCTTCCAAGATGGCTTATCATATTAAAGGGCTTCCAAAATTAACACGATTTGAATTTGCCTCTGTTCGTGCATTTAAATGTTTACAATCATATTTAAAAAAAATTACAGCTGATATTTTAGGGTTAATATAAATGGAGCACATAAGAGCATGTTTTAATTGTCCAATAATATTTAGAAAAATAGATCTTGTGATTAAAATCATTGGATTTCCTTTAATGAGGTTATTTGCAGTCAAAAATCTATACCAGCTAGCCAAGAAGTACACATGCAATTAAGGAGAAAATTAAAAGCTGCAACAAAATTTAGCCACATTTATGCAAAATGGTCAAGAAAAATTTGGACCAAAGAGTCTGTATGTCAGAAAAGTCGTGGAGGCCCTTTTTCCAGTGTGTTTTCCATATACTTCCGGGTCGTTTAACATCCAATGGAAATTTAACAATTTAAAAAAACAAAAACAGTGTTTTCTTTTTAATTCAGAACGTGTGTTAACACATTGTGTAGTTTTTGTTGTTACTTATGGCACTTGCCTATGGACAAGCTCAACGCTGATACAGCTGCAGATTTAAGACCAAAGGAGCGTCTCTTATTTTTGGAGTAGCACCAACAAGGGCCAAGAGGGCGACTTAGATACACACTCACCACATTTTTTGCATAGCCCCTTTTCTAAGGGGGGCACAGTCACACATCTCACAGATAGCACACAGAAGAACAACCATCCCCAAACCTGGACTCGAACCCGGGACTCCCAGAACACGAGGAAGACGCGCTACCTCTGTGCCAGAAAGCCGGCGTTAACACATTGTTCTGTCATGTAACATTCCATTTTTACTAATCTTAAGCTATCAGTTGTCAAATGAATTGTTAATAGGGTTGTCTACATTTAACTGTACGAATGGTGTGAATTCGAATGTTGCTTTACTTTTCGAGCATCCAATAGAATTTGACATTTCTAGTTTTAAGTGGAGATAAATGAACCTATTTTACAATTTAATTTCCTCAAACTCCACACAAAAATACACACCTTCAGAAATTAAATATTTATGGTTAATAAAATCTAAAAATAAAAACTATCGCAAAAGTCTAATAAATTTCCCTGTCTATCCACCAAAAACCGGAAAGGCTCCGAAATTCTAAAATATCTAAAATTCAATCGCTCCGATCACCCTTCCCTCCCCTAAATAATTATAAATCCTCCCAAATCGGTGTCATTCTCCCTTAAAACTGCAAATTTTTCAAGTCGTCTCCTGGGCTGTGGAATCCCTCATCCTCTCTCTCTGCATTCCTGGAGAGAGTTAAAAACCCCTCCCCGGATGATAGGAGGGGAAGGAGGGGAAACCATTGCCTGGAAAAAAATCTCCATCCTTTTAGGGGTTGTAATTGGAAACTGATGAAAATCGGGGTGAATTCCTTTCACAAGGGTCCACATTCTTTTGCTTCAGTTTGATACCCTTACACACTTTCGCGGTTACGCTGTCTTGGATACCTTAGACATTCAATTAAATCCCCCAGGATGGGTTTCTATGGTGCTGGAATCACTTTTCTTCTTATTTTACTTCACAGGAAGGAATCTTCTTTATTCTCTGGGATCTTCCACTCTTTTTTTCTTCTTCTTATTCTTCTTGTTTTCCTATCGTTAAATATCCATGCCCGTAGGCATGGATTCCTAGCTCAGTGAATTCGCTTAACAAATACGTGATTAAATTTGCTCCTTTTCAGTGGACTTAAGAGTTGTTGAAGATCGGGGTAGGAGAGAAAATCAGAGTGAAAACATGAGACGAGGTGAATTCAAGGAGATCGCTATAAAAGTGGGGAAAGAATAATTGGTGTTTTGATCGCCAACAGCGAAAAGTGAGACAAAAATTAGGAATAAACTTCAGGGGCAACTATTGTATTGCCAACACGTAAAAAAATGATATTTTAATTGGCAAAAATATCAGATTATGTAAACAGTTACAGATTATTATAATCATGTTATTATTATAAAAAATATACCATATCATTGCTATAAAAGTGGGGAAGGAATAATTGGTGTTTTGATCGCCAACAGTGAGAAATGAAACAAAAATTAGGAATAGACTACAGGGGCAACTATTGAATTGCCAATACGTAAAAAAATGATAATTTAATTGGCAAAAATATCAGATTATGTAAACACAGATCATAGTAATCATATTATTCTTATAAAAAATATACTATACCGTCTTCGGCTACCAGCTTTTCGCACAGTATATTAATAATATTAGAACATTCATGGCAAGAAATTTTGATTAGCTGCATCTTATCTCAATAAAAGAAGATTTTTATTTAAATTATATACATATTATAATTTATATAGTATATAAAAGTATAGAAAAATTTAATGCCCTAATATTAAGAGTATTATAGAAAAAATATTTAAGAGTATTATAGAAAATTTTCTATAATTGAAAATATTGATGCGCTAATAGTAAGAGTATCACAGAAAATTATAGTATAGAAATTTTTGATGCACTAATAGTAAGAGTATTATATTAAATTATAATATAGAAAATTTGGATGCACTAATAGTAAGAGTATCATAGAAAATTATAGTATAGAAAATTCTGATGCACCAATTGTATCTGAAAAGAAGTTGATAAAATTGAAAAAAAAAACTCTTTATAAGTGAGATTGGTGGCTCATAAAAAATTTTATTCCACAAATTTCCTTTCAAAATAGATAAGGTGAAAAATATTCTAAAGAAAGGTAGGTTTCCATTGACGATCTGCATAGGAGTCATACAATTTCATTTGAAGTAAAGAAAAAAAAATGTTCAAAACTGAGGAATGTTTGCTGCCAAAGAACTGCTACAAAGTGGAAAGCACAGCTAATTAATATAGAGTAAGTAACTTCAATTAATTTTTAAGATCTCTGTGAAGTCTATGATACATAATGGCTGCCAAAACGGCAATTCATTTAGGAGTTGCGGGTTTTCATAGGGAATAAAAATTGGCAAAATCGTTACAGAGATTCGAGAAATTTGTCATAATTTTTGCTTTAAATAATATACAAAGAAATACAGTTTTTCTGCTTACTTCAGGAAATGAAAATTTGTAGGAAAAGTCAATAATTGATGGCATATTTAGAGGTTTTTAGCTACAATACAAATATACCTATGAAATTAAATGAGTATTTGAAACCTGAGAGTTAATCACACGTTTATCTAAATCTTTTGAATGTATTTTCATCTACTAAACTTGTTTCAATATTTTATGAATATCAAACTTGGTATGTTAAAGAGTATAATTCATTAAAAAGCATGTTTCATATAGATTTTTCAACTAAATTGCCCATTATTTCTCGGAATGCTTCATCGTAAAGTGAATGATTCAGATGTAATAAATAAAGAAGATTAAAAACTTATTATTAGTTTTATTCAAACATTCTATAAGTAACACATATTACACAAATTCGTATTTCATTCTTTTAATAGATTTTTGTTGCACATTTTTTTTCTTTTTTTTGACCTTTATTGTATCTATCTATGACATAAAAAAATCATGTAAAATTTAGAATTTTATTTGTGGTTTGTGGATAACGAGTCACTTGATTTGTAATATTTGAAGATTATTTTGCCAATAATTTTTTAAATATTTAATAAAAAATACTATTACTTCTTAGCCAGTACTTACATTGCAATTGAAGGGAAAGGGTGACAGAAAAGTGAGAAATAAAACTTTAATTAACATCAAATTAGTTTCAAACAATATTATTTGCTGTTCCTACTTTTCTATATCAATTGTGGCAATACTAACGAATAGCCTCCTGGTTTGTGTAAATTTTTAGAGTAATGGAATTTTTTTTATCTCCGTAAGAAATTGTCTGAATAATTATGTAATACACTTATTAGCACAGAATTGTGTTTTTAAAATAGTAGTAGGGTGTTCGGCGATATCAGATGAAAAGAAAATTGTATAGAAAGACTCAAAGAGAACCTGCTAATTTGAAGAGAAAAGACAGTAGCAAGTATTTGAAAACATGCGAGAAAGTTTTGCGAAAATCCTTCTCACTGATTTCGTTCTTCTAATGATAAGGAACTTTAAACCCGTTCATTAATACGCAAAATTAAATTGAATATTTTTTATCTAGAATTTAATAATTTTGTATATATTTATAGTTTCCAGAAAATAATTGTAATAAGTGGGGAAATAATCCTTCAAGTTAACCTTAATTATGGCTATTACTATAAAATAAAATAGATTTTAATAACAATTTTATATCTTTCATTTTTGTCACAGTACTTTTTGTTTGCAACATATTTAAATATCTTGAATGCGATATATTTTTTTAAATAATTTCACGGAAGATTGTTGTAACGCTGATACTCAGAGATAATTTACTCTTTTTATATTAAATATCAAATGTAGAAATAATACCGATATCTAATGAATAAAGCAATAAATTCTATATAAAGTATCTCACTTTTGAATTAATTTAAAGAAATATGGGAATTATATATAATTTTTACTGATTAAAGTTAATAAAATACTGTAAGACATTATTTTCCCAATAAAAAATCAAACAAATAGTCCCCAATATATTTGTAAGTCATTTGTGCATGAGAGTATAGACCATATTGATCAAACCAATAAAAATACCGTCTAGACAAAGTTTATATTGACTACATTCAAAGTTAAATTAAATCAGAGAATCGTTATTTGGATCGCTGATAAAGTTGAATGTGTTTTAAGAATTCGGTATTCCTTTAATGGATTTTAATGGGAAATCAGGAAAGCTGGTTAAAGTAAAATACTTTCAAATAAAATAAGGCACTTGTTTTTCATCAAATATTTGATTAAAATGCAGAAAATTATTTGGAGATAATCAAATAGATGACAAATATTACATCGCATGAAATTTTTGTTTCAGAGAAATGGATTTATTAAAATCGTAATATAAAGGAATGAAATATCAGTTTATTTTTTATCAGATTAAGGAAATATGCATTTGATTTCATTTTTTCCGTAATCAAAAAGAAGAAATTGCATTTTAGTAGTTATTTGATAAAAATTACTAGGCTGATGATGAATTTTAAATTGAATATACTATTAAATCTTAAGTCGTAGTAAATATCACTTGTGAGAAAAAAAAATAATCTTGAATTTAAAGCGAGGAAGGACAAATAGAATTAAAGCTCAACTATCTAAAGCAATTTTATCTAAATATATTTTTGAAAACAAAAATAAATAAACATGTTAAACTTACAAAAATAATTTTAGTCTTGGAATTTGTATCCTAAATGGAGGATGTTATAACTACAATAGAGCACCGATGTATTCCAATTAGATTAAAATTGAACAGATCTTATTTTATAAAATTTAGAATATTAAGCAAAGAAATATTGAGCTCAGAAAAAACTTCGTTTTAATTAATGAAATAAATTTTAACAAAAAGATTAGAATGAAATCTTCTATGCATATTTCAATGTATCATATTAGAACATAATTTCTTGAATGGCCAAGCACCACGTTCTCCTGCAGGTTAAATCATATTTTTATTCATTTTAATTGTTTCATTGAAGAAGTCACTTTAGTATTGCAAACGATAATAATAACTTTGTCTCGCATTTATTGTTTTAAAAAAATCAGATTTCCTATTTATTTCATTTCATTTAATCACGAGCTCAAAATTACATATTTCTAGGTTTTATTTGATGTAGTAATTAACTTGTTTTTTTTAAATCAAAGCTTTTACAAATGCGAAGGCAACACATAATTAAAATCTTATTTTTTGAGATGCTCTTGCAGATAATAAAATTTCAATTTTTCGCCTACGGATTTTTGTTGAGGCCAAAACCCTCATCCCAAACACAACATCATGTTTTGATAAGATAAAAATATGGGTTAATATTTTTATTAATGTTTGGATGAACTTAGAAACAATATGCTGCAATAATAATCTATTATAAATTGTAATCTCTTAATTTGCAATGTACAATTAAAAATCATATCAAAATCATTTCATTTAGCGACTTTTTTATTGTTCATTTGCATGTTTAAACAAGTAAATATGCGTATTTAGAGGGTTAAAAAACTATTAATAGAAAGATAGTCATCATATGGAGAAGCAAATGCGTTAAATTAACGCACTTGAATAAAAATAATTATCCAATATAATTGATAAAACTTTTATCAGAATAACACACATATAATCATATTTATTTCAAATAAATGACATTAACTTGCAACTCCCAGCGGCTGATGACATTTTTTTTCTAAATGCCAATAAATGAAGTTATATTTGTTCCAAACTTATTAATAAACCGAATTATTGATACCTTTTTTTGATATTTCGAATCTTTTTATAATAGAATAGGTGAAATTAGTAGATAATCAAAAACGTAATAAACTATTCATTATGTGTTATGATGTAATAAAAAAATTAATTAATTGATATAGTTATATAATATCAATTTTTATATGATAAGGTTCCAAAGTATAATTTGTTGTGGGTAGTAAACCTTCAATTCCTTCATTTAATCTCAACATTTAATACGGAAGTTTATTTTATTTTACCTTGATTAAATTTTAGGCAAATCATTTAAGTCAGATGCTATTAAATATACATTCAAGACTTCAAAATTAGACTTAAATTTTAATTTGATTTGATTTTGGAACATAATTACTGTCAACTGGAAACAATTGAGAACAATGAAAACGAATTTCTTTAATTTAGGAACGATCTGGTTGAAACAGTTCTAATTTACGTAAATATGAGACGGCGTCCTGACACAGAGGCAGGATGTCTTCCTCGTGACCTTGGAGTCCCAGGATTTAGTTCCAAATAGGACATGTTTGTTCTTCTGTGTTGTATCTGTGAGTTGTGTGAATATGCTCCCATGTAAAAAAAAAGGCTGTGCAAGGGAATGAGATTAGTTTGTAGCTAAGACTTACTCTTGGCCCACTAGTGCGTTACTTAAAAAAGCAAAAAACTCTTGACTTCAAATCAAGCCGACTACCATCAGCGCGCCTTTGAATGGCAAGTTCCATTAACAACAACAACAAGTAAATGTTTTTATGCATTATGTTTGTTTAATATAGTTCCGATGGAAAAAGCAAATAAAATACCAAAAGTTTATTTAAGAATATAATATATGTATTTGTATATTTTCTTTACAAGAATCTCAGCACCTGATAAAGATCATCTAAATAAATGGATAACATAAAATAGTTCCTCAAAATGTTTCTCAAATCTAGTTGTTTCCATTTTTTCGATAAAATTGTGGAAACATTCATTATTTTCATCGCCCGGGGTAATCTATCATTCTCGAAGAAATTTTTGTAATAAAATTAATTCGTTATTTTCCACGTTGATGATCCTCAAGAGAAAAAAAGTATAATTCCATTTCTTCTTCTTCCACATAACTTTTATTCTTCATATTCTACAAGGCAAGAACTGAAAATTTCGTGCATTTCACATCGATTTTTGGAAGCCGATATAGCCCTCTAATGCAACCTCTTCCACGAACTGTTTGCGCCGGGCAATCTTTTTTAAAGCTATAATAATATTCACTCTTTTCTCAAAACCTTTAGCGAAATTAGATCGATCGATTTTGGCCTTTCAGATTATCGGAAATGTTTTTATTTATTATTTACTTGAATCATTATTTTTTTTCTCTCTCTTCCTCTCTTTCGCTACTTAACTTCAGCCCGATTTTGCAGATTTGATCATTTTTTTTCTTTTTTTTTCTTTTACTTCGTTTTCTCCTACTACAGGTAATACAAAATAATTCTTCTTCTTCTTCTTCTTCTTCTTCCTCTACTTCTTTTTAGTGTTTTGTGTTAGAGAGAAGGTAATCAATACTTCGGGATGACTTTTTCCTTTCTAACGTATTTTAAAATCGCAGCTGGCCCAAATCGGTTTTCTTATCCAGTGCTACAGAAAAAAAAAGTATATATATATATATATGGAGGCAAATACGAAAAATTTTTGATCAATACCCGATTCGAAATAGACTTTCAAAGATTCAATTTCTGCCAAAAGGTTGATTTCGCTTTATGTTACACCTTTTTTCTAGATACGTTTATTTCATCGGAAACTGAAGATTGTTAAGAAAAAGGTAAAAAATTCGGAGTTTTAAGTTAACGCTTAGAATTTATATTTTATTTTAAAAAAAAAAACAAATTGTAATAATGATTTATGTTTAGAGCAATAACGAATTTTTTCTAAAATTATTGGTAAAAAGTGAAGAATTCGTTGAAGAAAATTTTGGGAGGTTCATCTTTCAATTTTTAAAAGGTTTTGGCGTAAAAGGTTATGATTTTCTGCATTAATTTTTCTTAATTCATCAGAAAATTTTATTTTCTTGCGCTTCGTTTATAATTATTGTAGGATAAGCAAAAGTATTGTCAGTACAAAGAAATAATTCAAAAGAAAAAAAAGAGTTATATATATTTTATGTTTTAAAAGGACATTTTTTATGGCAGAAAAATTGATGTTTAGAAACGTTTATTTTATCGGAAACTGAAGATTGTAAAGAAAAAGGTAAAAAATTCGGAGTTTTAAGTTAACGTTTAGAATTTTTATTTTATTAAAAAAGCAAATTACAATAGTGATTTATGCTTAGAGCAATAACGAATTTTTTGTAAAATTATTGGTAAAAAATAAATAATTCATCGAAGAAAATTTTATGAGGTTCATGTTTCAATTTTTAAAAGGTTTTTGCTTAAAAGGTTATGGTCTTCTACATTAATTTTTCTCAATTCTTCAGGAAATTTTATTTTCTTGAGCTTTGGATATAATTATTGTAGGGTACGCAAAAGTATTGTCAGTACAAAGAAATTATTCAAAAGGAAAAAAAAGTAATGTTTTTTTTATGTTTTAAAAGAAAACTTTCTAAAGCAGAAAAATC
The DNA here is from genome assembly GCA_026289955.1 of Argiope argentata. Taxonomy (NCBI): domain Eukaryota; kingdom Metazoa; phylum Arthropoda; class Arachnida; order Araneae; family Araneidae; genus Argiope; species Argiope argentata. The sequence goes on from JAOUZG010000498.1 coordinate 1,367,878, forward strand.
CATGTACATAAAATATATAGTGTACATTTTACTGATTGTATTATGTTGCAGAGGTTAACTTTTAAAACCATAATGTACCTTTATTTTCTCTTTTTCTTACTTATTTACTTCATCTATACATTGACTATATGCCTTTCGCAAAAATAATATAAAACATTTGAAGTCTCTACATACTTCACTCCATTATTAAAAGGCTGTTACTTAATTGAGTTTTACTATATACGTAGGCTTCATATTTAGCTGTGGAAAATTTAACATCTATATTCATGTGAGAGTTCTATTGATTTTCATCTTCCACACATTTAAATTAAACATAGAGAAACAACATAGTTAAACGGTTCTTTTGACTGTAATCGAAATTTTGAAAAAAAAAAATTGAAAGATACTATCAGAAAAAAGTTAAGATAATATTCAAATATTTATTTGTTTTGAAATCAAGATAATAATCAGAACGTTTTGTTAGTTTAAAAATTTGAACTCAAAATAAATATTAATATAAAAGTTTAATTTGAAAAAATTACTACAATAATGTGTAAAATAAGAAATATATGTTTTATTATTATAGATTAGGTTGATTGTTTTAGGATTGATGTAAATTTTATTAATAAATACTAATATAAAAATTAATCGTTACAGAATTTCCTTTAAAATAAACAATATCTTTTTTTATAATTTTGGTTTGACGATAAGTTTATCATCTTTGTTTACATATTATCTTTACTATTTCTGACTATCTATAAATCATATCTCTAAAGCTTGCAATAAATGTTTAAGAAATTTACTTTGAATGAATAGATAAAAATTATTGGCGCATAAACATGTGGAATAACAGCATGGCACTACTATAAAATTTCTTACACCCAAAACTTAAATTCGTGTTACTAATTCTACAATAAATTGTTTTGAATTACACTATTTCAGCTTTCTATCATAAACCAAAACTAGATCTAAAAGATTATTATTAAATATGATTAAATTATTTATTACAAATCCAATTTGCTTTATAGATTGTCTCTTTTTTGTTTCTTTATCAGCATTTAACTCTTAAAAGATGAATTCAGCTTTTTTGCTATATTTTTAACATCTCAAATGAGTTCTTAATATCATATATCATCCTTCAACTTATTTTTCATTAAATAACATTATTTCTTCCTTAAATACAAATGATTTACTTTAAAATTGTAGCAATCAAATTACGTTGAAATCAAATGCACAGTACAGCATTGTCTGAAAGGTGAAGAGCATTTGAGGCGAAACAAGAATGTCATCTTGCAATAAGTCAACATATATAAAATATTGATAAAATTTTTGATATTTCTTCTCAGCGCAGTAACTTCTATAGTAAAAAAAATAGTTTTGATGATAGATCTGATGGAGGACAAGTCAAGAAAGAAAAATGGCTTACAGCAATAAGTCAATAAACAGAAAAAAAAACATTTATAGAATCTGCAATGTTGCTTCGCAGAATAAATAATTCCACAATTACGAAAAAAACACGGATGACTTTAATGGCTAGGATACAAGCTTGAAAATTCTAACATCGAAATAATATAACTCAGAAAGTGTAAGAATCTTGATGAGAGGAACTCTAGGACGATAATTTCGTGACATCCGTAGACTTTTCTTTTTCCTGCCAAGGAAGATATATAGACTGAAAGATACAGATGAAGTCAATCTTATATACAGTTTTGGGAGTAGAATGAAGATCTTTGAGTAATCTTGCAAAATATCTTAATGCTTTGTGCTAGTAATGTTATTTATTACCCATTTATTGCTCTTGTGATGCAGGAATTACGATTTATATGCATTTTTCTGGGGGGGGGTTGCTTGTACGTTTGAAACTTTGAGTTCCAGAACTTAAAAAGGCTATGTTGTTCAATTGAAGGTTCATTAACGTTGCATTTGTTATTGCGCTTGCTACATTTCCATGTGAATGAGAAAATATCCGTAATAATATATTCTCTCAAATAAAAATGATAAGAACTTATATTTTATTTTAAATATAATAAATAATTAAATTTTAAACACCACTAGCACCGTTGAAATCATTTACACTTTTTCAGAAGCACGTAAGATCTCTCAAGAACAGTGGGAAGATAGCATTGCCGTTATATCCTAATAATAACCAAAGATTTAATATGAAGAAAATTACAAATAAAACCTTTATTGATTCAAAACAGGAAAATAATTTTTAAAAAAATAGATATCGACATTTACGAATATTCAATACAAATGCGCGAAAACATATATAGGATTCGGTAAAAAAATATTTAAATAAGCATTGTAATGAAATTTTATTCATCGACGGCTATAAAATGCATAAACAGTTTCCCGCACATCACTCCAGATGGGCGTACATTCTTAATTTCAAATAATCCCTTCGAAAAACATGTGGGCACCCTTCCCGCTTATTAAGTGCCTTAACAAATGATTGAATGCGGGTCACCCTCCTCCTCTCCCCCGCATCAAAGAAAAGATTTTCCCTCCCACCAGTGGGTCCAACTTACAATTAATTATTGTTTTCAGTCGGCTGGCTCTGTTATTTTTAACCTGGACAGGGAGAGTGGATATTAATTAAAAGCTGGGAGCGTATTGTAGTGGGTGACACCAGTGCCAGCGTCTTTTCCAATCAATGTAATTTATGGTTCCATCGAGACCTCATTGCCCAGAATTCCTCTGGACGAGGTCGCAACGGAAACGTACAATTTTCCTCCCATAATGCCAGGCTTTGTTTTTACAGATGCGGTTTGAAATGGATAAAATTAACGTTTGTGGGAAATTTATGGAAATGCAAATTTAGGGACTCGGATAGATAAATGATGGTTTCTGGTCCCATGAATAGCATGTTGACTTCAAGAATCGAACGGGTAAGCTCTGGATGAAGTCTTCAGGCATAAAATTTGTAAATTGTAGATAATAATTTCTTTAATTGGAGTTCAATGGACAGGAAATCATTATGGGATTTGATTTAATCTTTGACAGGAAGTTCTATAAATGTACGTTCGTAGAAGAGAGATTATGGGAAATTGAATTCTGGATATTATTTTGAAAGTGGAAGCAATGAAACCGTAACGGAGAAATATAGATTTTCTATACTAAATGGTAATTCAACTTGAGACAGAATTTCAGAAAGATTGTATTTCCTTTCTATACTTTAAAAAATAAAGCAAATAGTCAATAAAGCTTTCAAAAACTTAGTGAAATATATAAAAGATAATAAATAATTAGCGAAAGGGTTATGATATGTATGGTTTTTAATCAGTATTTTGAGAAATAATTAAATTTTCATCCTCGGATAGTTATTTAAAACTACGGGTTATATCCCTTCATTAGAAAATATTCATTTCATTAAAATGTATTTTGCAATATATCCCATTATTTTTATTTTTTATTTTTTAGATTGATGTAAATTTGTATGGCGGAAATCAGAATTCAATGCAGAAAATGTGATAAATTATTACAAAAATTACTCCGTATTAAAATTTTTCCAATTTTTTTTATTTAATTACAGACAGTCATCCTTGCCCAGACTTTTTTTAAACTGAATGTGAACAAAATGTGTAAATTTAAATTCTGTCTTTCTTGTTGCGAAATGTTTTTTTCACCTATAAAAAATATTTGTGGATGATTGGACACATCGTTCCAAATGCCGTTAAACAAAGGATCTTCAACCAAAGATAATTTTTAAAAGAATGAAAGAATTAGAATGCATTAAAAAAATTCCTTCATTTTTCAAATACATAATATTAAGATTTTTATCACATTAAAATATAATTAATTCATACGGCTTTATATATAACTCTGTATATATATATATATATATATATATATATATATATATATA
>JAOUZG010000498.1:1379026-1447126 GCA_026289955.1 Argiope argentata
TTTGGATTTTCTGTTTCACTTTCTACAAAGTCTTAAAAATTGCTGTACCATGTACCAGCACAAGTCTATTCTTTCTAAAGCCAGATCGAAAGAAATGGAGTCATGCCCACAGAACTTCCACTTGAAAGCGGGCGAGAGAAAAGAGGAGTTATGAATGCTCGCCGTCGAATGGCCACTTGTAGCCTAAAACGATCAACAGGAAAATGTGCACCACTTGTAGAGACGCCTTGTCTCGACTCGTGGCGCCATCCCCAAGAATGACACACATACGACAACCCCCCTTTTGAATGCTCAAAAGGGGGGGGGAGAGAACGACGACATCGCTTGCATTTAAATCACGACGATAAATGAAGGGGTTAGCAGTCGTAAAAGCTTATCTTCGTTCTGAAAAGGAGATCTTAGGGCCGCTCTGGCACGGAGGGGAAGGGCGGTCCGTTTAAAGAAAAGTTTTCTTATCGTTGGCCCCATTAGGGGGTCCACCCAAATCTAGGGTGCATCGTTGCTTCAAAAAAATATGGCTTTACGTTGTCGGAGAGATGACCTAAAAATGAATCGAGTTTATAGCGATCCATTTGGGTGATGGTCAACGATTGGAGGAAGTTTTCTAGATGTAAATAGCGGTAAAAATGGATCGGAAGGATCGAGGCAAACCTAGCCGATGGGCGTAGTAAAAAGACAGGATGCGTTTGTAAAAGAAACATAGGGTTGATTTATAGATTTTATTTAATACATGTTTTCAAGTAGACTGACTTATGCATCTATCAATAGGATTATAAAACTAAAAATATTATCGAACAGTCGTTGTTTAATCCAAACACTTATTTCAAAATTTCTGAAGCATCAAAGCCTGTAAATTGCGCAATTTATAGCTTAACATATTTCAATAAATTAATAATATATTACGAATCCCTTTTTATTAATCTTTTTTGGGGGGGCATTGAGTATTAAAGAAAATAGGATTTTTCTCACAAAAGTACCATGGAAAAATTATTTTAATATATTAGATAGCTGGGTAAATCTTTAACTTTCATAAATTTTTATTTCAAAGGATTTTAATGATTTTTGATGCAATTTTCTATTATACTACAGATTTGAAGTGATCCACGGGTTTTAATTAAATAAATTTAAGTACATTTATTTCTGATTGTTTATTTTATTTTCCTACAGAATTCAACTTATAAAAACGAAGCTAGGCAATGCTACCTTAGAGTAATTAAATCAAAAACCTATGTTTTATCCCTCTTAGAATAATTTTCAGGTGTTCATCTATTTTACAATATTAAAGAAGAATGTGTATGTATTGGCACTCAGTAAGCTAGATCTTTTGATCGAGTCATAAGAAATTTTTAACATTTGCGCTTTGGAAATCAGATTTGAGCCTTTGACTCGTATGTTTTTTTTTAAATTTTAACCAAGATTTTAATTAATTAAAAGGGGAAAATATTAGCGTTAGTTTCAAAAAATATTTTAGAAAAAAATGAATTTAAATTTTTTTAAATTCAAAAATTTATCTTTTATTGAAGCCAATATTTTGCCATACAGTTTTTTCTTTAAAAATTTTAAAGTATATTTTTCAATAATATGTGTTATACAAAACTAAGATAAATTTTAGTGTGATGGGGGCACATTGTTTTATGCAATGATGAAATTATCCTTTATCAAAGTGTGGTCATCATGTTGACAAAATGTTTTTCTTCGGTCAAACACGTTGTAATCGCGTCATTAAAAAAATTGTTTACTAAACATAAGATAGAGGATCTGTGGGATATTTTTTGTTCCTTAAATGATTTTTGATTTTTTCTGTTTGCATTTATTTCTTTTTTATTAATTTTCCAAGAAGTTTAAAAACATTGAAATGGTAATTAAAACGCGTTTTAAATATGGTTTCACTAATATTTGATTTAACGGACAACAACTTAAAGTGAATTGTGCCTACAAAAATTATCTATCAAAATTATTTAACAAATTGGATTTGGATCTATTCTTTCCGCATTTCATGTTTTATATGATTCTTATCTCTGGCATTACAATTGTACTTTAATTCAGCAAATATTTAACTGAATTAAATGCAGTTTAACCATTTCTCTTTCAAAAATAAACTTCAAATTTTAGATGAAATTAATTGAAATTTAGATAAATAAATAAAGCAATGAATATAAAAATGGGGATAACTGTAGTCTTTTGAAATGGTAGGAATCAAGATTATATATTTAATAAGTAATTTCAAAGAACCAGTTGATCGCTAAAGGCGACTAGTTTTTAACAATTGCTTCATATATCGGAAAACATTGCTATTTCGCCTGCACACAACGTTACATTTTATAAAGTACTTCAAACACGACCCTATCCATTGCAAAAATTACTTCTATTTTTAAAGTAATTATTGAAAGGTAGGGTATTTGGAATATGAATACTGTCTTTGAAAATAATTTCTTTATTTATTATGGAACGTGTTCTCCTAATGTTTTAAAGCTTCAGAAATATTAGAATTATGTTATATTTATTGTAAGAACCGGGAGAAGAGTTATATAGAGCATGAAATGCAGAAACAGTAGATCCAAACCCAATTTATTAAATGACTTTTTTAGATAATTTTTAGAGGAATTTTAGATAATTTCTGCAAATTCTGTTTGCAATTCACTTTAAGTTGTTGTCAGTTAAATCAAAAGTTTACATAATTACAATTAATGATTTTTTTAAATTTTATTAACAAATAAATTTAAAACAGAAATTAATCAAATGAAAATATGTTTAATTTTAAAATTACATTGCTGGAGTAATTGAATTTTATTCCAATCAGTATTTCTATTGTATATTCAATTGGAACATTCTTAATGAAGCAAGAAATCTTCCAATATTTTTAGAAACAGTCAAATAAGAGTTTTAAACGATTATTTATTCTCGAATTACTGTTAAAAAATTTAGAAGTGAAACTTTTCTCTTAGATTAAAAAAATTAATTAGTGGACACAATATTTATAAAAAAAATGCAAATAAATAAAATCAGGCTTAATTTTTTGTTGCCATTTCAGAATACAAAAAAAAGCTGAAAAATTAGAGGTGATTATGCTGTTGTTGTTGTTACTAATGGCACATACCATAGACAGAGATTTTTAAGCCGAAGTAGCATCTCTTGTTTCAAGCAGCGTCAAATAGCGCCAAGAGTACTTCTCAGCTACACGCACAACCACATTCGCTTACACAGTTCCTTTTTACAGGGGGCCACATTCACACGCCTCACAGAAGAACAACCATGCTGTAACCGGGACTCGACCTGGGATGCCCAGATCACGGGGAAGAATGTAACCAGGACTCTCTTTATGACACTTACCATGAACAAACTTGCTGAGGTAATCAGTTATTTAAGCCAAATGAGCGTATATTGTTTTGTAGTAGCGCCATATGAGACCAGGAGTGCGATTTTTGCTACTCAGTCACATTCGCCCAAACAGCCCCTTTTTTACAAGGAGGCATATTCATGGACCTTACAGATAGAACAAAGAACGATAATCTTGTCCGACCCGGAAGCCCAGATCATAGGGAAGACACGCTACCCCTATGTCAGGACGCTGGCAATTATAATACATAAATTTATTTACAAGACAATAACAACAAATTAATTTTAATTCAAAAGTTAAGCTAATTTTTCGAATGAATTTTAATGGGTTATACTAACTGCATATTAATTCTTATTGTTTATATATTTAGTGATTTCTTGCTTTGTCATTATTTTCTATACATATTCAATTTATATCTGCTCTTCATTAGTTATATAAATTATATACCTGACATCAAATTTCAATATATATATTATTACACATTTACCAACTATTATAATTATCATGCGTCGCTAAATAAATATAAATTTAATTTCGATTGGCAACTACTTTAGCTTTTATAATAAAACTGTGAACCATATTCTTGATTGCTTTCTTACAACCTATTTAAATTAATATTTAGTATTAACACTCATTAATCTTTAAGAATGTTCTTTAAAAAGAATAAATTATCACTTCAACCAACTAACGAAACACTCCACAAACAGTTACCGAGTTCTAAATATTTTTCCTTTCAAAAGAATAATCCCTTATAACGCTTCGTAAGTCGGAGGCATTATTTACTTTGGACCACCATCATTCGCTCGCACGGAACTTTCGAAAAGTTCCACAACTTTTCAGAAACACCAGACATTGATCCGAATCAGAGACATCCATTTTCGAACCTGATGCTATACCTTCCAGCAAACACATGCTCTGGTGGAGGAAGAGGAGGAATGTGTAATGTACTTCTTCCCAAAGACTTAGAAAACCAAACATAACTAACGTCAGTTTGAAGAACCCAAATACAAGGCACACCAATTCCTTAAGACATGCTTTTCCTTTTAAATTCCAACACAGCAATTCATAGCCTAATGGCATTGCCTTTTAAATGTACAGAGGAGGTTTCAACAATTGTGGATGTGGCATTAATAGGAGGAGGAGGGTGGGAGGGGAGGGTGGCTTAGATGATGGGGGAGGGGGGTTAGGGGGTGGGAAATGATGGGGGGTTGTCATTTTCCTTCACTTCTTTTAGCCCTCTTCGTTTTGAGTCGTAGGGACACGTCATTAGGATAATGGAACTTGAAACGCAAAAGCCGTTACGCGTTATTAATCCAAGAGCTAAAGGAGCAGTGCTCGCGCTGGGTCAGTGCCTGTTTGGAATTAAATCGATGTTTTTGAATGATGTTGGTTGAGAATGAGCATATTTTCTTCCGTTACGCTGTTTCGGAGTTAAATACACACACACACACATATATTCTTTCTCTCTTATTCTGGCTCGCTTTTGGTGAAACACTGACTGTAAATGTTAGGCTGATGTATGTTATTGAAACGTTCAAAAGGACTGTCGTCTCTTTTATGGAGCTGTATTATTGAGGCTGTTAAAGTTGGGGTTTGTGTGGGAGTGTACTTAATCAAGATACATGGAATGGTTCTGAAAAGCAGCTTATTATATTTCGAAATTAACTTTTCGAAGTTTAATTTGATATTCCGTGTACCTCTCGGAAAGGCTGCTTTGAATGGCTTTCCGGTTTTAACTATTTTCTTCTTCATGTCAGTCAAAATGGTTGAAACTTAAAATATGACTATTTCTTGAATTACTCATTATGGAGAAAATTACAGTAAAATAATCCATATGTTTGAACTGTAGAAAGAAAAGATAGATGCATCAATTATCATTAAAAATGAGATAAAATATGCATTGAAATTAAAATAATCCAACAAGAATTAGAAGTTTGGTAAACATAGTTACAAAGGGCTGTCAAATATGTTAAGTATAATTTTCAAACTATTTCAACTATTTTTGTCCATACTTTGTGAAATTTATAAAGTCATTAGCACTAAAAAACATTAATTTTAATGTATAATGAGTATTTAAGTGAAATAATTAGTCTTTATTTATAATAAGGTCGCTGCTAGTTAAAGCTTATTTAATGAGCTAGAATATTATAGAAAATAAAGTCAGTGCTTAGATTGAGTTTGTTTTACTATAAACGTTAATGTAAAGCAATAAATTCTGGCCTATAAATAAGATATCTATAATAACGGGCTTATATTTCATTTTGTAAGACAGAGAGCTAACTGAATAAATACATGAAGTTATTGAGACCAAAAAAGTAGAGTATTGGTCTGTAGTTAGATGGATATCTGATTAAGAAAAAAAGCTTAGTTTTTAAAACAATATTTCCCAAAAATAAAATAAGTTGCAATAGTTATTTTTTTTAGATTGGTTAAAATTTTCTTATCCATTAGGATTACTAAGAGATCCTTTTTCAACAAAATAACTTCAACCCTAATTGTAATAAATATAATCATGGTGAGAATAGTCTGTGATTGATAGATATCCGCTTCAATGCGTTATTTTCGGTATTGATGTTAAGGTCTATAATAATGTTAAATTAGATTTCACAGAGTAAATGTAATGATTAAACTTTATTTATATTTTTTTTAATTTCGAGAACTTCAAATTTAAATTGCAGTTTTTACAGCAATAATACGCACCCAGAAACCAATGCAGTTAACGTCACTTCTTAATAAAACATATTAAAAAAAACTTTAAAAAAATAATAAATTTCTGAACTATCTATTTCTTGACTGCAAAAAAAAGGTTATTGAGTTTCATGTTGCATTTTTTTATTATTTAAAATTTTTCGGTGTATGATTATGATCGTAATTTTGTTCATCTCATAGAAGTAAATTTAAAAGGAATTTTATCTTATATTTTTGCTTCTCAATTAGCAAATAAAAGTAATTTGGGTTCCAATTTTTAAAACATTCTGCTTAATTACCAAAATAAAATTGCTCATGCAAGTTTCCAGGGAATGCTTTTCTTTCTTATAGCGACGGAAAAAATAAAACCACATAGAACAAATAGGACAGATGAGATTAGACGAAATTTATAATTAGATTGCTTGTTATTTGTTTATATATTACTGACCAATTTATTTTGATCAGATGTTTATAGACTGAGTTTAGTTCCCATTACATCTTTTATGTGTAGTTTCCCGTCACTGATTCAGTCAATATAAGATTTTTTTATACGTCGAATTATGATAGAGAATAAAATCTTGATAGCTTTAAATCTACTCAAGTAATCAAGTTCTTGTATAGTATACGGCCATTAAACGAGTAACTCATGTAATTATTCATTACTCATATAAACTAAGCAGATAAAAAACAGAAATCTTCTTCCTCGTCTGGAAACGATGAAATAGAATCACGTGATTGAATATTTAACTGAAGATGAAAACAGTTTGAATTGCATTATAACAGCGAAAATGTAGTTGAAGATTACATTAAAAGATTTTAAATATTAATCTTTTAATGTTTTGACATGGTAACTAACCTTTTATAGTTAGAAATACATTTATTTTGTATTCAAAAATGGTTTAACAGCTATTTTTATAGTGTAATATTTTTTTAATAATTGTTACAAATGAAACCATTATCAAAATCACGTTAATTTTTTATCATTTCCATCTCTAGTTAAATTTGCAAATAATAAAAATAATTTTTATAGCTAAACAAAAAAAATTAAAAAAATTAATTGCATATTTTTTATTTTAATAAATATTTTCTCCCAAATTCGACTTATTTTCAAATGGCCTGTAAAACGCCCACATTCACTTTCATTTTTCTTAATAGTTTCGAATTTAACTTATTTTGATACAATTTTGCTGTTGTTATGTTTACCATTTTGTGAGCTTTTTTGTAACTATATAATATATTTTTTACTATAGCTTTTTTGTGAGCATGTCGTTATCACTCCATATTTCGTTTGTAAAAATATTAAATGCAAATTCAAAAAATATATATATGAAGAAGTCTAGTAAATTGTCTTTTTCAGTAAACACTACTACATTTAAATCATTAAAAAAGACTTTTGGGAAAGAGTTATCTGTATTGATGAGTATAAACTCGTCTTTTCATTAATTTTACGGAAAATGAAACGAGTCAAATATCTATGGTAGGCAAAGTATCTTCACATAAGAATCTGAGTTGGATATTTACCTTTAGTATTACATATCAAATTTCAAATATTTCAATTTTCCAAAAATAGGTGTAAACGTTAAATTACCGACAGACTTTCAGAAAATTAACTGAGGCGTTTGGAAAACTCCACGTAATCAGCAGAAACGAAATCATGCATGAGGATCTTGAAGATCTCATCGACTTTCCTCATAAGTTCTCTGTTACTTTGTTACTAAAGTATTAGACTGCTCTACTTCTATTTTTGGGTTACGTACTATCACTTATCTTCTGGTAATAGTGCGGAAATGAAAGCTAATGACCCGCTCTTATTTTGGAGAAGATCCTGCGAAATCGACAGGAAAGATAACTTGTCCACTTTGCGGCTTGATGAGTCTTTATAGATTGTCCATCAGTGGTGGAAAAATTTTCTAACAGTCGGTTAAATATTATTAGAATGGTGTGCCAATCTCCTAAAATATTTACATAATAATTCCTTTAAAAACATTATTAAACTGTAATAGTTTTGTATTTTCACAATAAGTGAAGGGTGAAGTTAGAAATTCCAGTATCCGTCACTATAGATTTCGCTAATTTTTTCTTAATATGAAAGGGCATGATACCTAAATATTTCATTTAAGTTTGTTTGTCTTCCTCCCCTTTTCACATACTAAAGGAGTAAAAAATACATTATTTTTAATGCATTGCCTATGCAGAAACTAAATACTGAAATCATACTTCCAACCGCTTTACCTAGTTTGAAAATTTTATTGTCGCTTGAAAGTCTCATGTACCCTAAATATGTGATTGGTAGTTACTTTCTCCATCATATCATATTTGAATGAAGACTATAATATTTCTCCAGCATTCTCAACAAAAAATGTCTTTATACCGCAAATTTAACCACTGTTCTATTTCAATCATTTTTATTTCATGTGTATCGCATGGTATTTAGATCCTTTGTTAATGTTGATCTTATATTTCCATCAAAAAATTTCGAGAGATATCTTAAAATAATTCCTTATTGCAGCTACTAACATGTGCGTTATGTTGATTTAGGAAATGAATTTCATCCCTTTAAAAGAGCACAAAACAAATTAATTGGTTAATATTTATTTTGGAATGATAATTAAAAATAATTATTAACACATTTATCATGTTGTTGTAACTTAGGGCACTTTATAAGTCCACCGAGAGTTATTTGTCATGATTTAAGCCGATTGAACGGCTTTTGTTTTTTCAGTAACGCCAACTAGGGCCAAGACTACGATTTAGCTAACCACGCATTACAACACTTTTTACGGGGTGGGTAACTTCATTCATGTATTTTCTTCACACATTTAAATAACGTAATTTAGACTTGACTTAGAGTACAATCCTCAATGAACCAGTACTCCCAGTGGTATTGCCATCGACACGGATTTTATGACCATGATAGATTTATACGTGTGCAAACCACAAAACATACACTCGGTGAGTTTTCCGTCAACGGGATTCTAACTCAAAACCCAAGGAATGCGAGTCCAACGCCCTACCAACAAGGATACCCAGCCTGCATTTATCATACATTGAACTATACATTAATATTACGCACTAATTAATAATGCATAGAATTTTTACCAAAGTGTAAATGAAAAACGAAATTGCACAAAATTGGTTATCAGACATGAAAAAAATTTGTATTTGCTACATATTAGCTGATTTATTGAAAGTGCATTTAAAATAAAGAAATTTTGAGTTTTTTCTTAAACATTTTTGTACTTGGGGAAATGCTCTAATAATGGATACTTCCTTTGGTATGCAAGTAAAAATTATCATACATACATAAACTATAAATAAGTTGGTTGGATCCATGAATTATTAGTATGCTCGAAAATAAAGTTATAAAATTTTTCAGCAACTAATTATTGATGCCAACTTATATATTTCGTATATAAAAAGGGAGTGAAAAAAGCGTTTTTATTAACATGCGAAACGTAAAGCAGACTGCATGATAGAATAACGAGAAATCATATTTTCGTTTAATGATATTTCAAAATTATTTGATAGAGAGGGATCTACAATACCTTATTGTTGATAATAGCATTTACTACTAAAACTTTTAAACTAAAACTATGTTCAAAATTAATATATATTATTAAAATATCCTTATATTTAAAATAATATATATTAATTTTGAACATAATAATGGTTTAAAAAGTCAGTCCATTAAATACTTATATAACTAAAATGGATGAAACAAAATATTCTATTTTACTGTAACTATCTTCTACAGTGTTATGATTAACAAACTTAATTATATAAACATGCCAGTAAAATCTCTTTTTCACATTTAAACAACAGTTAGGAGTTTTCATATGATTCGTATGATTTTATGCGCTAAAAATGCTGTGCTTCTCATATTACATTTTGAAGTAATTTAATTTATTACATGTGAATGATATAATCAATTTCGACAAATAATTAATTTTTCAATTATGTAATACATGAAAGCAATTATCGAAATACATATGTATTGTCTTGCACAAGTTATTTAAAATAATTCTGTAAATTTTTCTACTACATTATTTTTTGTTTATGATATTATACATTAAAATATCTCATTATTATGGTTTGAGGAAAATTCAATTTTTGAATTTTAATAAATACAATTTGGGTGCAAACTTATGTTATGTTTTACACTTGATTATGTTGCATTTTATATAGCGGATGATTGTTAATTTTATTTCTGTTTTTGTGATTTTCATAACTTGCTATTTGGTTATATTGATCTAAAGTTTTCTATTTGTAGTTAGTAAAACTATAGTAACTAGATATTCTATTGATACATATAAACTTGTTTTCTATGGTAAATTTAAATTGTTAACTGAATGAGCAGACCAACTAATCAAGGAAACTATTATAAAGATACAACTGTTTTGGGATAATTTCCTATTAGAAATATTGGATAATTTGGAATAACAGAAAAAAGAGTTAAAATTAGGCTTGATATAACTCTCAGAAGTTTCAATAAAACTGGGATAGTTAAATGATTTTATGTTTTATTCAGGATACATAACTTTTAATCGTTCTTTTCTTCACTCCTATCTTTAAATAAATGAAAATGATGATCTATCCAACTCTTTTACAACAGAATAAAATACAATTACTAAAAAATTAAATAAACTAAATGCAATTAAAGTAAATTCCAATTTGATAATTTTGGATAATTTTGAATAACAGAAAAAATAGCTAAAAGCAGGCTTGATATAACTCTCAAATTTTCAGTAAAATTGTTAAGGTCTTTTATATTTTATTCAGGATTCAGAGCTTTTAATAGTTCTTTTCTTCGCTTCTATTTTTAATTAAATGAAAATGATGATCTATCCAACTCTTTTATGACAGAATAAAATACAATTCCAAAAAATTTTATAAATAATTTGTCGAGAAACATAGTTTGATATTTACTGCGTTTCATCTCTGCTAAGAAAAATATCCTTGAAAAAGAACGTGAATCTTTTTGAAATGACATCCGAATTTTGCAATTTAAAGCTTGTACAATTTATTACTTGTTTGTATTTTTCTTTATTGATTATTTTGTTATTTTATTTTTTATTTTTGTAGCGAGCGTACTTTATTGTATTATTTTTGTGATGAGTTTACTTTCAAATTTCATCAATGCACTTTATTTTTTAAATATCAGTTATTTCCCTACAATAAATAAGATTCTACTTAATCTGTCCAAAAAAGAATAATATAAAAGATAAAATAGAAGACGTATAATACAAGATGAATATACGTCACTAAAAAGGGATATAAATATATAATATAATGTAATTGTTAGAAGAGGTTACAGAAAAGGAATGAACAGTCCTAAAAGAGGTAATATAGTGATGTTATACATGTTATGTAATACATATGCATACAAAGTTATGTAAAAGAAACATGCGGCTCTAAAATTGGGTATGAAGGTATGTGAATATAATTAAATGCATACATAAAGTTAGTACAAGCAAATTTATAACCCTAAGTTACTGATATAGATACATAACGTAAAGTAATTTAAGGCCATATACGTACAGAACTATTCCGTGGGGACATATGGCTCTGAAACTGCAGATGTAGGTACGTAATTCAATTGTATATTCACACAAAAAGAACATATGGCTTTCAAAATGAGGATGAATATATATGTAAAGTAATATGATTGCATATACATACAAAGTTACGGATAGAGGACATAAAGGTTATAATAGTTATATACCTGGAAATGGATGTAACTGTAGTTTTAGTGACTACATCTTCATAAATAGTTATATATATTTTAATAATTTCAAGAACTCTATGGAAGCCCTTTAATATTCCAAAAAGAGCAACTCACTGAGTTTGATTTCTATCGTTGGGAGATTAAGCCTCTTTTATCCATTTCTATTTAAAAATTCATTTCTTGTTTAAATTTCAATTCCCAAGTCAAATATCTCATCACGATACAGATATCATCATATTAGGAAATTGTAAAATATATAAAAGAGACGTTAACTATTCAACTTCTTTAGTATCAAAATACATTTGAAAATTAGTAATTTATCAATAAAATTTATGATTCTTTAAATCGGGAGTCTAATTTTACAAACACTGCTAAGTATTCAGTGTACGTAAAGAAGGCGATTGACCACTGATAACATCTGATGAACTACAAATTAAAATATAAAGCTTGGCGATGAACATTAATTTCCAAAACATTCTTTTTTCAGTTTTTTTTAGTTTGGCAAGCAGACTACATATCAACTACATGGCAAATATGTTTTTTTTTCATCTTTGTTTATGACATAATTAGCAATTTGAGCGAAGCCTGTCCTCCTGCACTTATTTAACAAGTGAAGTATTCCTAAAGTATTTCCACACAAATAACATGCGTTGAAATATTTTAAATAAAAATATTAGTAAAAAAAATTCAGAAACCTAAAAGAAATAATAATGAAAAAAAGATTAAAAAAACACAGAGTCAATTTCCTGCTGGGAAAAAATTCTTCTTTTTTTTTCCTTTCTCCTTTCAAACATTTTTACCATTTTTCTTTCTTCCTCAATATTTTTAAATAATCATCCACAGCAAGTAAAAAGAAGGGAAGGATAAAAAAAATGGCGGAAAAAGTTCTAAAACTAAAGAATTAGTTGTATTGGGCTCCCCCTGTTTGAAAGGTGTGTAAATTGCGGCCCTTTCATTTGTAATTTTGAAAGGAAGCCTGTTGTAAAAAAAATTCTTTTTCGTACTAAAAAAGAAAAAAAGAAAAGCTCTTCAAAAAGTGGATAGCCATAGCCTGTTATTAAAAGTTCTTTTAATTTAAGGTTTGAGCTACGCACGAACAATTTTCGCGTTCGTCTAAAATTGCGCGTCGTTGCACTTTCTTCATCATTTTTGCTGGTAAATAAACTTCTTACTTTATTTTTAAGCAATTATATCTCTTGTTTTGAAGTAATATTACTGGATAATTTTTTTTTGCTTCTCATGGTTCTTCAGAAGCCCGTCTTTTCAAGAGACAATTATTGTGCACATCCTTGTTTCGTTTAAAAATTCTTTTTCATGATATCTAATCCTTATTATTAATTTTACACTACTCAACACATTTTCTGGTCTAATCTGTTTTGCAGAATAATGAGTGTTTTAAATTTTCTCTCGGCCATGGTTTTAAAAGTACGCTCGCTTTAATTTATATGTGGTGAAGTTAACATCTTTTAAATTGCGTTTTAATTAATGAAACCTGTTTTAGGTGTTATATTACTTGTGACAGGCAGAGCTAACGTTTTATAAAAGCTTGTTCGTCTTAGTTAGCTTAACAAAGATGAGTGCTCCATGGATTTTTGTATTACTTTTTAAAAATTCGGTAGATTTTTTTTCGAGTACATGTACATGTTTAGCTCAACCTTTTTTCTCGTTGGTGAAGTGTTTATCAAATACATATCCCCTTTAAGCGCAGAATTTGAAGAGGTTTCGCATTATGTTTTTGAACACTCGACAAAGAATAAAGGTATTTTAGATGCTTACATAGATCACGTATCATTCTTTTAAAAAATTAATGGCAAACTGGGATTAATTTTTCTAATTTTTGTTTTCGTGTGTCAGTTTTCATTTATGCGTTGATTTTCCTTTTAACCACATCTTCCACTGGTTTTTGTGAGAAGTCAAAATACTTTATGCTGTCGTATATTTGGATGAATTCGTTTTTAATTTTATATTTAGGGTTTACTGATTTTTTTAAAAAAATAAATATTAAATCAGAATATTTTAGACTTTCTAAAAAGCCTTTTCATACGTTTATTCTTTTTGTAATAATTTATTTAAATATTTAGATTAAATGTTCCATGATGCTTTACTTTCTCGCTTACAAAATGTAGAAAAAGAATTATATTCTTTGGCCTCCAGATTTCGGACGAACCTCAACGTTTCAGATGCCAATAAAATACTTTTTGGCATTGTTTCTATCAGCGTATGTTCACACTAGATACTGAACGATATATGGACTTTAGGATTAAATTTAATACATGAGCAATAGACCAAATATGTCGATTTCAATCAAATTTTAAATGAATTATATTCAGAGGAAGTCTTTATATCTGGTTTTAGTACAAGTGAAGTCTTTAATAAAATTTAAAGACCTACACAAATTCTATTTGGTAAATATTTTTAGCATATTAAATGTAGATTCTTATCAAAGTGGTATAAAATTTTTTAATGAATTGATCGTCTATTAGTCTGTTTTTTCATATGTATATAAACTCAACCTCTTATAAACACTATGACTTAAATTAAACGAATTCGGCTTATAATCTTTTGAAAATAGATGTAGTTTTGTGGTGTTTTTTTTGGTTGTTTGGTTTTGATCAGACCGGAAAAAGGATTCAAAAAGATAAAATCGCATGATGGATTCGATAAAAATGCTTATGCCAGGCTTATTCTGTATTTTGGGTCTGAAGAGGAATTATTTGAATCTAAAGAGGATTAGGAAAGATTGTAAGGAAAATTATGTAGAAAAATTCTTGCCATCATTTCTTATTATTACTTACTTAATTACAAAGAATTTTACGTATCAACAATGCCATCTTTGTGCATTTGCAGTCTAGGTAATTATGACGTCATAAATAAAAATGGCAACCATTCAAGAAAAAGCAATGTGTGTATTAAGGTTTTTCGAAACTAAATCAGTCATAACTACTCAATGTCATTTCAGGCCCACGTACTAGAAAGATCTTCCTTTGGATAATTCTATCAGACGCTGGTTAACACAGTTTCAAGAAACTGGTAGCGTTCTACACCGAAAGGGAGGGGAAAGATCGAGCACTTAACAGGAAAATGTTGATCGCATTCAAGAAACGTTTACTCGTAGTCCATGAAAATCAACAAGATAATCAGCTGTGATGTTTCATATGCCGCATACGACGATATGGAACCTTCTCCATAACCGCCTTTTAGCTGAATGCCTATAAAGTGCAAATTGTGCAAGCCTTAATATAAGCTTTTTGTGCACTTTAATATCATTAATAAAAAAATTCTTTGAGTTGTAATTTAACGAATATGTAACCGTTTTTTACGAAATATTTTTATTCGAAAGCTATGAGGCACGGAAAAACCCGACAATAAATAATAAACACCATTTATATATATATATATATATATATATATATATAAGAGAACAAAAGGAACTGAAATAATGATTTCTTAAACTCTTCAAAAATAAAATAAAGGGGTTCCATTATGCAGACGGCATGAAATCGAATACAGCGCCTTATGTTCAGATGTACCTAAATAATACTATTCCCACCAAATCAGCAGACAATGAAGTTAGACAGTGAAAATTGTGAAAACAAAACGTTAGAAAGGTTAAACAAGAATTGAATATCTTTTACAATTTATTCAAACTTTCAATTGTGTTCATTCTATTGGGAATCAGCGTTAAACTTATCCTTGACAATGTGTCAGAGAAAATCTTTAGAAATAACTCTCTCTCAGTGTTCTTGATTATTTACCTTGAAGCATCTTGGTAAACATGTTACTGACGCCATTAGATTTTATTTAACGTTTATCTGATGGTTTATAAGATTTTCTTGTTCTAAACAGTGGTTGTATATATAATGAGAAAGAAGATTTGTTTCGTACATTGTTTTTGGTTTCTTATTTCAATGAAAGTATGCATGTATTTACTATAGAGAACCGAAATTTCTGGAAGTATCTTAAAGTCACATAAATATTTAAAATTTTATAAATTGCTTTGGAAATCTTTCTCTAAAAATTTTTATTTATGCTATTGTGGGAGCTTTTGTATTGTATGTTATGATTTCGATTTATTTTGAAGTTTATTTTTACATTTCCTTTTGTAAATACTCACAGTTGTTACTTATTAGACATTGTCTTTTTCTGGATCTTAAACGAATCATACAGAGTTTTTCATGGTAAATAATCAAAACTGGTTGAATCATTCCATTATAATAATTTAACAAAGGTTTTCCGTCGTAATTTTGGTTAGACTTATTCCCGTCAATATAAAATAAAGCATTTATATTTGGCTATAAATATAGGTCTACTTCCTTGCATGGGGACGCATATTTAAATAGGAAGCAATAATGTTGCCACTAGTACTAGTATATGCTATTATTATAACTGGAAAACTTATATTTGTTTCCAATTTTAATAATATCACACTAATGAAAACGCGATATAAAAGTATGAAAAACGTCATGGATCAGATCTCTACATGCAATACTTAATATTATGAAGGTTGAATGCTCCAAATCATAAGATAGGTCACTGGAAAGTGCACCTTATTTGGAATGTGACTCATACAACTAGGCCATCAATCAAAAGGCAGCGCATTCTCCCATCATACTAATAGCTCACTGCGTTCTGTATCATCCAGCCCCCCCCCCCCTTCAACACTCTGGGACACTACCTTCTCAATATGCAGCATTTTGGTACAGGTCCTATTTCTTCACCAATACTAAGTTAACAATTCTTAGAAACGCCAAAATTCACCTGTATAAAAAGCGATTGCGTGACTCGAAAAAGCTGGTTTTATAGAAAAATGATAAAGCTGTCTTTTTTTTTGTTTTTGTTATAAACAGTTAATTGGATCATTGATATTGATTTCAAGCACTAAAATTGTCTTATTACTACTGTCATTTACGATGGACAAGGGCTCTGACGGCCATCAGTGATTTCAAGCCCAATGAACGTCTCTTTTTTTTCAAGTAGCACCAACTAGTGCCAAAAGTACGACTTAGCTACACACTCATCACATTCGTTTGCACAGCTCTATTGAGCTGAGGAGCCCATTTATACACCTCACAGATATTACAATAAAAAACAACCATGCCCGAACCGGGAATCGACCCCAGGACGCCCAGGTCTCTAGAAAAAACATAGAGTTCATTACCTCTATGCCTCATAGAGGTCAGTACCTCTATGCCAGGATACTGGCATTAAATTTTTTTTATAATTCTATACATGCATTTTAATTCTATTCATGTTCTCAAACAATGGAATTTATTGGTAGAAAATTCTTTGCAAAATTATTACGATATTTTCATTACACTCAAACAATTTTAACAAAAAAAAAGTGGCGATGTCGGGTTACCATGTATTAATAGGAAGGAGGTAATAATTGACTTTTTAATTTTCGGTTTGAAATTTCACTACACCTTAGTGTTCTATATGGAACTCTCAAATTTGAATTTGATAACTTTTTTCAATACTAAATAACTGTAAAAAGATGAATATAGAAGATTATTGTGAAAATGAAGATTTTTCTTTATAATTTTGCATCGGAAATGAAGTTAATTGACGTATGTATTCTAATTTGGGAGAAATGAAATCAAAATTTTAATCTTGAAAATCAGAGTTTGAAATTAAATAAACCCGCAGATAAGCTCTTTCTATCATCTTCCAGTTAAATTCTACTATAAGTCCAGTTCTTCACCTAGTTGTTTCTATTTACGAAGGAAATACTAGAAAGTATTCCTGATTCAAAATGAAAACTTAAAGTTATTAAATTTAAACTTAAGTTAAAATCCAAAGCCACATACTGTGACGTTTCCTAAATTATCGCTTAATTAAGACGGCACGAACAGTGATTTATTTACAAAGATTCATTACGATTTTTAAGTAAGCTACGCAAATAAAATACAAAATACCTGTTTTCAATAGGTTACAATAACAAAGCTCTAACTCACTCAGGAAACGGAAAGAGACAACTATTAACTTATAAAACAAGACTAAATTCTTAGAATAACGAAATCACCATTTTTATTTATCAAGATCGAATTTTTCACACTGTTGCCAAACACATCAACATAAAATAACTGTTGCCACAAAAATACAATGCCGTTAATAATTATCTTACATTCGGCCATCCTGAAAAAAATGGACGACCCTGTCCATAAAATTACGAAAATGAGGCACATTGTAAATTATTCAAAGTACATAGTCCTGAAGGTATGTTGGCAATTTTTTTATTCTATTTTCTCGTGGAGCATTTGGGAGTTCATTAACCATATCTTCCTCTTCATCATCATAGTCAACGTCAACGATTTCATCTTCATTTACAATGTGAAATAGTTTCATCTGCGATGCATGAGCTGTAGTTGTATAATGCCGTCTTACACGTCCTTGTGCTTTTGTTCTAAAATCTGTGACTTGATATACATCAGATGGAAACACCTTCACAACTACAAGGGGTCCTCTGTATCGAACTTGCGTTTTTGTGCGACTCCCAGGAGTGGTTTCAGGTAACCGTTTTACAACGACAACATCGCCAACAGAATATGTATGTGCATCACAGTGATGCTTATCAAAATTGGGCTTCATTTTCTCTTGTGCTTTCAGTATATCGTTTCGTGCTTCTTCTTGCAGTACTCCAGGAGAAACATATTCATCCGACATTGGAAGCAATTCTCTTGGAAAATTATCAAGTTTTCTAGGCTTCTATCCAAATAATAGGTGGAATGGCGCTTTGCCTGTAGATTTGCTGGGCGACCAATTAATGCATCTCTGGATTTCAGGCAACATCTTGTCCCAGTCCCTATGGTTATCTGCATGCACATTTGAGGAAATCATAGGTATAAACACACGATTTATCCGCTCCACTTGTCCATTAGCAGCTGGTCTTTGCGAGCAGTTCACAGTATGTTTTACGCCATGCTTCATGGAGAATTCTTTAAATGCTGATGATGTGAAACATGAGCCTCGGTCAGTAACGACTCTGATAGGACTTCCAAAGTCATTTATGAATTCTTCAAAGTACTTCAATACACATTTAGTAGAGCAACTAGTACATGCACGTAAACGAAAAATTTTTGTCAAATTATCAATTATTACTAATAGTTCAGTATTGCGATTCGAACTAGCGTTAAAGGGTGCCAAAAAGTCCATGTGTACTATTTCAAAGGGTAGTTTACCTGGCGGAATTGGATTGAGTTTACGGTGAACTTTTCCGGCGGGTACTTTCGTAAAAGCACATGTAACGCATTGATTTATATGCTGTTTTACATATTCTGACATTCGAGGAAACCAGAAATGCTGTGTTATAAGTAATTTGACCTTGTCAACTCCAAAATGACCCGAAAAATCGTGAAAGCGTACAACTAAATATTTCCTCATAGATCGTGGCATTACAAACAATTTTTTGCAGACACCGTTGTCCATTTGTAAGCGGTACAGTATTCCGTTTATAAGTTCATATTTACTGACAATATTTTTCTTTTCCGCTTTTTTCTTGGAGCATTTTAATATTTTAATGATATTGTTTAACTCTTCGTCCTGGGACTGAATTAAAGCTACTTTGTCTTCTTCAGTATTTATATAATAGACACGTGGTTTCTCACTTATATTTAATGGAATACTGGTATCAATTTCGACTAGTTGGTTCGGACATTTCACTATTATATCTAATGGGCTGCATTCAGTGGCTTCTTTAGATTGTTCAGGATCTTCGTCTTCTACTGGTGCGCGACTCAGGGCGTCCACATGGGTCATCTGGTCACCGGATTTATGCTTAACATCGTAATTGAATTCACTTAGCTGTTCTATCCACCTTGCCGTTTGGGGCCTTATATATTTTTGAGTTTTTAGATATATAATTGCAGAACAATCTGTAATAATAGTAAATCGAAGACCAAGAAGAAGGGATCTAAGGCGACTGAGAGACCAAACAACAGCCAGTAGCTCCAATCGGCTCGAATGATAATTTTCTTCATCTGGATTAGTACGTCTGCTTACACAATAGACCAAGCGAAGAGTATTATCTCTGTCTCTCTGAAGTAGCATTCCAGCCAAACCCACGGAGCTTGCATCGGTGTGCAGTTCGGTTTCATCCCGAGGATCAAACAATTTCAAGACTGGTTTGGATACAAGAAGATTACGTAATCTTTCAAAAGAAGTTTGATGTTCATTGGTCCAGACAAATAATTGACCATTCTTTAATAAGCGGGTTAAAGGAGCTGCAATTGACGCATATCCAGCAATGAAGCGACGGAAGAATCCAGTCAATCCTAAAAATCTCTGAACTTCATCCCTTTTTTGGGGAACAGGGAATTCGGCAACAGCAGCAAGTTTTCTGGGTCCAGGTTTGATACCATCCTTGCTGACAACAAATCCTAAATATTCAATCTCTTTTTTAGCAAACTCACACTTTGATAGTTTCAACGTTATCCCTGCATTGCACAATTTTTCGAGCACTGCTCTAAGCATATTGATCATATTTTCAAAGTTAGAGGATCCAAAAAATATGTCATCTATGAAACACGACACACCATTACATTATAAATTGCCTAAAGCTAATGACATACATCGTTGAAACACTGCAGGCCCGTTTGAAAGACCAAAGAATAGTCTAGTGGGTTCATAGTGGCCGTCTGGTGTTGTAAACGCGGCCTTACGAGCTGACTCATCATCCATAGGTATTTGATTAAAACCCTGGCAGGCATCAAGAATGCAAAACAAACTAGAACCAGCAATTCTGTCTAATAAATCATCTATATGTGGTAAAGGGAATTTGTCCTTGACAGTCTGCGCGTTTAATTGTCTGTAGTCAATCACCATTCGATATTCACCAGTTTTCTTCTTTACAAGCAAAACGGGACTGCTATATTCAGATGAACTATCTCGAACAATACCTTGATCTTTCATTTCTAAAATAATGTCTCTTAGAATCTGCCTTTCGTAGTGGGAAGCACGGTATGGAGAACGAGCGACAGGAGTACTACCAGCCTTTTCAACTATTTTCATGACTGTATTGTTGACACATCCCAACTCATTAGGACTTAGAGCGATGCACTTTCTGAATTCATTCAATAGGTCACAGACACGTTGCTTTTGCTCATCCGATGTGTCTGGTCCAATCTTTATGTCATCAATTTTAACTTTTTCTTTGAGATCTCTTTTGGCAATAGCAACTAGATTTTCTTTGTCACCGTTGATATCGGGATATTTAATAGAATCAACATTTTCAGTCGACCAAACACCTCTTAAAATAACTCGATCCTTCTTTAAGCGTAGAGTGTTATCGCTGCAGTTAACTATGGGTACTAGTGTTTTACCATCTTGAATTAATAAAGACGAACTTGATTCATTATCAGCGTTATCAAAAGTCATCACTTCGTCATCCGTTGATTTGTTATCTACAACTTCCAACATTTGTATCATATTCGGTTGAACAGTTATCGTTTTTGATGCTCTCAGAATAGCAGTTGCATGGGGTGATTCTTCAACTCCAATGTTCGCTAGACGTCGAAATTCATCCATGTGAAACATTCTAGATTTTCCTTCCCGTCTTATCATCACTAAATTTGGAAAATCTATCAAATCCTTTCCGACAATGACGAATGGCCCTTGAAATGTATCATCATTTACAACGTGCAACTTCACATCCTTTAAAATTAAATTGTCTATAGCCACATTTACTGTACAAATTCCAAGTGATTGTGTTATGCCACCTCCAATTCCTGTTATAGAAATAACATTGTTTTTAGGTTGAACAAGCACATTAATTTGGTTTGCAAATGAGTATTTTATCATTGATATATCAGCCGCTGTGTCTATTAATGCATCTGTATTCATTCCATTTATTGATACGATTTTAAGTGTAACATCTCTATTAGAGCATGATAAGGAGGATAAATTTACTGTGAGATTACTACGTGATTTAGGACATTCCCTAGTTCCATAGCCTTCAGTCCTACATGATGTACAAAACTTAGGTCTTTTAGGTTTTACGCAATCACGTGCCAAATGACCTTTTTCGTAACAATTATAACACGTAATTGGCTCCATCATTCGATAATTAGTAGCAGAACGATTATTTATTTTGGTATTATATTGACCACCAATATTCTTATTATTTATGTATAGACCAGATAGCTCAATGTGTTCGTCAATTTTATCAGCCAAGCTCGTTGGCGACTTCAACAGTGACCATTCACTGATATAATATTCTTGCACTGTTAAAGGTGCGTCTTGCTTCATTCTATCTGATATTATTAAGTCCTTTAAATTTTCAAAAGTTTTTACATTTAACCCATTTATCCACCCATTGAAATAAGTTTCTAATTCATAGTAGTATTCTCGCCACGTACCTCCAGGTTTAATTTTATGCGAGTAGAACAATTGGCGAAATTTTTCAGCACTTAGCTTGAAACGCTTAAGTAGCAGTTCTTTCATATAAGAATAGTTTTCAGCCAATTCTTCAGGTTCTCTTATAATCATGTCGACTATTTCACTAGGAAGAACACTAGTCAAACACGCCATCCATAGAGAGGTTTCCATATTTACCCTCTTCATTACTCTCTCAAAATGTACTAAATATAATCCAATGTCGTCATATTTCAAATCAAAATTTCTTACTTGAGTCTTCCAGTCTATTTTCGGGCTGATTTCCACATTGGGCGCGTTTTGAGCAATTGGCGATAACGATTTGGCTTCAATTTCCAGTTTCTTTATCGCCAAATCATGTTCTCGCATAGCATTTCTTTCTGCAAGTTCAAATTCTTCTTTACGTTTTAGAGCAGCTTCCTCTGCTTTTCGATCGGCATTTATGTTACCGATTATTCCATGTATTATATCATCATCATAATTCCTACTTTTCTTGATCAAACTTATCAATTCCACGACTTTATTATTTTCTCCGATTTCCTCTCCAAGTTCCACTGCAACGAGTTCTAAATCCCTTTTTTGTAATCTCGCAAGTAAAGACATCTTTCTAAAACTATACAATTATCCACTTCTTATCCCACTTCTGAATTATTAACTTATAAAGCAAGACTAAATTCTTAGAATAACGAAATCACCATTTTTATTTATCAAGATCGAATTTTTCACACTGTTACCAAACACATCAACATAAAATAACTGTTGCCACAAAAATACAATGCCGTTAATAATTATCTTACACAACATGTGGCAAATATATATATTCGTGTTTCTGTCACTCTATGAAAGTCATAATTGCGGGAAGGTTTTTATAATCCCGAAAGGCGTGAAGATTTTTTAAAAGGAAGTAGACATCTAACGACGCCAAAAGTTTATAACATATTGATACATTTGGAGCCATAAACCTTGCCAAGGAGCCAACAAAGTTAACGTTTTTAGAAATCATAACGATGCCAAATGCATCTGTAAAATTGGTTCGTATTCGAGTTATTGTACTTACATTTTCTTATAATTTTCTATATAAAGAAATTGCATTTATTAAACTAAAAAATTCTCAGTTAAAGTGATTGTGTGTACAAAAACAGTAATAACTCTTTATTCATCAAATTATCTATGCGACTATTTTTAAAAAATAATTGTAAAACTTTCTTTTTGCATATTTACAATTCGAAGAAACTACAAAAAATGCAATTATACTTGAATTTAATTCCCATGAAAGTTAAAAACCAAACCCATTTTGTTTTCATTATTTCCACCCGTTACCAACCAAATCATCTGTCATATTTCAATCCTGCGGCCACTTGCTTTTGAAATTATTCTAGCTTTTTTAAGACAGCATCTTCATCCTCAAGTAATTGGAACTCCGTGCCATGGGGATATGAGTTTTCCGGACGAGCTGTTCAAGGGCAAAAACAGCAAAGAGGCGAAAGAGATCTGGACTCTCAGAACATCGCTCTTCCCTTCTTGTTTTATCTCCCTTGTCTCTCCACAGCTTTCCCGTCCTTAATCATCCACTGATGTACTTTAATTCCTTTTTCTTACCTTCGATATTCATCCAATGTGCCGTGATAATACGAGAAGGACCATATTTATGGCTCGTTCGCTCTCCAGGGCCGACCAGGGAAGCGTGCGAAATCGAATTAGTGAATGGAATTTGGTCGGAAAATAATGAATGCCCACGTGGGAGAGATCATGTAGATGGAAAAGTCCTCCTCGATGATTCTCTGCGATAAAGGATTGAGGCGGAAGAGAGCGTTTTTCGTAGAATTTTGGAATACATTGAGGAGATAGTGGTTCGTAAACAAGGGATGATTCCGAGAGTTGTCAGATCTAAACACCAGCGATTTAAAAGGTAATGGTTTGTAAATTTTGAAATAATGAATGCTTCTTTGAAACTTTTGGTAAAGAAGTTTATTTTTAGAAAACTGGTATGAGAATGGGATCTAGAATTGTATAAATAGTTCATTAATGAATTATCTTTATTTATATTTTCTTTTATAGAAGATAAATGTTATATTTGATGAAGAATTGAATTAGAAGACAGGTTTTTATTGATTTAAAAATACATTCACGAGGTAGGGGTTCGGGAACAAAGGATAGCTTTGAGAGTTGTCAGATCTAAAGACCGGCGATTTAAAAGGTAATGGTTTGTAAATTTTGAAATAATGAATGTTACTTTGAAACTTTTGGTACAGAAGTTTATTTTTAGAAAAGGGATATGAGGATGGAATCTAAAATTGTGTAAATAGTTGATTAATGAATTAAAAAATAAATTATCTTTATTTATATTTTCTTTTATAGAAGAGAAATGTTATACCTGATGAAGAATTGAATTTGAAGGCAGGTTTTTCATAGATTTAAAAATACAATCATGAGATCAGGAGTTCGTTAACAAAGGTTGATTCTGAGAGTTGTCAGATCTAAAGACCAGCGATTTAAAAGGTTATGGTTCTTAATAATGAATGTTACTTTAAATCTTTTGATAGACAAGTTAGTTTTTAGAAAACTGATTTGTGAATGGGGTTTACAATTGAGTAAATAGTTGATTAATGAATATAGGAAAATAAATAAATTAACTATCTTTAATATATTTATATTTTCTTTTATAGGAAGTAATGTTATAGTTGAAGAAGAACTGAATAAAAAACATGTTTTTAGTAGATTTTAAAATACATTCAGGAGATAGGGGTTCTTGAACAAAGGAGGATTCCGAGAGTTGTCAGTTCTAAAGACTAGTCCTTTAAAAGGTTGCTTTTAAACCTTTGATAGAGTTTTAGTAGAAGTGAGTTTAAGTTGATATGAGAATGGGATTTAAAGTTGTAAAAATAGTTCATTATTGCATATTGTATGTAGAAAAACTAATTGTTAATCGATTATTTGAATCATAATCGTTATGTTTCTTTTACAATGAGTAAACTGTAAGTGGCAACTCAGTGAGGAAAATAAAAGAATTCGAGAACCGAAACTTGGTTATGGATTCATTATAGCTAAGATTTGAGCTTATTTTTTGCATAAATAGAAAGGCAATTTTCACCTCTTACATTTATATGACATATTTATAATGAGGTCTTGTTCGTAATACGAAACACTCATAAATGAAGTTTCATAAATATATTTCTATTTTCTGTTCTTGAGGCGAAATATCTGTTTCTTGAGTTATTTTCGATGAATTTCCACGATAAAAAAACTGAGTTGGAAAAAAGGTCATTCGTAAAATTTTGGAAAACATTGAAAAAATAGTGCTTTGTGAACAAGAAATGATTTCGAGAGTTGTTAGATCTAAAGACCAGTGATTTAAAAGGTAATGGTTCGTTAATTTTGGAACAATGAATGATGCTTTGAAATCTTTGATAAAGAAGTTGATTTGTAGAAAACTAATACGAGAATTGGAATTGCAATTGTGTAAATAGTTGATTAATGGATTTAGAAAAATAAACAAATAAATTTTCTTTAATATATTTAAATCTTCTGTGATTAGTGGAAGATTTTATTCTTGATGAATTTCCGAGAAGAATAAATAAGTTGGAAGACATGTTATTCGTAGCTTTTAAAATACATGAAGAAATAAGGATTCATAAAAAAATACAATTTCTGGGTATATCAGATCTAAAGGTCAGTGATTCGGTATTTTTTTTAAAAAAATAATGCTTCTTAATATGTGAAATCATGAATATTGCTTCGGCTACTTTTAGCAAATATTTGTTAAAAATTGCGTTTTAAATTCAATAAAAAGAAAATCTGCGTTTGTGTACATTTACGTTGCATTCGAATCTAAGTTTTTGATATAGGAATTGAATTTACGTTTGTGTTAGTTGATAGTACATATTGAAATATTTATAAGTTTTCTTAATGTATTTGAATTTTCTACTGTTCAATAAACACTTAAATTGATTGTTCAAAATAATTAAAAAAAATTCTCTTAATAACAAATAAATCTAAAAATGAGAGGTTTCATGTTGCATTTGCCTAAAAATATAATTTCTGGCAAAAATTCGTATAAGATTAGTAATTTAAAGGAATTTTGTGCAAATAATATATTTACATGTACATAACGTATGAATAAGTAAGGAATGCCGAAAAACAGTTTTAAGTGTTAAATTAGTACTTTTAAATTCGAGTTGCTAAACTCGAAGAAAAACTTGGAGAAGAATATTTGCTAAACTCGACATCAATTTATGAAAGATTTTTTTTTATAATAAGGAGGAACATGTTTCTAGAATACAAAAAAGTCAAACTATAGAAATTAATCTCTTTTTAATGTCTATTTATCCATTTTAAAGATTTAATTTACCCACATTTGACTATTTTATACGATAAAGCATGTTTCGTACCCAATGAAATGGGTTCATTGCGTACGAATAAAATGGCTCTTTTAGATTGTTCTCTCAAGCTTCAATAAGTTCATTTATACCATCAATCATTAAATTATTCGTTTTGAGAGGCTGAATGAAAGTATCTTTAAATTTTGATACAATGCCATGGACAAAGGAAAATTTTCTGAAACCAGATCAAGTGAGCAAAAATACCAGATAAAACTAACATGTGAACGTTCTTTTAGTAACAAAAGTCTCATTTTGCAATCTATTAAAATAAAATGATAAAAATAAGGGATATTTCACATTTTTACAAACTGATCGTAACTATAAAAGAATTTTTAAAAAAGAAAGGACAATATTTAATGCTTTAAAATTTTGATATGTAAATTGAAATGATTATTGGACTATTAAATTCTTTTATTTATTAATAAGGTAATAAAAATACTAAAAAAATAGGTTTAACGATAGATTACAAAGTGAATAGTTATTCTAATAAAGTAATGACAAAAATAAAGCACTTTCAAAACTTTTAAAGATTTTAATTTTATAAATTTATCGGTTTTTGTTTGTGAGTAATTTTCTTGTCCATAAACCAAAAAGAAACTGTAGTTAAATGAGCATTGATAACTATTGTTCATTACTAATCAGCAACAATTCATTCTCAAAAAAAGAAGTTTTTTTTTTAATTTTTCAAGTGAAAAGTTTTATTCTTCAAGTGAAAGTTCAAGTTTTATTCTTCAAGCAAATACAATTTTTTTACCATCCTTTGACTGGAACCAAGATCCAGGTATTTGTTTTAAATTATTAGTTTCAAGAGTTTCAATGTCTAAATTTTCCCAAAATATAATTTTATTTAAATGATCTCAGCGGTAAATAGGTTAACAAAAAAAAAACCTTCTTCCAGTAATTTTGAAAATTAACTTTTTATATCAAAAGTTCCAAAATATAAAATATTTAGAAATTCTAATTCTAGTGTGATTTAGTAAATAATAAGTTCTTTGAAGCAGTTTGAATTTTTTGAAGCCTGCATACGAATTTATATTATTTCCCATTTATATAAATTTTATATTTACTCCTTGTAAAGGACAGTTCATTTCAAAGAGATGGATTTAGGAAAAATTCCGAGAAACTTTCATCTATAAATTGAACATTGCAAAAGAAGAATATTTGCAAATAGGAACTACTATCAGATTTTTACGAAATCCTTATTATTCGTTTCTGAGATTTCACATGCACGATACAAAAAAAAAAAGCAGATAAACATTTCAAAAGCAGAGTGTTTTTAAAAACACTCTTTGTGTA
The DNA here is from genome assembly GCA_026289955.1 of Argiope argentata. Taxonomy (NCBI): domain Eukaryota; kingdom Metazoa; phylum Arthropoda; class Arachnida; order Araneae; family Araneidae; genus Argiope; species Argiope argentata. Next base: position 1,406,820 of record JAOUZG010000498.1, read on the forward strand.
TTTTATCTTTCGTGGAAATTTAGAATTCTTAAGTTTACGCATCTCGATTGAATTTCGAAATTCTATCGAATGAATTGAAGCGAAGCAAAGATGGGAGTGACGATGAGGTGGTGGTGAAGGGGGGAGAGCAATTTTATTATTGAAATTTCAATCTTCGAAGAACACGTGTGATATGAAATAATATTGTTCCAGCTCCACCCCCTCTTCTCGAAAAAAAAGTTCCGAAATATTAATAAAAAAAATTGTAAAACATGTTTTGATGGAGTATTAACAAACAGTTTTTTGGATGAAGAAGTGGCAACGGAAAGAAATGAAATACGTAAAAGAAATAGAAAATAAAAATGGCCCAGAATACGACATTCCAATTTCCGCGAAACAGATATTTCCATTTCTAAAAGCGTCAGAAAAATGGCAAAAAAAGAAGAAGAAATATGAAAGAGAGAAAAATAAAACACTTCTCAATCCACAAATTATTATTCTTGCGATGGTGCGTCCGTTTTCATCTATTCATTCACACTATTTCATCCCGTATGTTCTGAAGAATAGTGGCTTAGTTTCTCTTTGAGTTACTTTGCATATAAAAAGCACGAATGGGATGTATATAATGCAGGTTAATAATCGATGCATAGGTTTGGGCATATTTCTGATCACAAGAATCTATTTAAAAACATCCGGACATTTTTATTTATCTTGGATTTTTTTTTAAATTCAAATTATCAGCGTCAGGATTCACAGAAAAATTATTTGATATGTAGCTATATCAACGAAGATAAATTCTTTTATAAAAACTGTGCAAAGCATTGCTCCAAAATGGCTCGTTTGAGGAGAAAACATTCATCTTTGAAAGGAGGGGGTCAGAACATATTTTCAACAGAACATACATCATTTCAAAGTATAAAATGCCGCTTACTCCCCAAAATTTATTTTTATTATAAAAAAAGAGGGTAAATATTTTTATTTCTATAATATAAGTTAGATATAGAAACGAAAATGTCGCTGTTTTAAGTATACGGATTCAAAAATTGTGGTGCATAGCTTCAGTTTTAATGGATTATTTTGAAATTATTTTCATATAAAGAATATTTGCTTTAATAGTAACATATCACGTATTAAAGTCTTAATAATCATCTGACAGGCTATAAGCATTTGTTTCTTAGGAGAACGCATATTTAAATCTTAAATTTGTCTAAGCATTAAAAGTAAATAATAACATTTTATTGAAGGAGATAATATAATGAAGGGGTAATGTCATTTAATGGAAAGTATTAATGTAAGTAGATAGATGGAATACATTAATCGACTGAACGATTAAGCGAATTATGCCGCATATTTCTTCTAATTTTGTGTAATAATCAAATTGGAGTTTTTTTCAATTTAATTAAAATTGAAAATATAGTTTTCTTGTAAATTTGCACTATTTCATCGAAAATTAATGCTAAAATCAGGTCTTTTTTTGAATTGAAGATTCCTATGAAAACAGATATCGAAATGTTATATTACTTAATATCATATATTTATATTTTTTATGAAACATCCAAATATCATTCTTATTTAAATCAAAATATATCACAGAACATGTCTTACAGCAATAAAAATAAAAAGAAATTTAACATGGAAGCTGAATTCCTAAAAAGTAAGAATTATATTAAAACTTTTTTAACGTGGAATTTTACCTTCAAATTCTTTTTATTTATTTGCAAAGTGCAAAATTTATTTGATATTTTTATTTTATTAAATGGCAAAGCGAAATAATTTTATATCTGCTTGCTTCTCTAGCTTTTATTTTCATTTGAGATGCTCAAAATAGAAATTAAGGTGTAAAAATACAAGATTTTTTTTCTCAAAAACCTTTTACTTATTTTTTGAAAATGGCAAAATTTAATTTTAAAGGTGTTATGAGCATGGAGAAACCAAAATGCTATTTTCTTGGTTTATAAGTATTACTAGTTTGGATATAATTTTGGTGGAAGCAGTCTTTTTTTAAAAAATCACATCTAATCACCCCCCGTTACCACAGAACTAAGCCGTGTAAACAGAAGTTATTGTGATTGGCTGTTATGCTCATAAACTAACATACTTCTGAATTAGTCTTGGAAGTAGACTATGAAGAACCCTTACCGAAGTAGTGATATTAAGACAAATATTTTGGAGAACATGATAAATTATTTTGATTCTAATTTGTCCCTAATTAAGTGTTACGTCGCGAGTATCTTTTACGTAATAGATTAGAAAGCTATTATTCCTTTATACAATTTAGCAAACCTAACAAAAGTTTCTGCTATCAATATTTTCTACTGCAGTTTTAATGCAGTTAAATATATTTGATTAAACTTACTGGATATCATATTTAGAAGTACTTAAATAAAATTACTTTCTTAACATGATGGCAAATTAACCTACTTCTTTACTTACACATGATAAAGAACTTTTCCTCCTCTTGATTGTGGACGGAACAACATTTATGTTATTGCATATTTAATGCATCTACCTTTCTCAAAATCTATTGTATTATCATCTCCTTATTAATTATTTTCTAGCATTTACTCACATTTGAGATAAGTAGGTTTTTTTTTAATAAGATGAGAAAATTATTTTATATTAAATAAAAAATTTCGAAGTTTGCATGGAAAGTACCGTTACTTATGCTTATCTACAATAATTAAATAGATGTCCATAAAATATTGGTGAGGTGTCAACTCCATTGCTAGTAAACAATGCTTTTGTTGGCTTAAATTAGGAATTTGCTTGGACAACATTACTGCAATACACAGGATTTGAAAGGGATGTTAAAAATTTTGAGATATCTCCCAGCGTATAATAAGTAAGTAATGCATAGATTACAGGCTAATATATTAATTTGAACTCTAGTACCATGTTTTCGTTGTGGGTTTTTGTTATCATTGTTTTATAAATAATTTGTAAATTATCAATTATTTATACCATCGTTTTACCAATAATTTCTCATTTATCTATTGTATATACTATCATTTTACCAATCATTTCTAATTTATCAATTATTTATAAGGTCATTTTACCAATCATTTGTAATTTATTAATTGTTTATACCATCGTTTTACCAATCATTTGGAATATATCTATTGTATATGCCATCGTTTTATCAATCACTTGGAATTTATCAATTGTTTATACAATCGTTTAAAAAATCATTTGTAATTTATCAGTTATTTATAACATCGTTTTACCAATCATTTGTAATTTATTAATTGTTTATTCCATCTTTTTATCAATCACTTGCAATTCATCAATTATTTATACCCATTTTTTACCAATCCTTTGTAATTTATCAATTGTATAAACCATCGTTTTACCAATCATTTCTAATTTATCTATTGTTTATACTCTCGTTTTGTAATTTATTATTATCATTTTTTATCATCTTAATAGAAATTGTTTTTATTAAACTCTGAACTAGAAATAAACTTGCTTGAAACAGTATAATCTTTATATTGGTTATTGAACCATAAAACCTCTTACCAAATCAAACTATAAATATCTTATACCTTCCCAGCAACAAATATGGAAGCCAATTTCAGACTGGTAAAACCTATAGCGTTTCTTTTGAATAATAATCAGTTCACCTTTACTCCAAAAACCATTTCCTAGGTACCTCATCATCGAAGTCAGTGACTCAAACCAATCTCCCTCTTACAGGGGTTTTCCTCCGACAAGTTCATATTTCGAGATGCCGATTTTTATGCAGGAGCTAGGTCCATTGATGAGGTTTTTACGTAACCATGGCTACGGGGGCGCGAGAGGCTTTAACGAAGACAGGGGGAACCCGATCCCTGCCTTCTGACATTGAAGGGTTTCCGATGAAGGGCGCGAGTGACAGCCTAGATAACAAGGAGGGGAAGCGGAAGACAGAAAAAGATGAGGAAGGGCCCTGCGTGCCGATGGAAATTCCACAAAGAGTCTTCTCCTGTTCTTCTTCCTTATTCTTCTGTGGGGTAGGGGATGGATCGTTTCGTTTAAAAGTCGTCTGCTGCTGCGGTGTGCGCCCGAACAATAATCGAACCCGCTGCTTCTCTGGGTTTTAGTTTTGGATTTTAGGGTTTTTCGAGAAGAAAAGGACTCGGGTTGCGGATTGAATGAGACACGGAGGCACTTTGGGCCCCATTCGTGGTGGTTAAGGTTTCGTAAACAAGTTTTGATGTAAGGTTGGAGAGCACGAAAAAGAGATTCGTGAGTTTGTGATGAAGCAAATAAGTTACCTAGAATGAAGACTTTGTTCGAAAGAGATTTTAGATTGGATATTTTAAAAAATATATATGTACACAATGAGAAGGGAAACATATATCATAACAAATAATCTGTATATTAATTTTTGGAAATATATATTTCTAAAGAACAGAACGCTGTCTCATACCCCCGTATCTGTGACCATTCTGGTCACTTCACGGTTTGGTGGGCATGTAACGGGAATTTTATTTTAAGTAATAAAATATTTACAGTAAGAAAAAAATAAAAACAAATATATTTACAGAATTTACAAGAATATGAGATATGATAATGATAAAAGTTAGCAGAGATTTTCTTTTTTGAAAAATGGTTTGACAATATTATAGTTTGAAATATAACATGAATTATGATGTACATACATTCTGTGTTCATTTAATTTTTTATAACACACTAGGTGACGTTGCAGGTATTAAAAAGAGATGGAAAATAATTTGGCTAGTTGGATCGAAGGGAAACTCTGCTTTATTAAAGTGTATAATAGGAAACTGCTTTGTGGGTATGGGTCTTCATGTTGAGGATTAGGAAGATGAGAATATATATATTTCTACAAGGTGATTATATAAAACCTGCCTCGATTTATAGGACCATAACTATTATACAATTCTCAGGAATGGGATGAAATTTCGGTTCCAAATATTTTGAAGCAAACGCACAAAACTCATATGAAAAACAACAATAAAACTCCAAAAGTTACGATCATGGTGTCGAAATTTCAAATTTTATTATTGAAATGTGTTTTCAATAGAAAAAATACTAATAAAATACTAATAAGCAGCGTTTGAACAATATGTATAGCAGGAAAATTAGCATTGCTAGTTAAACTGAAAAAAAGAGAAAATAACGCATGCTAGCATATAAGCTACCGAAGAAAACCTTTTATTTTTAGAATTTATTCATAAAATTTTTAGCAATGTAAAATTTTTAGCAACAATTACAGTGATATTTTTTTTCTTTTTTCCCTTACGAATCTTAACTCTCATCACTAAGATAGGAAAGAATATTAAAGAAATACTACAATTGAGATTCATTAACTGTAGTACAAATTTTAAGTCGAGGATGATAACTTTGTATATTTTCATTTGAAATTTCATCGCAGTTGTAAGAATGAATCAAATACCTAATAATTTTGACTGTAAACTACATACAAATTATTTAAAATATTGATAATGATTTCCGGATGTTTTGATGTTAACTGTCTTATTCCTTTCATAATGAATGTGTTTTTTTTTCATTTACCATGGATTGGATTCCCTATATTCATAAAAAAATATTATGATTTAACTATATTATACAGCACCATTTAGAAACAGGATAAATATTTTCTGTGTATATTTGTTAGTTAAGGATAATCTCTAGATCTTCAGACTTTATATGGAACATTATCTATCTGTCCACATCAAATAGAGGGTAATTGATTCTAGACGAATTTATTACTCATCAATCTCATATCTAAGAAGAATCACTGGTAAAATCATATTTCAAAATTGGAGTCAGCTTGTTTTGAAGACAAAACTTTGACAACAAACCATTGTATAGTAATTAAACAATTGCCTCATTTATGCTATTGTTTTTATTAGTAGCAGTTACCATACACAAGTTTCACAGAGGCATCAGCGGGTTTTAAGCCAAAATTAGGTTCTCTTGTTTTGAAGTAGCGCCAACTAGGACCAAGAGTACTACTTAACTATTCACTCATCACAGTCGTTTGCACAGCCTCTCTTTACAGGGGACGTATTCACACACTTAGCAGATAGAACACAGAACAACCATGCCCGAACCTGAATTCGAACCCGGGACGCTCTACCCCCAATGTCAGAACGGCGCCTTATTTATGTTTTAATACTTATCGGTATTATAGAGTCTAATTATTTTTTTATATTAAGATATAAACTATCTATTTTCTATTATCTAATTTTGTTTTATGAAAGTGGTATGTTAAATAAGATATAATTAAATAAGTGTTACTTTTCCCCCTTATTATAGAACGTCAGTAAGATAATAATTTCCCATTTGATTATCTTCGCTAAATCAATTACACCCCAATCAGAACCTTCATTATTATTCAAAAAATATATCAATTATTCCAAACACGCCTTACGTCATTCTCAACCGCCCTTTCTCAAAATCTTTCCAACGTCCCATAAATAAAGTCCCGGCATGCCTCATTCTCCTAGAAGGCATTTACTCAGGAACGAGCGAGTACTCCGAAAGAGCCGCATCGGAGCGAGTTTGCACGGGTCATAAAGCATCTTCGTGGCGCAAGCACCCCCCTTTTGCTTCAAATTTCCCCAGCGAGCCTCTCTGCTTGACGGCATCGCTCCAGAAGGCACAGGATTCCCCGTAATTAGTCGAAATGAATTAAACTAATTACTAAACTCATCTCGGAACACCTTTAGTATAATGACACTGTTAATCAAAATGATCTTTGCTCTGAGATATGGAGGTACCCACACGGCACAGAAAAAAAGTCACAGACTCCTTCTTCCCAAACGATGCAAATTGCACCAGAAATGATTCGGGCTGGGAAAGTTATAAATCAATCCGAGGATAGATTATTCCACTGCTGATTTATTTATCTTTTTTGATGATGCTTTTTTTATTGTAGATAGCCTTATATAATTTCATCAATCGCATGTAAATCTTTATTGGTAAAAACATCTTTAAGGTATATCAATTAGGTAATAGGTTCTATAAGGACGACATGTCATGAATTTTCTCTGAAAATATAGTAATTTCCACAATATTATTACCTGGTAGGGAATTGGATTTGTTAAGAAAGTAATTTGCGATTTCTGTTAGGTTCTTTGTTTATATTATTTAGTTTATTTTCTCATTTATGTTGTCCCTTGTTGAAATTAACACTTCATAAATAATGCATTTCATTTCCAAATAAATACTTTTATTCTTATGGAAATAATCAAAACATTTTATTTGCTATATTCAGTTCTAAATGTGTTTGCTATAGCCGTTAATTAAACAAAATGGTGCTTGATGAAGATTTTAAAGCACTTAGAAGGCATACAAAATATCTCTCCCATTTTTCTTTCTTTCATGAAGCATGCTTTGTCAATTGTTGTTGATGAAAATAAATACGTAACAATTAAAGTTCATTTCGAGCTATGTCATTCTGTTAAGTTGTTTATCATTTTTGTGTTGTGTTCATTCCCTTCCATAATTTATAAATTGGGTAAAAATCATCATTATTCAAATTGTTATATCACCTTTTGAAAGTTCAAAAAATAGAATACATTGTATTGTATTGCACAATATAATTTAATTTATAAAAATTCTCATTGGAGCTTTTTTCAGTAAAGAAGTAATTTGGGATTTGGCAAATCACTTGGATAATATGGAAATGCAATAACCTATTATTTGCGTCTTTATTTAGAGTCATATGTTTAACAATTATGCATTACAAAATTAAATTGTTGGAAAAGTTAACTTTTATATGTAAATATTGTTAGTATGTATTATTAACCTGACAAAAAATCGCATCCCTAATATTTAAAGGCTCTTATTGGAAAAGTGAAATAAAATAAACGTGATTTGCTTTGTGATGTGAAAATACTTGATGGCATTGTAAAATGTTACTTTTTTCTTTATCAAGGTGTACCAGAAGCCTCAACATTCATTTAACACAATTATGTTAGTATCATGTCAAAACATGATGTTGTTTTTGTTAATGTTACATTATTGGGATGAGGTTCTTGGCGAAATTCGCATGCGAAAAAAATATATTATCTGCATTAGAATCTCAAAAAATCAGCTTTTAATAACGTGTTTTCATTGCATTTACAAAAGCTCTGATTTTTAAAAAATTAAGTAAGTGACTACAACAAATTAAAATAAGAAAAATGTCATTTTGTGCAAGTGATTATTCGAAATGTAATAAACTGGAAATGTGACATTTTTTTAAACAATCAATGCGATACAATTTTTTTTTTGATCGTTTGTAATACTAAAGTGATACATTAAATGAAACAATTAAAATGGATAAAAATATAATTTAACCTGCACGAGGTAATTGGTCGTTCAAGAAATTATGCTCTGACATCATACATTGAAATATGCATAGCAGATTTCTTTTTAATCTTTGTTTTTTTTTAATTTTTAATTTATTTTAATTTGAATAACATTTTTCTCATATCTTTACATGAATTAGATTTCTTTATATTTTTACATAAACTTATTATGTTTTTACTGCATTACTTACTTATATTTTTACAGCAATCATAATATTGCATAATGTTGACTATCATATAACGAAATATCACACTCGAATATGAATCATATTATGTTATATGTTTAGAGGATGTGAATGAAAACTGGAAATAAACAATACTAGGAAACATTTTGCATTACATTAAAAGCAAGATTACGCAAACCAACCATTCACTAGTTGTCATAACCAATGAGTCTTTTTGTGATTTATAATGTATCTACCTATAAGAATGATTTGAACAGAAGTTTCTCCAAGTTTGCATTGGTAATTAATTATGGATTCTTTTTATTGCCAGAATTACTTATCAAAATGGCCGTACATTTCCTACTTTTATTAATATTGGCAATTAATTCTACATGATGAAATGTTTAAAAAAATGTTAGAAATATCTTAGGCTACAATACTAAAGCTTTATGTATTTGTCTTATATCGTAATATTTCAGTTCATCCGTTGCTTATGATTGATAAGCATATACTCCTCAAAGAAAACCACAACCGTAATAAATAGAATTGCTTTCATTTGTTACCCTTCAAGAGCTATTTGCGGTTAGAATTGTTTATCGAATTATTCTAATAGGATTGCGTTATCCTTTAACCTTTAATTGCCTTATCGCGTGCTGGGCTCTCAGTCTTATCAAAAAATGACATTGTTTAAGAAATTGCGATTTCCCAGCTTGATTTTGATTTATTGAATAGAAACTACCGAAAATACATAAACTATGGTCATTTACTACATTATCACACTAGGATTTGTTCAAGAGTGCAGGTGAAAGTTCTTTCAAAAGTAGTATATTTAAAAGCAACAACATTTCATTACTAACATTTAATAAGCAGTTTAATTGGGATGTCTAAATAATAAAAATTTATAATTTTTTAAAGAAAATAAATCAAATATGTAAGTGAAATCTGAAAGTACTTTTTATATACTCAAGATAAATTTTAAGTATATGACAATATAAAATTAATTTTCTGGCCCAGTGGATGTTCTCTATGGGCCAGAGACATTTAGTAAAAATGACTCTTTTGATTCTTTTTGCCTTTTGTAAGCAGCATTGGAATTTATTTTGAAAAACACACGCAATATATTATGGAACTTTAGTATTACATTTTAAAAAATATTAATACTGAAAATGTTAAATGCCATAATATTAAGTGTTTGAAAGATATTGTAAGGAAAACCGAAAAAAAATCTTTTGATGAGCATTTACTTCATTTAGATACTTAGGAATTATACTAACATTGAGAGCTGTTAGAATTTAACAAACAAAAGTAAAGAATAGAGTATTTTAAAATATTATTTTAAGAATATTTCTTTATTCTTTATGTATTATTCAAATTAAAAGTAATTACAGACACATAGATTCATTGATTCTGTAAATAACAAAAGAAGCTTTGAAGAAAAATGATTCGGCTATACGTACTTGTCCATACTTAGATTTTTGCCAACATGCTGTTGAAAGAACAACTTGAAGGTGCTGAAAAGATGATTGTATTCGAGGACAAAATACTACGAATAATCAGAGCTAATTAACAACGCCGTATCATTTTGACCTTCGTTCCGTGTTAGGGGTCAAAACCAATTTATAGTTAGTATTATAGAAATATTTAGAAAATAAATTGTGAATGTTATATTTAAATTCAATTTAGTTGATAGGTTTTTTTATTAAGTTATTAATAATGCAATTCTAGAGAATAAAAAAATTGCTGAAACTGTGAAATAAATTATCGTCATATTTTCTTGAATATAACAAAATTTTAAAACTTTTCGTCTTACAAATGAAGAATTATTTTCCGATGGCACAAAACATTTCTTACTGAAATACATTCTAATATTTTTCTAAGCTTTATTTTAATCTTTGTTCAAAATAAACTGCAATAGAGCAGAACTAAATTTTGATGAAAACTGTAACTGTACTGCAAACACAGCTATATATTTTCTCGGAAACTTTGGACAAATTTTAAAATATTACTTTCCGTCTTTCCCCTTTTTTTTGGCAACACTCAAAATGCGACTTGTTTTATTCCACTGGGAAACAAAACTCATTTTGTTGGCTCTTTCATTCCTGTGCTGGCAACATGTAATCGAAATGCTTTGCAAAAGTAACCTTCTGGTTCTAGAAGTGGGATTTGTGGCGAGATGAAGGTGAAAAAGAGTTTTATGTAAAACGCTTTGTTGAGAAATGCTAGCGCGTTATTAAAGTTCTTTTTGAAAGCTATATTTCCAGAGGTTTCATCAAAATTTATTCGTTTTATTTTCGACGTTCTTGTTTCGTGTTCTAGGATATATTACATTTGTAATTCTTTGAGATCATTTTGTTTTCAAGAAGGGGAATCTGACACAATTACATCATTTTAATACAAAGTTCTTTAATATAACGAATATTACTTTGCATCATAAGAATAAATACATTGTTTAAAATATTTTTCTGTTTTCATTCTTTTATTTGATTTTATCTTTTTATTTTTATCCCATAACTGGCGACTTGAATTAAAATGACTCCCTGTAATCTTTTAACTATGATTATCAAGTGTTATTCTGTCTTTCAATACAATCAAATTATCAGTACCTTCAACTTGTTCTATCAGCAGAATTTTGAAAAAAAGTTAAATATGCCCACATGCGTATATCCGAGTTATTTGTTTTCAAAATATTTGTTGTATTTTATGGCGTCATTGAAATTATTTCTCTTAAACAGCTTTTAATTAGATCAATACAAAAAGAATATCCAAAAAGTATATCCGAGTTATTTGTTTTCAAAATATTTATTGTTTTTATGGCGTCATTGAAATTATTTCTCTGAAACGGCTTTTAATTAGATCAATACAAAAAGAATATCCAAAAAGTATATCGGAGTTATTTTTTTTTCAAAATATTTTTTGTTTTTTTATGGTTTCATTGAAATTATTTCTCTGGAACGGCTTTTAATTAGATTAATAGAAAAAGAAAGAATAAATATTCTTAAAATAATATTTTAAAATATTGTATTTTTCACTTTTGTTGTTGTATTTTTCACTTGTATTGTACTTTTCACTCATTAAATTCTAACACCTACTAACATTAGTTTAATTTAATAATACCTAAGTGAAGTAAAACCCGTTAAAAGATTGTTTAGGTTTTTAATCCAAGATTTAATACCTACCACCTTCAAATATCTTTACAATATGTAATGTTATAACATATAACATTGTAAATATTAATAATTGTAATTTTTTCGGTTACTACAAGATTTTCAGAGAGTATTTTGTTTCCAAAGTTATTTTCGCTCCATATCTTCCCTTGAGGAAATTAATATTTATGTAGCGTTGGCAACAGAAGCACAAATTCTTCAACTCATCTACTTTCTACTTGTGGAGTTGGCAAAAGTGGCTACAAAGGATTAAAAAAAATAACGAATAGAACAACGCCAGTGTTATCGTTAATATTTAATCTGGCTGTAATTCAAGCTTAGATTTGATTAATCATAGGTTTATAGCGCATATTATTTCAGCAAGTAGTAAAAACACTTTAAATGTTGTTAATTAAATTTTATGGTTTTTTTAGTGATGAAGTTGTGCGTTTATTCTCCATCCACACAAATTTCACAATTGCGATGGTAGGGGAAACGTAGTCTATTAAAATCCACGACATCTTTGTTGCATTTTGCTTACATAATAACGTTAAAAGAAAATAAAACACAATTTACCTTAGTCATTTATTCGCAACATCTACTTAAAATAATATTTAAGATTTTAAAACCTACGAATATCTCATTTCAAAACCTCTCGATTACACTCCAAACCGTCTAACTGACAATCCAACTAAATAAGTTACTCTCCTTAAGCACTGAACGAATACTTCTTCAAATCCACCCCGTTGTTTCAACTATGGCCTCTTGGGCTCGTCCAGAACTCATATTAATGAATGGACTGGAATAATTAACTTTGTCCCGAGGATATGTAGACTTCCCCATCATCTTCCTCCATCTTGGAATAAATATCACCGGATTAAGAGCTCACAAGACATATCGATTGCTTAGATTCTTAAAGTTAAGCCCCCCTCTGGTTTGATAAACCCAACGGAACAAACATCGCAATCATTTCCAGGAGAAATACATCCTCATAATCCATTCCATCAACTATTTCAACTTCAATGTTTCCTGTTAACTCGGTAAAAGGGAAATCTTTATTGCATGCCTATTGTCTGCTTGTCATCGTTCCGTTGTAAGTAATCACAATGTATTCTGTCTGCTCTGTAGGTTTAACGCCGGAGAGAGAGGAGGGAGGGAGGGAACTTATGAGCGAATGATCTTCACTTTAACGAGTAAAGTTTGCAATTGAAATTTCCTATTGTTCTCTGTGTGTGAGGAATGACATACTACGAAGCTTTAAGTGTGCATTTTCGGTTGTTTAGATATTAGAGATGTGGTGGTTTATTACTTTTTGGATTAGTTCATGAAGGTTATGGGTTTGTCGGGACGCGTGTACGTTCCGAGTGCGTTATTCAAAACCTATCGAATGCACAGATGATAGTAGAGAGCTTTTGCTTCGTTCCCTGATTTTGCATTGAGGATCCTTTGTGTTATAGTGATTTAGTATTGTGATTTAGACGTGAACGAGAAATTTCATTGTATAACAAATAAGGATAGTTAGGGTTAAAGTATTATTTTTATATTAAGAATAATTAGATTTTGCTTCATTCTTTCGATACACAACATCTTTTGTTTTGCAAGTTCTGACTATTGAATGCAGCTGAAACTTAAGCAATTTTTTAAGAAGTAGAGTTAGTTATTGATTTATAGCAATGGTCTGTGGAAAGAATAATCCACTTGGAATGGTAAAATTATTTAAACAAACATCAGTAAAAGAAAGCTCTCATGTATTTCGTTATCAGTTGGTGTAATCTTGCAATCAAAAATAATCTCTTTATATCAAAATAAAAGAAAGACCCTTCTGAACTACTAATAGCAAATAACTTTACAACTTGGAACCTGCATTTTCACTGAATACCTGCCACCAAATAGAAAAAGAAAAGAAATGTCTCAAAATCAGAAAAATGCTAAGTCTGTTATTTCAAAAGATTAAAATTGGAAAATATCTCTTTTGACATTCTACAGTGTTTCTCCAGATAAACAATCTACGAAATCAAATGCGATAATGAAAGATAAAACATATCCTTTTTTTAATGCATATAGGTCATTTCAAGGATATGCAGACACCCTCAAATTGATTTTGGTTGAAGTTTAAGGCGGCCAGTGACCTTTAAAATGACTTTTCGTAATTTTTCCCTCAGCAATTTGAAATGTTACAGGCATTAAGAGTAACACTATAGGAGATGACACACAAAAGTTTAAAGTAATATGCTAATTTATTTATGAATTGGAAGGGTAATATTATATTTAATAGTGATAAATAACGTCAATGAAAAATGTACCAAGCGTTCCAAATTTGTTCGAAAGCGCTCCAATTTTTATCAATACTTTCTCTAACCGTTTTGAAAGAAAAGGTGGAATTAAACGAAATTTGAGTACGAAATATCAAATTTAACCAATATAACAATTTAAAACTACTGATTTTTTAAAAAAGTTTGAATAACTTTTGAGTTAATATATTGGTTAATTTTGATATTGCGTACTAAAATTTCTTGTTTAATCCAAACTTTTCTTCCAAAAGGGTTAGAAAAAGTAATAATAAAAATTGGAGCGCTTTCGAACAAATTTGGAACGCCCGGAACATTTTTCATTGACGTTATTTATCACTATTAAATATAATATTACCCCCAACTCATAAATAAATTACCATAATGCTTTAACATCTTGTGTGTCATCTCCTATAGTGTTACTTTTTATGTCCGTAACATTTCAAACTGCTGAGGGGAAAATTACAAAAAAAAATCATTTTAAAGGTTTCTGGTCACCTTAAACCAGAAACTAAGATTAAAATACAGAACAGTATTATTTTTATTGTTAATACTTTAGAAGAGCATTTCAGAAATAAACGTATATTGCGGTGAAAAACCGAAACATAAAAACGTATTCTAAAGCAATTATTGAAGAATCTACCACAGCTTCATATCAAACACTGATTAGTATATAACCTTTTTTCAATGGAGAAAAGTAACCTTCAAATAGAGTTTTCTCTCATAAAAATCAGATAATTAAACAGCAGGAAAACTAAAAGCCTCAAAATGGATTACCTGTTCAAATTGATTGCACTCTTTAAATACGATCCTGATATTGCCCGTTGTCATATGAATGTATTATTTTAGTGTGAATATATATATAACCTATGTTATCAAAACTACTTTTTGCAATAAGGACTAAACTATCTATTGCTTTATGAAACGTAGAAATGTTACTTCATGAAAAGTTCAGACTTACTATTATGAAAAATACATTGCAACAAATTGGAAAAAAGTCTCTTTTTTTCAAATATGTTTATTAAATTATAACAATTTGTCGTGTGTATTATGATATAGCTCATATGCATTATTTTTTAAGGATGGCAATTAGGAAAATTGCTTATGATTGATCAAAATCACTTGATTGTGCAATTTGCTCATGCTTGATATAATTTCCCATTTATTTCACAAATTGAATTGTTATAACCATATTTACTTATTTTTATTTAATAAACCTCACGGAATATTCAAAAACTAATTGTAAATGCAATAATAATCATT
Source organism: Argiope argentata (assembly GCA_026289955.1). Lineage (NCBI taxonomy): Eukaryota > Metazoa > Arthropoda > Arachnida > Araneae > Araneidae > Argiope > Argiope argentata. Next base: position 1,421,960 of record JAOUZG010000498.1, read on the forward strand.
GATTTTTTTCACCTCTTAAAGCTTTAGTTGCAGCAGCATCAAGCTCATACATAAAAAAACGTGTTGAAGCTATAATTTTTTAGCGTTATGCTAAATAAATAAGTATATACAAGATGAAACAGGGATTCATAAGGATTAGTAGATTAATTTCTTTTCTCTTTGTTTAAAAACAATTTTTGCTATTTCTTTCTTCACAACTAGTTTACGAGTGAATTACTTAAAGATATCTTCGCAAATTTTTTTTTCCAATTTAAATTGTTCTCAAGTACATTCTTTTTTACAAGTCAAATGAAAGACACATAAATAAATCGAGCCAAACACTTTGAATCATGGACTAAATTGTATTCCTGAGCAGCGTTTTGCAGCTAAAAAAAAAAGAACATCAGAAAAAGGAACATCATTCTAAGGATGTGAAAACAGGGGAGGGGGGGGCGAATTGGAATTCTAAGAACTTCAGTGTTTGTTAATCTTCCAAGAAGCCTAAAGCTGAAACGGAATGACAGAAGAAAAATATATCTTGCGCCATCTATCGTCACCCGCAGGTGTTTTTCTGACTTCAATTCTCAAAATGTGACTCTTTGTTTCGTTCTCGAAGGTAAAAATGGCTGAAAAAGAGCGGGAAAAAATACGGAAGAAGACTGAAAAGACAAGATGACGTTTCTCCAGTTACATATTCCAACATTTCTATTTATAGAAAACCCGTTTATGGATTCTGTGTTTAAAGAGCGTTTGGAAGACAAAAATTCAAAACCAGATGGTTCCAGAAGAATTCGATGAATATGTATGGCAGGGAAAAGCGCAACTTTTTTCTCCCTGCAGGGAATATTTCTTTACTTTTTGTTATCACTTAAAATTCCCGATTCCATCGCTTAAGGCATGCTTTTCTTTTATAGTCCACTTTTTTACCCTTTTTTTTTCCTGCTTGTTTTAACCCTTCTGAATTTCCGTTATTGATTAAACTCTCTTGAGTTCGTTCTGCAGCGAAAATGTCTAAATTATGAATGACAGCTCCCTTAAGCTTTTTCGCGTTTTTACGCGTGGCAAAATGCCCCCTGAAGAAAAGCTTTTTCTTTATTTTTATGTTAGAATTATGATAAATTTGTGGAACATCGGCAAAAAAAATTGTTGTAGATGTGTCTGGAGGAGAACTGTGAAGCTGAAAAGAATTTTGCATAATAGGAAAAAAATCCATTTAGTATCAAAACTTTTAAGTATGCATGAATTTATGCACTTCAAACACATTCGATAACAAAAAGAATTATAATATTATATTTTCAAAGCTGTAGATTAACAAATTTTTTCTTCGGATAAGTAATTTTTTAATAATTTCAATATAAATATGATCTATAAGTTGTTAAAATGATCGTATTATTTAAACTCAAAATATTTTTTACGTGGAATAAATGTGTTGACATTTTATTAATTAGATCTCTTAGCATGAAGAAAAATGAGATACAAATAAATATTTACCGAAACATTTGAGTATAAAAATCATATAATACATAGTGTGTCTCAAAATTATGTCTCAAAAAAGTGTGTCAAAAAGTGTGTCTAAAGTGTGTCTCAAAATTAAATCAAGATTTCAATCTATCATCATGCATACATTATTAAGTTTTAGCAAGGCTATTAAAATTCAATTTGGCAGTTGATTGTTTAGGGTTTGTAAAATTAGAGAATTACACGATAAAACTACGTTTCAACTCAAAATTTTAATTAAATAAAAACACAGTTTTTTCTTTAAATTAATAATTTTTTAATTGTAAAGTAATTACGAATTTGTGTGTATGGAATACTGTATTGGAAAAATGGTTTCTAAGGCATTGCTTACTCATAGTTGCAATTGAAGATCGAGGTACTAACCCGTGACGCTAGGGCCAGTATCCAAGTAACATAACCACAATACCAAAAGTATACTTCAGTATCGTAGATGCTATCTGGCTTATGAAGCTAGCACCACAATACTCCCTCAACAGTGAGTCGGTGGAGAGACGACCGATTTTAAAGCGCCAAATGTTATGGTGAGCATGTGAGTTTGTTGGGAAGAAAATATGTGAGTTGTTGCTTGTTATGTCATCCAGCTTTGTTTTGGTAGCTGCGTCAAATGAGTCTGACAGTTTTTGCTGCTGGTAGATGGCGCCATGATAGTTGTACGAAGTTACGTTGTCCAGGTCGCCAATGTGGCAGTTGAAGGTCGGTATGAACCTGCGACGCTAGAACCACTACTCGAGTAACTACAATACCAAACGTATACTTCAGTATCGTAGATGTTTTCTGGCTTATGAAGCTAGATCCTCAAATTAATTAATCATTGTCAAATATTTCCGTAACCATCTTGAATAAATGTGCCTGCATTTAGTTGATGCAGAGTTGAATTTACCCTCTTTCAATACCCACAGGATTGCTTGGCCTGACGGCATAAACATTTGACTTCAAGTAACCCCATAAAAATAGGTCCTACGGTGTCAAATCACATAATCTAGGGAGAAAATTCTCAAATATTCGATTTGTGGCCGCCATACCTTCATGATGCGTTTTCAAAAATGAAAGCACTTTGCTCTATTATGTAAAGCTTCATTTGTACTATCCCTAATTTATCAGCTGTAGAATATTTTTCAAAAATAATCTCGACAACAGATTTCTGAACCATATATATGGAAATATTTGTGATATGTTTTATAACTGAATTCTTTATACTAATATTTGATACTACATAAAGCCATTAAAAGCTTCTAGACGAATAAAAGTTTAAAAAATAATTAAATTATATATAACAAAGATGCATTTAGAGAAATGCCTCTTTGTTGATGTTTAAAAAAATTAAAAAAATGATAAAAAAATTGTTACATTCTCTTTTTTTGAAATTTTCTATAAAATACTAATACATTTCAAATTTGTACTTGCTACTGAATATTAATATCAATGCACAATCTTTTTATAAGAATGTTCATTTTTATCCTTAATGAAGAATCATATTGATTCTTTTTTTATTGATAATTGTAATTAAGACTGTAAAACTATGAATATACCCCATACGATTTTATTTAATTTTAACCAGTTCTACTTTCTGAAGCAATGGCATGTTATATGGAGATAAGGAAGGCAATTTAAATTAGAGTGAAGTTTCAAGAACAATATTAGATGAGACATCTAATAAATATATTCTAACCGTACTGTATCAAAGAATATTGAAACTCAGATTGCAACACAAATCAAAATATATCCTGAAACATGATGTCCTGTAATAGTAATACTCAGTTTATAACACAAACCAAAAGATTTCCTATGAAGGAATTGAAACATGATGTTATGTAATAGTAATACACAAAACTGTGATGTAGATGCACTATGCAATACGATATGTCGAAATAATTTGTAATTGAACAAGTTTAAGTTCCTAAATTTAATGAAATATTGTGAAAATTAAATTAATTTTATAACAGTATGAAATATATTATCCAGTCCATGGATTTACTTAAAGAGATCCCTTTCTTCACCTATGGCACTTTATTCATTTCACTGGAGTAAAAATTCCTATAAATAAAATAAAAATAACCAAAAGAAATTAGTTGTTTTTAAAAAATAAAAAAACACAAAAAAAAGAACATAAAAACAAAACATAAAAAGGAAAAACCACATAATAACAAAACATAAAAAAACATAGAAACATAAAAACAAAACATAAAAAACATAGAAACATAAAAACAAAAACAAAAAACAAAATTAAATAATATTAAAAGCAAAGATGAGTAATGAAAAAAAAAGTGGCACTAAAGTTAGAAGAGTCAAAAAATTATGAATAACGATAATAATGAAATGGATTCAGAAATACGTTAGATCCTTTTATATTTCTTTTTTAAATCAGACTGTTCACATAAATAAGCAATAAAAATGTCCAGCTTTGACTTAAAGAATATGTAGAAGTTACTTTTTGAATATATAAAAGAAATCGATTCAGAAACATTTTCAAATGCAAACAATATATACTTATTTTCAAATAATTATAATAATTAATTATATTATTAACAGATTAAATTTGGCAATATTTTAACAAAAGCTCACATTTGAAAGAAAAAATCTTTTTGTCCATTATTTATAATTAATTATCTTTTAGTAATTACCAATTATTTCACTGAATATATAAATTTAAAAAAAGCAACATTTTTTACATTAACCTGAAAAAATTATGATCATAATTAATTAGCCTTCATTATTTTAATTTTTAAATTAATATAATAATTATCTAAAAAAATAATCAAAATACATGCTTTGACTTCAACATTTGATGGTAAAACAAAAAAGTCTTAAAATTGAGAAAATTCATTAATAACTAAAATTACCAAACAATGTAGTTCATTTTATTTAAAATTATACACTGTTACTTTCACAAAAATTAATTAGACTTGAATTCATATTTTAATATTGATTACTTATAGCATTTAAAATTACAAAAATAACGATATAAACACTTAATTTAGAACGTTACTCTACAATGTAATGATCATTAATTATTCTGAACATTAGGTATACAACTCAGCTCATTGGATTAATTCAGTATTGCACAAATTCAACTGGTTAAGACTAAGCAATTTTCAATAGCTAAGAATTAAATGCATATCTGTTGTCATTTCAAATTAATCTCTTTGGACCTGGTATCTGATATATTCGTTATTAACTCTGAACTGATGAAATTAAATGCTTTCATTCGCACTATTGCATTGTTTCTGAAATGCTTCCGTTTTGTTCAAGGAAAGATATCTTTAATTTTATTTTCCCAAAATGTGATGCTCTGTTTTTGCATTAATATTGGTATTTAATATTTTATATTTACCATTTAAAATAATTGTACAGTATCTTATAATTTTTTATTAATATTTGATGATATATTTTAAAATGAAGATTTAAATATATCATTTAAGTCAAAACAACTTATCTAAAATATGTATTTTAATGGATAATCCAGTTAAGTGTAATTTTTGAATAAGAATACATATAATGTTATTCTTCCAAACTGAGAATTGAATTTATTTATTTAATTTTTTTCTCTTTCGTATAAACAAAGAAAATTAGAAGTAATAGATTGGAATATATGTTGCTGTGATTTGTGTGCATTTTATTTACGTTTGTTAGTACTCCAAAAAAGATAATTTAACTTATACCATTCAAACTTGGCCCAAATATACTTTGAAAGGTATAAATACTGCATTAGATAATTTTTCATGAAATTTTAATTAAAAAAATTAAGCAAATTTTCGATGATTTCACTTGCTAACTTCCAAGATTATTACCACAAAATAATTTTTACTTTATCTTAAGATTCCATAGTATTTAAACGAAGTAAATAATTTAGTGGTGATATAGGCATTTTTATTATAGTATTATAGCATTTTATTAAACACATACACACACACACATTTTTCCCTGTCTCTGGTAGCATGAGGAAATCCACATCTCCAGCTATGAGATGATTGTAATACAGCTTTAATATTTAAAAATGATTGCAATAAGTTAGATAAACGTGAGAGAATTTGAAAATAAGAATAAATGAAATTCTTCTTTTTAATTTACCTTATCTCATAATTCTTTTCAAATGTATTATCACACACTGAGATAGGGTAAACGAATGAAAATTCAAACTGAATTATTCTTGTGATATAATATTTACTTCAAAATTCCATTTCGAACTCACAAATTCCTTCTTAATAATAATTTTATGATAATTTTTTTTAAAAAAAAGAAGTTCCCAAATAATAGCATCAGCATCTTGAAATCCCAAATAATAGCATCAGCATCCTCAAAATATCTAGAAAAAATGATAGCACAAAACTGAAAGATTGTTTTTATTATTTTTTTCCATTGGGGAAATTTCTCAAAAATCTTGACATTTTGATGGAGAACCTCCATGCTTGCTCTTGTCAGAGGATTCCCCGAATATAATAAGAATCGCTAATTAAAATGCCAAACCCAGAGGAAATTTAATATAAAAAATGAAAAATGCGAGGGGCCTATTCTTCATTAACCGGTGGTTGACACTCCCTCATAATTAAAAGGAAAGGAATATCTGGGCTGTCAATTTTATTTTTACCACTATTTTTCTGCACACTGATTTAGTTTCCCTTTAGTAATGGAGCTCGCTCTCTCTCTCTCTTACTTGCGTTAATTGATATATTTAATGCTTTTATTTTAAATTTGCATTTAATAGAATATTATATTTGGATTAATATTGACACAACCATTAATTTGAAATTCAGCTTTGACCATTATCTGAAAAATTATTTGTTCCTCAATTACGTAATTGACGTACTTTTGGGGGAGGGGGAAAAAGAACTGTCATTTTTCTGTTTTCTCGTTAACTGTAATTATAATGTCAAGTAAATGCTTCGTGCTTTCATATTTGAGGGATCCAAAACAGGACAATTTATATATATTTATCTAAGTTTCGTGTTAAAATTTTCATTAAAACTAATAACGATAAAATAAAGGTAATGGGAATTTCAGCATGATAAAGCAATATTCAGTTTACAATGTATTTAAATCTCAGGTGCATATAATAAATGCATTTAAATTACATATGATTTATGTTATGAACCCTTAAAATGCTATTGCTATTAAAAAATTAAGGAATCTTTAAAATATTTGAAATATATGTATGATTTATGTTATTTCAAGCTGAAAACGCAAAAGTATATATTGGATAGCTAATCAAAAACGGTTTTATTTTAATCAAAGAAATACATCAGATGCACGCAATTTACGGTTTGAAAAATAACGTCTCAAGGGGAAAAGGTGAAGGATTTTTGATTTTTAATTCAATTGCAAGTGGAATTGATTTCTATTGCAATAGATTATGGGAAAATTCTACCCAATTCAAGTATATATGAGGTATTACAGAATTTAGGAATTGAATCTTAATTGCAATTTCATTATATCACATTATGTGAAGTAATATTACAATATAATATTTCCAGAAACAGGTTATTCTCCCGATCTTTTTCCATGTAATTTTTTTTAATTATCAGATAAAGAACTGTTTAAAAAGGCATAGATTGCCATATTTTGGAGCAGCACATTGAAGCAGGGTGGATGGGCGAAAAGGAAACGATAATTTAGATACATATCCTTGTATGAACAATGACAAATGCAATTGCTTTGAGTAGTTACAAAGAAAGCAAATTCAGATTAAAAATTCTTTTTGCATACTTTTGTAGGAGTATTCATAAAAATTCATGTTGGTAATAATTACTACGAGAGCAGATATTAAATTAATTTGTTCTACTTTTTCATATATTTTTATGGATAGTAAAAAACTCATGATTGTCCTAGGCAGTTATTTTGAGTGAAAGTATTAAATTAACTAGTTCTCTTTTCGTGTCTTTGTATAAGATAATCAAAAATGATTCTACTTAGATTCTATAATATTATCAAAGATGCGTGATTCTACTTAGTAGTTACAGTGACAGAAAATTTAAATTGATGAACGTGTATCTTATATTTTTATAAAAAATGACAAAAATTCTTAATGGTACGGATATTGACAAAGATAGAAAATTCAAATTAATAGTAACATATATCCTATAATTTTCTAAGAATATTCACAAAATTGCATCTTTGTCCTAGGCAGTTATTCTGAATATAAATATTAAAATAACAAATTCTACTTCTGTATATTTTTGTATGGATAGTTAAAAAATACATGATCGTCCTAAGCAACTACTCCTACAGGAGAGGTTAAAAACTCATTACCTTAGCGTGTCTTTGTATAAGTGGTTACAAAAATGTATGGTTGTACTGTGTAGTTACAAAGAAAACAAACTGGAATTTACAAACTCTATCCTTATATTTTTTATAAGAAAGGTGACGAAACAGCACGGTTGTATTGAGTATTTATAACGAAAGCAACTCAATTCAACAATTTATCTCATCATTAATTCTTCCGAAATAATAAAAGTAAGATACTTTTTGGGATGTAGAAGCATATAATTAAAATTATGGGAGCTTTAAATATGAGCAATTAAAAACTGATTCGGTTGTAGTTTAATTCATATATTACGGAAGAAAAAAATATATCCCAGTAATATATATATTAATATGGCAAAGTTAGAATTTGAAAATAATTTTCTAATTCTTAAGTTAATAAGTATGAGAATGGAAATAAATTGATGTTAGTTAGAAATAAGTATTATAATTTAAAGTAAATTATAATACTAACACAGTAATTAAATTAAAGTAAATTATAATATGTAAACACACACACACACAATTCGAAAATTATTTTCACATTTCTACTTTCCATAATAATATATATACAAATTAATATGTCAATTATGAATTTGAAAATAGTTTTCGAGTTCTTATGTCAATAAATATTAGAATGGAAATAAGATAATGTTAATTAAAAATAAGAGTCATAATTTCAAAATAAATGGGATTTTGCCTTTATAATTTAAATTAAGAACCAACATTAACATTCTGTAATATGATAATTAATATTCATTAATCTAGTTTAAATTTTCTGTGACACAACGACAATAATGAATTAACATTTTTCATAGCACATATCTACAAAATTATTGGTTTACACTATGAATGCAACTTTCAACAGACGCAGACGACACCACTATAAATTTCATTTTTAAAGTACAATTCTTCTGTTTCATATAGCACACATTTCCTCTGTTTGACAGAAATATTAATAAATTCGACAGACAGAGGGAGAGAGAGGCTGATTTTTATTCAAAGATTTGTCATGGGAAAACGAAGAACTTTCTAGAAAATGTATATTCACTTCCGCTTATACCGCATCCGTTTCCAGCTATTAGAAAAGGGCAGATTTGGCTATTACTTTCAGTTTATTTCCCGCAGACCCTAAAAGGTTTATGAATGCCATGTTTTATTCCCCAGAAACATTACTAATGCATGTCAGAAATTTATTTCTTCTTCTAGGATGAATATAGAGAAACATTTAGTAATGTCTGAAGCAGATTCTTCTTTCTAATAAAAATCAGAGAAGGGAGAATATTTTTCTGTATTAAAGAATATACCTTAAGTTATGAGAATGTATTTTAAAATATATTCTTATAACGAACGTAAGATTCATTCAGAGTTTGTTAGAGATTTTTAAATTGTTTAGCGGAGGAAAATATTGCAATAATTTCTTTACGTATAATAATTTTTCAGCGTAATCTATTGTTAATGGAGTTGATGAGGTCTACAAAAATAGGTTTTTCACAATTGAAAATATGAGATTTCTTCAAAATAGCATTGGAATAGTTGTTAAAAGGGCATTTGAGACAAAATTGAGAATAGTTTTTTTTTATTTAGAAAAGAAAGAAAATGTAAATATTCTCCCACCATTAATAAGATTTTTCAAATGTTTTAAGTCTCTGTATTGGTTTCTTTAAATTCTCAAATAAAAACATTTGCTTTTCAAATTTTTTACTAATAACTTCTAATGATTTTAACTATAAACTTAACTTAATACTTTCAGTGATAAAAATTTAATATATTTTTTATTTATCACAGGTGCGTTAAGTGATATATACCTTTGCAAATAGCATCTTATGTATATTTTCTAGACATAAATTATACATACAATGAAATTTATAATTGATAAGGTTTAAAAATTTTCTACTGCCTATTGAGTTATTCAATCACTTAGTGTATGCATATAATTATTATTAAAAATAATGCTTAATTAGTTAGGAAAATCCTTGAAAGCATACTTCTAAAAAAACTTCAGATTGAGATTTTAATTAATATTAATTTATTTTCATTTACTTTTTTGACAGGAATTTTTTTAGTGTTTTAAAGCAAGATAATAAAGTCCACTATAATACGAAACTTGTTCAAACCGTTTGAAATGAATAATCTGCACAGACAATAATCAGGAAATGTAATCTCGAAAATGTAAGTCATTTACGAATTTAAAATATATTAGCTAGAAAGAAATATCACGCATAACTGTAACTATACTTCATTTTACAATATATAATAGTCTCATGAGAGAATAACCACGTTCTGTTAAATTTGTTATTGAATTAGCAACATCAAACTATCTTTAATATGTTTTATTTTAGTTACACTCTTTTGGCTTGCATTTTTTTATGTGAGTAAAATACATCGAGTTTTAATTAGAATCTCATATGAATTTTCAGTATAAAATAAATATTTTGATTTATATATTTTAGATTTATGTTGCGAGAAACTATTATTTCTTCCAGAAGTAAACTTTCATAAAATATTAACTTAGTTAACGCATTTGACGTGCATTATTTTAATAATAATTGATTTTATACCCATGCCTGTAACCATTATCTGTAACGATTGCACCATGATTTTATACCATTATCTTTAACGATTGCACCATGATTTTATACCATTATCTGTAACGATTGCACCATGATACTTATGAAACATTAATAAAATCTAATATTATAATCATTGAAGATTAAATTCTGATTAGGATTCTTTCAATCAGATCGAGACTAATACTAATTCTAGCCATTCTTTGCCTACAACGAAATAAACATGCATTCCTTGACAGAGAGAAATTAATGATGTAAGAATTAATTTTAAATGATGGAATTGAAAATTATGTTTAGTTGAAAATCCTTTTTTAAAAGATCCAGAGCCCTACTAAACCAGTCATGACATTTAATTATTATTAGCTTCTTATAAAGAAAAATAAATGCATAAGCTTGCTTCCCCTATGCAGAAGAAATGATGATGAAAAGAAGATTACCAGAAGACGCTGTCCAAGAGCATCTAGGACAAGATCAATAGTCATCCTAATCAAATCACAGCTGTCTATCATTTTTCATTCATTATAAATAAAAGCCTGTATATCATTCGGGACTACTAATAATTACTCTCCATCGAATTTTATTTTTGATAGTTCGATTTGAAACTTTTTGTTTGAAGCTTTTTATTATAACTTAAAAATTAGTTATCCAGAAATTATGCGTGTAGGAGTTCATCCCAAACTGAGAAACAATCGTCGACATCCTTCAGACGCAATCTGATGTGATTAAGAACATCAGCAGATGCCTCTAATGTTATGATCTATTCACCCAGATTGGTAGCCGTGAATTTCAAACTTTTTTGTCATTTTACAAAGAAATTCTGGGTGTGTTGTCTCTCTGCGCATTCTCTTATTAATGTACTTTAATTTGGGCCGTGATTTAAGTTGTTCTAACCAATTTTTTACTCTTTTGATGCATGTTAAAAAAGTGATAAGATTTGAAAAATTGTCTGTGTATGTTTCATCGGTTGAGGATTCTATGGATGGACGATAAGGAAATATATTTCCTGATCACAATCTGAATTAGAGGAAGAGTGCAATTAATAAAAATATGGATTTTGTACTCAAATTAGCTAGCTCTAACTTTTAAATATCGTCGGTATAAATTTAAGGGATTTATTAGCGACAAATAGCCCTAAATAAATTCAGGAATAGATAGATTTTTGAAGGAATTGGCTTTGATATTTTTAACATTGCATTGGAAATAGAAGAAGACATTGGCAAAAGTAGAGAAAATTTACAGCGAATATACTCTAGATGAACCACAAACAAAGGAAAAAAATGTCATACAAGAAGTTACACATTCCAAAAGGAAAAGATAAAATATCAAAAACTACTTGAGTTTAATGTGGAAAAACCATAAGTCAAAAACACTGTGAAATCAAGGTATTAATACAAATACTACAAAATGTTTAATGCTTCTTTAATTAATTATATTCAGCATATTTATTTTCAAAATTAGTTACACAATTCTACGTTAAAATTAAAAATGCTTCCTAATTTGGATTATAATCACATTTATAAACAAAAAAATCGTATAAAAATCCTCAATTCAAAGTTTTTTAATAAATGAAAATAAAATCCTTTAATTCATATTAAAATGTAATTATCATTTAATTTGTAGTGCTATTACTATTTTTTAATTATTTTATATGCTCAATGTTATGATTATCATAAATAGCAGGCTATGATATAACTGAAAGCATACATTTCATTTTTACGGTGCTTAATTTTTTATCATTTGGTGACATTCCATTTTTACCTTATATAGATAAGGTGCACCTTCTTGTGTTGCTTATATATCCAGCTGTGACCCTGGTCTGATATCTCACTACAAAAGTTTACAAGTAGCATGTTTAGCCCAACTAAATATGCAATTTAGTCAATTTTCTGCTTTCAGCAAATAATTTTTTAATACTTAAGTTGAAGAAAAATGCATCAATACTTTACTCACTTGAATACCTAATTTAAATTATTTAAAATGTTATCAGTGAAATACAAATTTCGATTGAACTTATGCTGAAATAGGTGTGTGTGTGTTTAGAAATTACATTTCTTTTTAATATTAATATTTATTTATGTTATCTTTCAAATTTCAAAATACTTTTCAAATAAGAAATATACTACATTTCATAATCTGAAAAAAATGAAATGATTTAATCACAAGACAAGATATATTAATTTTATATTGAACAAAAAAAAATACCAGATTTAAAAATTAAATAGAGAATTTAAATCAACCGATGAAAACTGCAATTCATAAGGACTTTGAAAACCAACTCTGTGTCTGATAGTACGGATCCCATTGGGACAGAATCAAACTTTATAAACCTTAAGGCTTGAGTTAAAATCTAGAGCAGTGCTCATTTGAATGTTTATCAGGTTTTTCCTTTTCAACTGTAAGCGGGTGGAGTTCGTTTTTAATCAAACTACAAGATTGTGTAGTACCCAAGAGAGACTACCTAATTTTGCTGTTTTAAATAATAACGAACGCTGAAAGGAAAGAATTTGCAAATGAATACTGGTATTCCAAAAATGAAATATCACAAATATATGGATTTTTAACACAGAAAATGTTTTTTTTTTGTATTGCGAGAGTTAATTCATAAATAATTAAGATCTTCAAAAGCATTAATTTAATGTTTTTTTTTAAATATCAGATGTATGATGTACACCAAATGAAAATTTGTAATTACAGAAAATATCTACTTCGAGATATTGATGAATATCTCCATGACTTCTTAATTTCGAAAGAAAAATTAGAAACGTGTCTATCAATTAAATTATTATTTATTAATTAAATTTAAAATTTAATCAACAAAAAATTAATTTATTTTTTATTTTAATGAATTTTAGAAATTAAATTAAATTTACATTTCCCCCCTTCTTTAATGAACATTCTTCATTACTAAAGTAGTGAAGTTGAAGGGGGCCCCAACTAAACTAAGTCGGACCCTGCATGAAGCTTTCAGTTGCCTTAAACAAAATTAATAATAAAGAAGACAATTTGACTTTAGGATCTCGTAAATAGATATTCAGTTTAAGATAATCATAGATCATTATTTTAATTCATAGTTGCAAATGACCTTGTTATAGTTTAAAAAAATTTCAAATACTAATTATCAATAAGCAAGTATTTGAAACAGTGGGAATTCTATTTTTAGAATCCCTGAACAAATAGAGTAACATAGTGTCACAATGTTTTCAAATATTACCATTTCCATTCCACCAAATATATTTATTAATTTCTTTCCCAATATGGGGAATTCGACTAGCTAGACTGAACCACAATTTACTTTCTAATGTGCTTGTTTAAACAAATTTAGAGAATGATAAGTAATAATTCCGAATGAGCAGCTTTCGTTTGTAATCAAAAAACCTATTAAGATAATATCAGACTATTTTTGATTGATATGATTGATTTATACGTTATGAACTGTTTCTAAGCACTCGGAAACTGTTCATAACGTTTTAAATAATACTAATCCTGAAGACACCAAAAAATAAAGGCCCAAAATAGGATACATCAATAAATGCCCTACGTTACATAATATTAGGAACGTTATACAAGGAAAGTTACGTAACATAAGGAAATTTTTTCTTATCAGAAATCAAGACCAAGACTAAGCCTAGCATTTCCATCAAGATCACTTAAAATCAAAAACAATCGAATAACACTTCTAAATAATATTTAATCTACCAATGACTTTCCTTATTTCTGTAATATTTAATTCTAAAATAATACTTATAGAGTCTAATAGTTTATTTGAAATTTTTTCGAATTTTTTTCTTATATATAAGTTACCGACACCTGTAGAAAGTAAAGACGTTATAGAAAAGACTTTATAGTCATTGTGTATAAAAGAAATTAGCTGCAGTGCAGAATGGGTGATAAATGTTAACCCAATGTTATTAATGTTTGCTTTGAACTGCTGTAAATACCTCTAATGCCAGAAAAAGAATTTACGACTAGGTCGCGACCGACTATGGATTATATTCTAAAAACCAGTAACCTGTTTTTTCCTAAAAGTCCGTAAAACGAACATAAACAGCAAATTTATGGTTGTGAAGGAGAAAGGATGAGCTACAAGAATAGTGAAAAAAAGGAAATAACCCAACAAGACGAGAACCCACAAAGATCAATGAAAACTTTAGCTAAAAACTTGAGGAACTTACTACAGTTGCGCTGTAAAATTTCTACCCGTATTTACGTGGAGAATTTTATGGAGTTTAACCGTAATTTCGAATGCCCAAGCGTTTGTGAATGATTCAACATCTTTTATTTGAAAGATAAGGGTATTTGTAAATACACAAGCAATTATCTGAAAAGCGAATTGTGGGGTTCAAGAATGTTTAGTTGAAAGAAATGTAAAACTCCGCATTAGTAGGGGAAAAGTGTATAGTGTGCATGCTTACAAGAATCTATAAAATAACCTTTAAATCATGTTCTGCAATCCTCAGCTAAAAGATTAGGCCTCGTAAAATTTATGGAAATGCTCATTTTTGATGTTTAAAATGACTTTAGTGCTGAAATCTCTGAGAAATTCAAAAATTATTTTGCGATATATAATGCAATTTTTCCATGCCTTCTTCTTTTGTTTTATTATCATGTGAGAAGATACTGTTGTTTAGGTAAGGAGACTTTGATGTCTCTAAAATTTAAGGACAAAAATATTTTTTATCTGCTTTTACCAGTATTGCATTATTTTTACGTATGCTTATTTGAAAGCAGAAGCGTTTATAAAAGGTTGACTTGCTTTTAGTAGTATTTCTTTATTATTACATATGCCTCTCTGAAAGCAGGTGCATTTTTAAAAGGCTTATGAAGATCTATAATATGATAACTATTATTTCATCTCAAAATCGGTCGGGCTTCAAAACTTTGTTTGCCAATTAGAAAGATTAAAAATGAAAGCTTTAAAAAATGACCATTATGTTTATATATTATAGAAGGATAGTGACCGATAGAGAAGTCTCAAGATTGTTTCAAACCGGTTAAAATTGATTAATGACTTAAATTAATTTAAATAAACACTGACTTGATCAATCATGTTAAATAAATGTTCCAGATAGCAAAATAGTCTTAAAAAAGCAAAATCTTTCTCTCTTAGCTTTGAGCAACACAAGTAAATCATGTGATTGAATATTTGAAGGAATGTTGAAAACTCTCTGATTTACAATTCCAAAGCAAAATTTATTGCTGAAAATTCAGCAAAAAAAAATTGTAAAAACTGCTGAAGGTGAGGAAAAACTTACACGAAAGATAAATTGATTTAAAAATCCTGATTGTAAAGTTATAAAATATAAATAAAAATGAGTTTTATGCACTAGTTTTTGTGAGTACTTGTGGATAAGTACTCAAATCTGGTTAATTTTCAATTTCCAAATTTTAATTCAATTTAAGAAATTACACCAGATGCACATTAAATCTTCAAAAGTACATAAATTCCTATTTTCTCAACTCAAAGTGAAACGATTTGTTTGTTCGAGTTCCTAAACACATTCAGGCAAACAAAAACACATATTCTTAAACAAAGTATTCATCTTTTTTACAGTTCATTCTCATTTCAACCTTCTCAATTTTTAATTTTCTTTAAAAAAATGTTGTATTAAGCTTTTCAATAGCCATTTCTAAATGTTTATTTTCATATGTGTGTGAGCGTGCGTGGTTGCTCCCGTGTGTTTCAATTATATCAGAATTTTAGCAATTTCTGCTTTACATGGGGAAGTTCATGACTAATTTTATATGTAAAGACTTAGAATATGATAAATTAAATTCAAAGATAATTCACATCACAAATAAGAATGTTCATAATATCGACATTTTTTTTTCGAAAAATATTTTTAAAAAATAATTTTAAAAGGGCATTTTAATTTTGATATTATTTTTTTCATGTATAATAATTTGTATTGTAATGCATTAATAGAAGACGTCCTGGAATCCTGAATTCGTGTCCTGGATCAGACATGATTCTTCTCCTTTTGTACTGTCTGTGATTTCTATATGTAATGTGTTGTATATGCAAGTATTTTAAATGTTCAGAAAAAAATACAATTATAAATTATAAACAAATATTTTTTTAAAGATTTATCAATGCTTAAGATGCTAAAAATATGTTACAAAAATATTTTTTAAAATCATAAATTCGATAAAAAATATAATTATATTCTTAATTTAATCAAACTGCTTTTGAATTAACCGAAAAAAATCCTTTATAAAAATTATTTATGTTTTAAAATTTTAGTTAACTAAATATATTATTATATATGCTGTCAACACCGACGTACGAAATATATAACCAATGTAATGAAATATTATTACTGATATTTATGCAATTTACAAGTTATAAAGATTTTCTTTTACTCTCAAACATTTATTTTTATTCGAGAAAGTCTTACTCAATTAATCACACATATTTTTTTATGTTCTGTTTTTACGATTATCGTGCGTAACTTGTTGAAGAATAGTTTATTTTCTACATAATACGACAACTTTTAAACATATGCATCGCACACATTCATTTTCATCAAACACTCTAACTGCAGACTCATGAATTTTAAAAGGGCAAGACGTACAACTTTAAACTTTTTGGTAGAATGCACCTCTGTTGGGGGGGCAGAAAACATTAAAAATGGGTTATAAAACGGTAATTAACTAAACCCACATCTCTTTGCTATGCCACGCAAACAGCGCCAAACGCCACGAACAATGCTGCTTGGGCACAATTAAACACATGACTGCTCGGAAAGTTATATTGCGCTACGAAATTACCCGCCACAGAAGCTCCTAATTACTAGTCCTCCCCCATTTACGTCGGCCTGGCTCTGGCCGGATGGCTATTGCATCTTGCAATCTTTGAATGCCTTGTCAACCTGTATCTACCGTGGCTGCACGGGGGCAACAGACATAACTAGCTCCTACCCACCAGTCTGACACCCCTCACTGGCCTATTATATCTCCGCAGCGAGCCCCACGCCAGCTGTTATATATGTGTGTATGCAAACCAAAAGCGCCAGAGACTTCAATTACTTCTGTCGGACGATTCCTGTAAGGGTGGAGGGAGGAGGTGGAATGTCTGTGGGGTGGGTGTGTTCAGCAACAGACAAAAGGTGGGCGCCATTCCGGTCTGCTCAGGGCCCTTTGATCAAAGAATGCATATACCTTTTGGGAGTTTAGGTTTCGGCTTTGAATGTTGTGTCATTGAGATGGAAATCACCGAACTACCTTTTCCGGTTGGGGTGGTCGAGTGAAGGGTTGGGGTGGACCGGGCCATTCAGTAGCATTTGGGTCTTGAGAGTTGAGGGTTGAGGTAGAAGGGCTTTAGAGGAGGAATGATGATAAGAGGGAGGGCCTGTTGTCATGGATTTCTATTGTTTGGGAGCTTGTTGCTGTTTCTTTGAAATATTGTTTTAAAGGGAGGGACCATAAGGGCCTCACTTATTGTTTAGAGGAATTTTCAAGAAACCTCAGGTAGTTTGTGAATGGAATAAGGATTATAGATAATAAATGGTTTATTTTAAAATTTAACTTCATTTTGCGCACAAGTAAGGATGCCATGTATTGCCAAAGTTGTAATAATGGTAATTAAAATAAAAATCAATTTTAGAATTAATATGCTTTATTTCTAGTTTTTAAATGTGATTTTCAGTGAAAAAGAAATGTGTAATTTTTTTGATGAGAAGGATAAATTTGCATATTTGGCTAATCCAATATACATTTAGTTTTTTCTTTTAGGATACATGTAAGCCTGTTTATTAGGACTTAATCCAAAATGAATGAGGAATGCATAATTTGCAATAATTAAATTCCTTGCGTTAATACATATCAAAATTCATGAAAATTGTTTTGATTTGCAAGTTTTAATAAGACAAAATTAATCTATGTTTATCATTCCCCCCTTAATTTTATAAATAATTAAAAAAATTAAATAATTACTACATTTATTTAAAGTTTTCATAAAAATATTATGCTCACTGACCTTTAAAAAGCATATATAAATAAAATTATATTTTGAGCAACATTCAGTTATTAAAATTGTTCGTGAATTTTGTTTTAATGTCTGTCTTCTTGCGTTTAGACCATGAAACAGATTAACAAATAAAAGTACACCAATTTTATAATGATCGTTCCTTATAATAATAATTTCCTTTTCTAAATAAATCACTGTTAATATTTTTATCTATCTACTATAATATCATTTTATTACCGTACTTAAGCAACAATTATTACTACTTAAATTTTCACAAATTGCTCTCTCTATAAGACTTATGCTTGTAACGGCATCGTTTTAGAAATCCTCCTCTTAAAAAAACGAACAGTCTTTGATGATAGATAGATATAAATGTATAAAAAACAAATAAATACTTATATTTTAGTTTAGTACTAATAATAAACACAATTTTTTTTCTAGAATTCCATACTATTCGTCAGTTCGAACAAAAACAAACAAAAATTCAAAGAAAATTCATTCGGAACTTCTATTTTCTCCACACTTGCTCTTTGATAAACTCTAAGAAAGGACAGATGGATGAATATTCGTCAAGTGCACCCCGGTAACCGCATCTCATCCACTACAGTCCCCTGCTCCGATCCCTCTTCCGGAGTAATCGCCCCCGGAGTGCCGTTCGATCCACCTTTGGGTTCATTTATTTCAGTTTTAAAACCCTTTTTCCTGCTTTCTTGACTATGGAAACCACTTCCACCAATCAGCTGAGCACTGACAGAAGAAGAAGAAAAAATGGCGATGCGGGGACGTACAAAGTAGGGCAACGGGTCTTTTCCTTTTATGTGAGGTGATGAACTGCAGCCGACAGAGCAATTGCCTTTTATTGGTTCAAAGAAGAGTTTGAGAGAACTCGGGGAGAATGTTTTAGCTCCGGCCAAAATAAAATCAGGGGAGAAAGCTCTCCTGCTTTTTGCGCACCAAACAGTCCAATACATTGAGTGCTTTTTCCTGCGATTTGAAAAAGTGCCGGAGAACTGTTAGGCTGATATGGAGTTGAGCCCAGTAGGGATCCGATGCATTTTCCTGAAATGCGTGTCAATTTGAGAATGAATTTCTTAAGTACGGTATTTCTATGTCACTTAGTTTTTGAAGAAAGCTGAAAGAAATGTTTCAAATACCATTACCAAAGATTTCGAAAAGAAAAGAAAACAATGTTATCTTCAGA
Organism: Argiope argentata; assembly: GCA_026289955.1. NCBI lineage: Eukaryota > Metazoa > Arthropoda > Arachnida > Araneae > Araneidae > Argiope > Argiope argentata. The sequence goes on from JAOUZG010000498.1 coordinate 1,441,428, forward strand.
TAAGGTGTGATATGGTTGTTAAGCTAATTTAGTTTATGCTTACTTAGTTTTTGAAGAAAGCTGATAGAAATATTTCAAATATCTTTACCAAAGATTTCAGAAAGAAAAAACAATGTTATCTTCAGATAAGGTGTGATATGGGTGCTGAGCTAATTTAGTTTATGCTTACGATGTGGTTCAAAGGAACATGAAACATGCAATTGACGGCCTCGTAGTTTTGAACTATATTCAGATGTCTAGAAGAATATTTAAACAGATATCCTGCTCTTGAAGGATATTCATTTTTCCTCAAGGTCAGCTGACGACCATAAATTAAGTCCATTCACATGATGGCCCTGTCAGATATCAATCATAGGATACTCTTACCCCAGTGTCGAGGCAACGTCAAGTCAATGCATAATTACATGATATTAATTATTTACACTAATTTAAGCCGGATTTCTGGCACAGTGGTAACGCATCTTCCTCTTGTTCTGGGAGTCCCGGATTGAAGTCCCGCTTCGGGCATGGCTGTTCTTCTGTGTGCTATTTGTGAGATGTGTAGCTGTGCCCCCCCTGTGAAAAGGGATTGTGCAAGCAAATGTGGTAAGCGTGTAGCTAAGTCGTACTCTTGGTCCAAGTTGGCGCTACTTCAAAAACAAGAGACGCTCTTCTCGGCCTAAATCTTCTGCTGTATCGGCAAGGGACTTGCCCATTGGCAAGTGCCATAAGTAACAACAACACATTAATTTAAAGAAGAGTATTATTCTGGTTTTGGTTTTGACTAGCATTGTTCAAAAATATGTGTGGAAATAACAACGAATCATTTAATGTTGTTGAACTTGCTACTATTCAAATTCCGTAAGTTTTTAAAAATTGTTCACCCTGATATTTTAGATCATTTTCTATTCTGTATTCCAATGATAGTCATCCACAAAAGTCACTAAGACCGAAAGAGAATTTTACATCTAATCTTCACCAAGAATCCATGGAAATTTGAAAGAAATCAAATTACAGAAAATCAAGCAATATAAAAAATGATTTTTTAAAATCAATTCCTACTTAAGATATGAGGAGAAATTTATAAAATTAGGGAGGATTTCATTTTATTACTTTTTATTAAATAATTACAATTGTTCTCGTCTTCCGCTTTAAAACGGAAGGATGGGTGCAGTAGCATCTGAAGTTATGGATCCCTGAGCACCGGAATAATGATCTCCTTTGACTCAGTATCCCTAGTGGTATAACTCTCGACATGGAGACCTTTGTGACCAGGTTCGAACTCACAGCACAGGGATACGAATACAGCGCCCAACCAAACAGGCTATCCATCCCTAGCAATTACAACTACTATAAAGAACTACTATAAAGGCGAGAAATTAGTTTTTAATTAATTAATAAAAAATTAATGAATGAATATTTGAAAAAACTGTAATAACACCATCATCTACTACAAGTTTTTAAAAAAATTACTTGAACTTGATTGGATGAATAAAAAATACTTTATTAACGATTGAAAATTTAAACAAGATACATATATATAGAGTTGGTTGGTTGGTTGATTGAGATTTTTCTGGCTCAAAAGCCATATTTGGCCACACTGCGCCAAGCAAATGGTAAGAAATTGAAGCCTACAATTAAAATATAGCAAACTACATATTAAATTATTACAGCAGACCGTATCAATGCACAAATGCAAAATTAGAGAGCACGAATGTTAAAATTTTAAAGGCAACATCGATACAACAAAAACATAACAATTAATCCATGTAAAAGATCAAACAAAAAGTTGAACCAAAAGACACTAAAGACAAATATAAAGTAATTTTTTTAAAAAAAGTTAAAAATATTAGGATGGTATGTTTCACCCAGCAGGTCTTGCAAATTAAGAGAAGATGTGTGGAAAAAATTACTTTGAGGAACATTAATATCGGGAGATACACATAAAATATGTTTAACACTAAAAGTAATGCTACAAGTGGTACACATTGGTATCCTTTCACTAAAAATGATATGACGTTGAGTGTAGCGAGTGTGCCTATACGGAGCGAGTCAATTTGACATCGATCTCTCGTACAGGATAGACAGGCCACCAAACCAATTGTCTGTTTTATGGAATGTAGTTTGTTCTCGATCTGAAAATACCATGATTCATGCCAAGTAGTAAAAATTCTACAAACAAATGTTCTTTTAGCGTCACAATATGGATGCAGATTTAGTAGCAGAATATCAGCCCTTTCGTTTCCTGAAATACCCGCATGACCTGGAACCCAACAGAAAAGAATATTTAAGCCTTTTTTTTGCAGTAACTGCCAGTTTAACAAAATTTGAATAGCGGCAGGATGCCTATGACTGTGAAATATGTGAGCTAACAGTAGGAATTGAATGAGATAAAATTTTAGAGAAATACCAATCACTTTCGCCTCATAAATTTCCTTTTTGTAGCTTCGTACTGGATGGATAATCTAACATTAAAAATGAGCCCATGCTGATTTTTACCTAACATATACACATATATAAGTTATATATCCATTTATTCCTCTTCAGCAAATCGAACTTTCAAAACCATATCACAAATTGATTTAGTAAAAAATAATTCACCTCACACAATACCTACTCTCATTTTAAATACAAAAACATACATTAAATATACTGCTTCCACCTATTTAGCCGAAATACTCTTTCCTCCAAACAAGGGACAGGAGGGAAAAAAAGTATCCACTCGCTTCACAAACACTTCACTCTGTAGATGTGAAAAAAAATCTAGTACTTATCACCTTCTACAGACACTGGAGAAGACGAGGAGTGAGTGGGAAAAAAATCTTTTTATATATATATATATATTCTTATCTCCTCTCACATATTCTTGCCCTAAATCTGAAACATCGTGGATGAAAAAAAATTATTTTACCAGAGGGGTAGCTGAAAGTTGACGATCCAGCAATCTCCAGTCAACACAAAGGACTTAGTGAACAATGATCGCATAGCTTCGAGTATATATCTATATACACATTCTTGGTGATTTTTTTTCTCTCGCTCTCCTCAGTTCGATGTATAAAGAATTCTTGACCACACCGTCACATAAGCCCGAAAACTCTATTGAGCGATTAGGAGCTAGGATTTTCTATCATCCCGTATATGTTCTCTTTCTATTTTCTAGATCCATCAACTTCAAAGATTCTATCTGAGATCGCTTTCCTTTTTTTTATCGGTTGATAAAAGTTTCTACTTCGATATAGTGTTTTGTGAAGAACATTTCATGAGTTTGTTTCGTAAAGTGAATAAAGTGGAGAGACCAATGATAGGAGATATTCAGTGGTTATGGCAAACGAGTAGTATCGAATCTTTCGACTTCAAATATTAATTGAAGTTGTGTCATAGATACTTTTTAAAAACAAGAAATCAAAATGTGAGACAGATTAAGAATAAAAACTTATCGTTGATTTTTTAAAGATTTAGTAGATGAAATTATTCATGGAATACGATATTACTCAATGCTTACAAGTTGAAACAACTAAAAGCATTTCTTGGTTTGGCATTATTAATGATTGTTAAAATTAATTAATTAATTTGTATATTATCTAAATTGGTTTTTTAAACTGTTTATAAATTTGAAATTTTGATTTACTTAAATGATTTGAAAATTATTAAACCATTCTATTAATTGTGATAGACATTTTTTTTAAAAATTTTATTTCAATTTTTCATGCTTTCAATTATATATCGAAAAAACATAATAGCATATACACACGAATGCTCTTCAAAAAATTTGTGCTGTAATATTTTCGTTGATTATAGTTTAAATTGTGTTTCCTTTATAATAAATCAAAAATTTATGGAAAATTCAAAAATAACCTTAAAAAGGACGCATTTCTAACTCTCAAATTATATAACCTAAATTTGGGTTATATATATATATATATATATATATATATATATATATATATTTCAAAATTGGTACCTTTAGGTTAAATGGCCACATTGCTAAAGTACCAACGCACATACGCTTGTATTAAAAATAGAAAAAAATATCTTAAAACATTGGTTAGTAAATATTACTACCTTGAACATTTTACTAGTTTCCATTTCTTTTAATTCTGTATTGTTGTGTAAACGATTATATAATTAATATGATTTAACAGAAATAATAGTTAAGTATTTACAAAAAAATTTTTAGTCGGTTTAAAATATGCGTCGTCTTTTGATTAAAAAAAACAGAAAGGAATTTATAATTCCTAAAAAAGAAATATTCTTAAATAGTCAAAAATATACTTTTTTTAAGAAGTTAATTTCCTAAAAAGTAACACAGAGAAAGAAATTTGAAAAGAATACATGCAATTAACTTTGTTTTATATAACCAAAATGATTATGTTTTACAATAAATTCTTCTATAAATAAAATTATTTTATTTTAATTAATTAAAGAAATATTTAATCGATATATATCTATAAAGTTAGGAGCTCCTAAAATTAGACTAATCCGAATTGTACTAAAATTAACGAAATATCAACAAGAAAAGTTCTTTTTTGTGTGTGTTTTTCGAAATTTGGTTAAATAGGTAATGCTATGCACATTAATTTGTTTAGTTATTGACTCTTTAAAAATCTTATTTAATATTAAATAATATAGTTTTAATTTAAATAAAAGTTTTGAATTATAATTAAACTATTTAGTTTCTATGAATATTTAAACGTTTTTAACAAGAAATATATATTAATTTATGGAAAAGGGAGAGATATTACTTTTAGGCCTTTCTACTGCACTTTCAAATAAATAAATAATAATAAAATTATAATTTTAAATGACTGAAGATATTTTCAATACTTTATTCTATTAGGATATAAATTCAATTAGCATGCGATTAGTGAGACGAAACGAATTATCTAGAATTTCGTTTCATCTCTAGATGTTTAGATGAAAATATTAAAACACTTCCCAATATCAAACATATTTTGTAATAATCAACAACAGGGTTTAAACTACGTTACTTACTATTGATCCAGGGATAATAATTAATCCATAGAGGAATAATACTACGAAGTGTTCATATGGAATTCTATAAGCTCATAATGGTATGGGATGCATCTGACATTAATGCATAACATATGTTTGATGTACTGTTTAGTATATCAAACAATGACAATCCCCTGCTATGTAAAGCTATCAATATATAATGGAGATTAATTGGGCTGTAGTAGTGAATGTGTTGAAAGTGTATTAAGTTTTATTTGTGCTATACATTATTGTTCTCAAAAACTAGAAAATACTAAGTTGATAAATGAAGATTTTATTTTAAACAAAGTATTTAACAAATAAACAAATTAAGGAAAGATGAACCAGAACATAAAAGCCTAATGGAATTTCAATTAAAGTTATTTTCATTTATACTGCAAATTCATTGCATATAACTTTTATACATGTATAAAATTTACATTCCACTGTTTTGATGATAAATTATTACATTTTGAACCATTACTTTCTAATTAGTTCCAGAGTTATCATTAAACTCAAATATTCAAACGTGTATCATAAAGTGCTACTTAGAGAGGGTCCATTTAATTATGATGATAAATTTTTGTATATAAGGTATAAGCAATAAGATTGTTTTTATAAATATTCATAATTTTAAACAACTGAATTTATTTTGCGTTATCAAAAATGAAATCAAAATATGTATTAAAAACTTTTAACGCATAAAATACTCATTTTTATTAAAAAAA
>JAOUZG010000498.1:1451448-1492357 GCA_026289955.1 Argiope argentata
TGTGTGTGTGTGTGTGTGTGTGTGTGTGTGTGTGTGTGTGTGTGTGTTATGTAAGAATTCATTGAAATAAAATGTAATATTTTATCACTTTTTAAATATTTTACGAAGACATCCAAACAAAAGTAATGTATTTTCTGTATCGATAGTATAGTGAATAAATATATTCATTTTATTCTGAAAGCATGATTTTAAATAAAATAAAACAATAAAGAAGATGAGGAGTAAAAACAATCTTCTCAGACTGTCTCGATTCCTTGAAATGTTTTCATATCAAAGTTAAAAGATTTGTCTACATGATATATTATGTAAAATGCACTGTTTATTTATTTATTATTAATGATTACATATTGAGTTCAACTTCGTCTCGATTAGTGCTGCAGTTGTTACAATAATACAAACTTGGGAGACAGACATCAAAAAGGCAACGCCTTATATTATTCCGATTTGTCTTTAAATCAAAGATGCCTTTCAAGAATGGACAAATTGCATATTTTCGACATGTTTTTGAATGAATTATTTTAAAAGTATAAGGATCATCATAAAATTTATTTTAATGTAACGAAGAAATTTTTTATACGTCTACCGTAAATATATAGTTGAATATTATCTATAGTTATATCTTATCTTCAAAGATGTACTTAAATTTGCTTTGTCAAATTCACTGATTTGCATCCTAGGGATTTTTTAATAGAAGTTTAAGAGTACTTAATTCAAAGAATTTCGGATTAAATTAAAATTCTTTCGTGAAAATTTGAAATTTTTCGCTTTGAGATTTTTTTTTATTTCATGGAATGCTATTGTAATATTATAACAATTGAGCTGATCGAAGAAAAATTATATTAAATACATTTGTTGACATCTGGTGGTAGGAATTTGTGCATGTAAGAATAAAATTAATAGGTTCATTGATAACTTCAAATCTTCTTGATTACTTAGAAGTATATATCAACATTTATGCATTTTAGACAAATGTTTTATAGTGGGGGCACTGGTTCAGAGGAGATCGTTCTCTGATTCAGGTCTAAATTACGATCTGTGGATAGTGAATGAAATGCATGAATGAAGTGCACCCTATAACAAAGATTGTGAGCCAAGACGTACTCTTGGCCATAGATGGTGCTACGTAAAAACAATGGACACCCTCTGGGTTTAAAATCACTGAATTCGTTAGTGAGTGACGTCAGCGGGTCAGCTATGACAAGTGCTATAAGAAGCAACAACAAACAAATTCTGCTTCTGCAATGTTTTCTTTTCCTTATTAATTAAGATATAAGAAAACTAGACCTTGTAGTACGGGAACCAAATACTTTCGACTGTACTGTGTTTATCAAATAACAAGAACGAACCAAGAAGGAATAAATTAAAAACTTCAGGTCAGTGTCATTTACCCAAATATTAGCAGCTTTTTATTTCGCAAATTAATTTTTTGACTCAAAATTTAATTTTAACTCTTTGCAATCCTAAAAATAATTAGATGCAAAATTATTCATCTAATACAAGGATTTGTTTATTGCTATGAAAAATAAATATGCATGATTCTTTTAAGTCGAATTTCTTTGAAAAATTAATCTACATCTCTTAACCATTATGTATGTGTTTTAACAATTAAATTTGAAAAATAGATAAATAAAACTTCAAAATGATGTCTGATCTTGATTGGTGAGTCACACTCAAAATCGGGCAGCAAAGGGTTAATAAATGAGTGCTTCTGCAAGTTTTATTTTCCTTATTTAATTAAGATAAATGAAAATTAACACTTGTAGTACGGGAATCAAATACTCTCGACCGTACTGAGTGTATCATATAACAACCAGAACGAACGAAAGGAATAAAGCAAAAACTTCAGATCTGTATCATTTACCGAAATATTTCCAGCTTTCTTTCTCCAATTAGTTTTTTGACTCAAACTTTAATTTTAACCCTTTGCACTCCGAAAAATAATTGGATGCAAAATTATTCAACCAATACAAAGATTTGTTTATTTTTATGAAAAATAAATGTACATAATTCTTTTAAGTCGAATTTCTCTGAAAAATTTATCTACATCTCTCAACCATTAAGTAGGCGTTTTTAACAATTAAATTTGAAAAATAATAATAAAAAAAAACGTCAAAATGGTGCACAATCTTGATTGGTGAGTCAGAGGCCCCATCGAAATGCAAAGGGTTAAAGACTTTATATTTTTGATTAGCTGTTTTTCTTTATTAAACACTATAATAACTCTTCTCAAATACATTTATCCTAAGAAACCCAACAATATTTCCTCAAGAAATTGAGAAATTTTAATACTACCTTCAGCTGAGTCGCATTGCAAGAAAAAAAATCCGACATTCAAACATATTCCGTTACTCCCTGAGACCGAATCTCCGCAAGTGAAATACAAGAATCGTCTCACAAGGAGACGTTCACGGTAATATATCACGCAGCTCATACGAGACGCTTTTTCAGATTCATTGAAATCCGAGGGGCTATATTTGACATCGGTCGCGAAAGTGATTTTGTCCGTCTAGTTTAAACAAGATATATCCGTGAGAGAGACTGTAGATATTGCTCTCGGCGTCGTACTTCACGAATCTGAAGGCTAGGTGCACACAAGATGAAATGGAAGCGAAGAAAAAAGCAAAAATACATTTTACTTCCGCGTAGAAGCAGATATTATTATTTCCTTTCTCGTAGGAATAGCTTATATCTTTGATATTTATTCTCTGCTTCTGAATGTCTACGGTATGGCAGGAAATAATGGAAAAATTTTCTAAGGAATAAAATGTTTTAAGTTAACGTTAAAAAAATGAATTCTTTTGTAAAGATGAATTGGAAGAGGATATTTGACCGTCACGAAGATTTTATGAGATTAGATATATTTATTTGCAATATTCTTCATAATTTTGATATTGAAATAATTGATTTTAAGCTGAATTTCAGTTGAAATTGAAATAAGGGAAAGAATGAAAATATTTGTCTTTTTTATGATATATTATCCTTACCATCCTCTCCCTCGTAGAAAAAGCTAATTTCCATTATATTTCTTTTGCATTTATTTAAAACGTCATTTCCTTCTCAAGAGCAATAATAATCTCTTATAAAACGAAAGGATAAACTTCGCGCTATAAATTATTGGTGATATAAATTAAGGTGATACATGTATTTTTTTAAAATTATTTGAGAATAAAACGAAAGTAGAATACTCTCAAGTTAATCAAATAAAAGAAATAAAAAATCTGGCTAGATGACTTCTTCAAGGCTTCCTATCAGGCTGAGATGACAAAACAAGGATTTTTTTCTTTAAAGGGTTAGATTATTGTCTGAATTAAAACTTATTTGTGACCCGAAAAATCCCCGATATTAAGGTCTAAAAGAAGCGCCATATTCCATAAAAATAAAAATATATGAAAACTCCAGAAACAAATAAAAACACTCAAAAATAAAGTATGTAAAAAAACAATCAATTATTACAAATAAAAAGTAGAAACTAAGAAGCAAAAAACATACCAGTAACCAGTAAAATTATTATAAATATAAAATCAGAATCATTACTAGTATCTTCCATTTTAAACGTTGTTTATTCATTACATAATTTTAGCGCCATCTATTGGATTAGTCATATGTGTGCAATTTTTTAAGGTTGTTAATGCTTATAAAATTATCTATTCATTACATAAATTTTGTAAAAAAAAGATGCTAATTTTTGATTAAGGACATAACAGATTTATTTTGATTCTACTTCTTTGGATTACTCAAACAATAGTACTTAATTCTCACTAGACTTTCACGAATTTGATTGCAGAAAAATAAATAATAAAATTCTACTTTATTAAAGAATTTTTAGCAATAATTATTTATTAGTTACTATTATTAGTTATTATTTGATTCCTGGTATGCTGTCTTTATATATGGTATTTATTTCTTACTATACTGAGCTTTCAAGATAATAGAAAATAGAATTTCCATTAATAATTGTTGAATTTGGAATAAAAATGAAATCTTATATTATATATATATATATATATATATATATATATATATATATATATATATATATATATAATAAAAATGATGCAAAGCGCATTTAGTTTCTAACATGAAAGAAGTGAGAGTCTACACCATGTAGAATGGCGGTAGAAAAAATTGATATATTTTTTATTATATACATTTTTAGTTTCTCCATTGAAAAAAAATCTGAATATGTGATATTTATTCTAATTCCTGTTGTAGAAATTATTTGTACACTATACATAGGTTTAAAGAAACAAAGTTTAATATTAGAATTATCAATAAAATTTTTCTATTAAAATGCTAGCTTAAGATTTAATCTGAGTAATATTATTATTTCTCTTATACTTTATATTTTTCTGAAAAAACCATAAAATTGAACTTTTAGGTAAATAATTCATACAGAAATAAAAGAGATGACTATTCTTTATATAAGAACGATTTAGACTACCATTAATAATTATTTTATTAAAGGCATAATGGAATGTGAAAATTGCCAAAGCTCTTAAGGAATAACTCAATTATTTTCTTTTTCCATTTATAATAATCAATAAATCTCTGAAAATTCCTCACAAAATGCTGTAATTGATATTCCCATTTCACAACAGAAATTCGAACACAAGCAGTAAATATTTATAACTGATTTTTTAAAATAATAATATTTTTGTTAAAAGAAAAAAAAGCTGTTAAATTAATTTTCTTGCTTTAAAGAGTTTATAATAAAAAAGATAAAATTAAATTATTTTGATTTAATTTGATTTTTTAAATTAAAATCTTATATCTGGATTTAATTAGTCCATTCTTGCCTTGACAAACAAATAATATTTATAAGAAATGCTGAACTTTAATTCTCCATTGCTAACTTAAATTTGAAAATTTCTGTCATATAAGAAAACAATTAAAGGATTTAATTATTATTTCTAAGAATAACTAAGATTCTCTGATGATCTGGTTTTTATTTGATTAAATATTCTACTGAAATTGTGAACTGCTCATGTCATGTCCGTAAAAAAATTCATATAAATTGCGGATGCTTTGAATAAATTTATATCTAAGTTATCTTAATGAAAATAAACTTATCAGACTATGTAATTTATTTTAATTTTCGTTGGCCCTGTCCCGGAAAATTAAATCTAGATGATAGAAAATATATTTGTGGAATTTATTTCATCTTAAGGTAAAACTAGTTTATTGCAACAGGAACAGAAACAGCTGGCAATGTAACTAAATCCTTTTATGGGTTCAATGGTAACATTTATGATTCTTTAGTGCTTCAAATGTTATCAATAAATATTTAATAATATTGCCTCTGTAATATTATTTTACTTAATGTTACATGTTCCTTAGCTACTTGTCTAGACAAAATACATTCATATCCAAACACTTGGGAAGAAGAGGTTTGAATTTGCAAAGTTATTTCCATATAGAACATAATTCCAGACATTCATGCATTTATTGAAGCATTAAAAGCATGAACGTCTGGATAGATAGATACAAGGCTTATTCTACCGAAATATATTAAAAGAGCTATTTAAAATAAGGAATAGTATGTATGTCGACTAGAAAGTGCTCTTTTAAAACTAGAAACATAAACGCCTGATATAAACGAGTTATTGGAAATAAAAATTATTTATTTAAGTTGATACAAAATATGTACATGTACTTCATTTCAAGTTCTTCAAAAATTCTGTTAATAGTAAAAAAAAGTCTATTAATTTTAATTGAAGGGATTTATGATTTATTTTACGGAAAAATATTAAAACTGGTATCCCAAGTAAGGAATACTAAATATGTTACATGGAAGGCTTTTTCTTAAAATCAGAAACACAAAACAATACAAACATGTAATCGGAAAATAAAATTATTATTTTGAACTCCAAACCAATTAAAACATGTACTTTATTTAAAAATCTTCAAAAAGCCAATTAATTTCAAATATGTCTTGTAATTCCAAAATGTTTATTAGTTGCAATGAACGTCTGAGGAAATACATGACTTATTCTACTCAAAAATAGGAAAAGAGTTATCACAAGTTATGAATACTAAATATATTATCTACAAGGCTACTTATTAAAATTAGTAACACTAAACAATACTAATTTGTTGAACATATAACGAAAATTAGTATTTTTTAATTTCAAACGAAATAAAGCAAGAACTTTTTTTAAAGTTCTACCAAAAGCCAATTAATTGCAAACACGTCTCTCAATTCTAAAAAATTCTATTAACTGCAATGAACGACTGCAGAGATACATGATTTATTCTACTCAAATGTATGAAAAGAGTTATCACAAGTAAGGAATAATAAATATATTATCTACAAGGCTATTTATTAATATTAGTAATACAAACGAAACAAAGGAGTTATTGCAAACTAAAATGATTTTTTCAAAAAAATTGCAATGAAATATAAACAAATGCTTCATTTAAAGTTTTTACAAAGTATACAAACATTAAAACCAATTTTTTTGATAATATTCTACAAAGTAGTTTATTTGATTTGAAAAAAATCTAGAAATTCACGTACCTCATACCTTCACCTCAAAGATAAAAAAAGCAAAGATTATTGTCCAAATTTAAAATAATACTTTATTTTAGGAATTTTATCTACTGTCTACTGTCGCACTCAAATTTATAGCAAAAGATATCTATCCCAAGAATGATTTTGGCAAAGGTTTTAGTACTATTAGGTATAACGAAAACAAGTGCTAATGAAAAACTTAAAAATTGACTATAAAACATTTTATTAAAACTTTAGTAAATGAAAAAAATTATAAAAATCAATGCACATAATAGATGACACGTAGAAAATAATATTTTAAATTAAAAATATGAGACTCTCGATCCAACATACAAATTCTCTTGTATTAACTTTTCCAGCATATTTATTAGTGTAAGTATAAACGTCAAATAACATTTCTTGTCGGCATACATCTCCCTTTTCCCTTTAATTGTTAACAGGAAATTTGAATTCATTCTATTTAATATTTTTAATACAGGTGTCTTCAAATTGGGAGAATTATTTTATTAAGCTTCCGTATATGTTTTATGCATTAAATATTTCCAACATCAGTTCTATTGATAAAAGGATATCTAATAAGTTGTAATTAAGCTCAAACTCCGTTTTGAAAAACACCTCATACATGAATTTTGAAATATTTTGATTGATTCATAGTAAGGCAACATTTTCTATTTTAGTTAAATCTGGGTGATGTATTTTTGAAATGATGTATATTGAAAATGTATTTTTGTATCATCAGCATAATAGACAGGATGAAATTTGATTGGAATTTTAAATAAACAATCCGAGAAGGCATTGTCACAGGAAAAATTCAAACTCCTGTAGAGCTCGAGAGTAATGAAATTTGGTAGAACGTATTTTTACTTAATCGAAACAAAGCTTTAAGTAAAATATTATAATGCCTTTTGGGATTTAGAGAGGTAATTCAAGTTGAAAACATCGATCTGAATTTAGAAAGTATGATTTTTGTGAATTTCAGAATATTAAATTACGAGATACGGCACTACAGATCAGAAATTGTGCAGAGACAATGATATTCTGATACCTTACAAATTTAGTTCCAGAAGTCGTTGATGATTCAGATAACTCTGTAACTATTCCTAATACTAATAAAGCCATGCATTACTTGTCATATAGCCATTTGCAGATAATCGTTAAAGGAAATTTGAGTACTGTCATGTCTGGCTGAACAATAATACTTTGTATATATAATTCTAGGAGATACTGACTGATTTATCATTATAGTATAAGTTTTTATAAACTCGTATATATAGATTTACATTCAATAAAAGCTTTGGAGAAATCTTTTATTTATTTCAACAAATTTTAGCGATATAAGGAGTGATTATTTTGATTTGTAATAAACAATTTTTATTTATAATTGTTTTTGATTTAAAATAGAGGAATCTAACAAAGGCCATGACAAATAATTTTCAAATATTACAAACGATTATCATTATCACTATTATTAATTCTTTAAATTCTTAATGTAAATACTATTACGATTGTATTTGGACTGTTTAGAATCTAAACATCATTAGTAATCTGGATAATTATAATATAAGATGCTTAATAATAAAAACGATTATTATTATTAATATTATTCATTCTTTGAAATCTTAATGTAAATACTATTACGATTGTATTTGGACTGTTTCGAAGCTAAACATCCTTAGCATTCTAGATAATTATAATATAAGATTCTTAGTAATAAAAGTGATTATTATTATTATTACTATTATTCATTCTCTGAAATCTTAACCCGGCAGGACGGGCGCGGGGTGTTTCGACACCCCACGCCCAAATATATTCATCTGCTGTCTGTCTCTATAAACCGAAGTGGTCTGGCCCCTCAGTACCTGCCTCGAAGGTCAGTTTCCATGCATAGAGTCTGAAAACGGCGAATTCAGACTCCATTTTAGTCTTATAGAAGGATTATGGGGTGTGCGGACACCCCGTGCGGGCGCTCGTGTTAGTATTTTTCTGTGCGAAATCATGGCTTGTTCCAGTCATCCTGTTCTGTCTTTTCTTTGTTTGACGTATAAGCAAGAAATAAACAGACTTCAAGAGATTTCAGAGGAGATTTCGTCTGATGAAAAGAATATAGTTAAAGAATTAAACGATTTAGATAATGATTACCTATTCAGTGATCACCAGTCTGAATTAGAAGAATGCGATTATTCAGAGGAATTTTGCGACCAAACCAGCTTTTTTATCGGAAAAGATATAAAGAAAGCTGAGTCACAGAAGATGCTTTTTATGTCCAAGAAACAAAGATATTAAATCAAAAACCATGTGTGTGAGGTGCGACAAAAATATATGTCGAGAACACTCGGAAATTGAAGCTGTATGTAATAACTACAAAAATCTAAAGTTTCAGATCCATGTACACCTAAATTATTAAGAAAATTGTTTAGTTTCAGCATTTTAATTTACAATAATGTATAATTTTTACTATAATAAAAATTGTAAAAAAAATCATCCCCGATGGAAAATTTTCGTTTTTCGAACTGAGACAAAAACGGTGTGAGTTTTTAATTTATTCATTAATAATTTCGAAAATTACGATAATTTAACATATTAGTTATCATTTTTCTCGCAAAAATGTGTAGTTATCATAAATTTCCTTAGCAATTAAAATTTAGAAAAAATTTCGTATTTATGCCATTTAATATGTTTGGGGTGTGCTGACACCCCACGCCCGTTCTCGTGTTACTTTTCGCGGCGCCCGTCCTGCCGGGTTAATGTAAATACTATTACTATTGTATTTAGACTGTTTCGAAGCTAAACATCCTTAGCATTCTAGATAATTATAATATAAGATACTTAATAATAAAAACGATTATTATTATTACTATTATTCATTCTTTGAAATTTTAATGTAAATACTATTACGATTGTATTTAGACTGTTTCGAAACTCAACATCATTAGCATTCTAGATAATTATAATATAAGATACCTAATAATAAAAAAGATTATTATTATTACTACTGTTATTCATTATTTGAAATCTTAATGTAAATACTATTACGATTGTATTTGGACTGTTTCGAAACTAAACATCATTAGCAATCTGGATAATTATAAAGGTCCTACTTCAAATATACATCACACTACTGCAAATCACGTAATAATGGAATATATAATTAAAACTAATCAAACATGATGACATTATGATTAATGCAGAGCTATCATTGTGATTCAACCATTAAAAGACTTATGTTTAATGTGATTATCACGGAACACACTCAGTTGTATGCAGTGCATTCTATATGGGGAAGCACTTAAAGCAATTCAATCCTCCATGTACGATGTCTCGTAGGTCAAACTGGGGCAATTTACGGATCCTGGCCGTAGACTGTTGATCTTAACGTAATTTGAATTACGCCATTGAGTACTTCAGCGGAATCTAAATAGGGCCAGCCTCGGAAATCCCTTTCATCATATTTATTCAATCCTCCTCACCACTAGGCCTGGTATAGATAGCCTTGGAGGTCTATGAATGCGAGTGGTATTTGTACTGGGGCATCTCTTTGAAATTAATAAATCGGGAGATTCAGTTGAATCATGTTTTTACTTGAGATCTATTTTTTTATAATTAAAATAACTGAACAAAATTTTGAAAAATGAAGACTAAATAATAAGCTTAAAACAAAACAAATTCCTTAGAAGCTACTGCACCCCACTTTCAGTGGTAAAAAGCGCACACGACATCATCAAAACAAAACAAATGCAAGTCTTATTTAAGCAGGAGAAAATAAATAATAAAAATAATCTAGAACAGGGGTAAATAAATAATTTATAACGATAATATAAATATGAAATGCCAAAATTAGATATTTTAATGAAATAAAGGTAAAGATACAGTTAGTAGGATAAATTACATGAGAAATCTACTTTTTCAAAGAAAGATTAAGACTATTTTCAGATGAGTCTCATAATTTTGAACAGTGATCAAATGACAAAGACGACACTTGAGATAGTACACCACGCAAAACTTCCGCATTTAGAAAAAAGATATTCATTTCTGAAACTATTGTAGTTTAAACTTTCAGCAAATGTATATTTAAACATATATGATAAAGGAAAGAAAATGTGTTAAAATAAGTGTCAAAATTTTTTTAACTAATAGAATTAAAAAAATTTCCAAATATATCTCCAAATTAGATCAAAGATCAGCCATACAGTGTATAACTACTATTCCGTGGTAGTGCAGTAACTAACGATGAATAATGGTACTTTTTTATATAACAAATTCTCACTTTTCCTATTTTGATTAATTTAATTTCTAGTTGATAAAATATATGATTGGATTTTTGATTTCAAGTCAGAAATTTTCCAAAAAATCCATCTAATTAAGGGGTCACAGTACTTTTAAAAACAGTTTTTAAAAGTATTTTTAGCTATATTTTTGCATTACTTGTTCTTGTTTATAAAACTTGTCATAACTAAATGGAAAAAAGAGTTATTACAAATGTGCATATAGGTATTTATTTAGTCACAAAAAAAGTTATAGTCCAATATTTTTAATAAATTTTTATTTACCAGTAATTATTCTTCATGATTCTAGAAGTGTAACATCAAAAGAAAATTTTATGTTTTTTTGAGCACTACATTGACAATAAATGTGCAGTTTTGCTGCAGAATAATAATTATTTTCTATATTTCTAACCTTTGAACCGAGTTGGAAATACATTTGAAAACATTTTTATTTCTATTGATTTATTTAAAAAAAACATTTTCTTCTCGTGTTTTATCATAGTTTTTTCATCTCATATATTTAAATTTATGATAATCATGATATATATTGAATTCTTACTGTACACGCGCAGCAGCTAAAAGTGTTGTAAAAAACAATATTCTTTAAAAAAATTGGAAATCATTTTTTCTAGCGTTTATCTTGAATTCGAAAGTTCTAAAAGAAATTGAGATAGAGCGTTGATTGATTTAGATATCAATTAAAAAATAATCCTAAGCTCAAATTTATACATCGAAAGACAGAAGGACTCTGAAGTCCCGCCCTCTCTATTAATGCGTAATTCCTGAATATGTGTGATTTTTATAAGCGATATTGCTAATTATAAATTGTAAAGTAATTGTAATTCTGAATCACAACAAGAAATAAAATAATTTTTTTAACTATTGAAGTCACATCGTGTGCTTAAGTTCATATAATTATTAAGTTTTCAGAAATTCCAATAACTTCCAATAATGAAAAACAATGTAAAAACAACCTTTATTTTCTATAATTTATATATTTAATCCACGCAAAATTTATTTGAAGTTTAAATCTTCTTAATCTTATGAAAGACGTTCAAGCAGTCATGAAATAAATTGCTACTAATAGAAGTTAAAAGTCTTAAAACGAACGTTTGTTTAATACCAGCTGCATTTTATAAGAGATCTCTAAGACATTTCAAGTAAAATATTTTAAAATTTGTAAAGAGTATCACAGTGAAAGATTCTATAGATTAATTGCAGATTTATGGGGAAGAAATACGATTTTTTACACACATTTGTTAATCCTTCTAGCAACAATTTCTTTTTTTTAAACAAAAAGAAATATTTACACCAAGGATTTTGTTTCCTGAAATATAAAATTATACTACATAATTAAACCTTCTTAGATGCTTCCTTCATAAAAGGAACTAAAATATTTATATATTTTAAACTTTGATACTAAGAAAGACTGTCTTTGAGCTTATGAAAATTCAAAAAATTAGTCATCGAGAGCATCTAACATTTCCATAGCATACATACTTACAAAAGTGATGATGCGTCATGTTCAGAACAAAATTAAAATCGAAATTCAAACATAACTCACCTAGAAAAGAAAGGAAAGTTCAATCAGTTGGATAAATAAAGCAGTTTATTTACATAATAAAACATATTATTTAAATACAAACCTAGTGTTATTGTTAAACATATATTTACATACATTTTATAAAGAACTTTATTATCTCCTTTAAACAATATGTATTTATATTCATTTAAAATTCAGACTGCAATTTACACTTACAAAGAATAATGAACTATGTAATTATACAGTTTATATTATTCTTTCGTATAAGGCAATACAGTATCATATTTAAAAACAATCTTTGATATCCACACTATTGTGTTAGAAATTAGGTAGTTCGATGTTTCATAAATTT
The DNA here is from genome assembly GCA_026289955.1 of Argiope argentata. Classification (NCBI taxonomy): domain Eukaryota; kingdom Metazoa; phylum Arthropoda; class Arachnida; order Araneae; family Araneidae; genus Argiope; species Argiope argentata. Next base: position 1,464,117 of record JAOUZG010000498.1, read on the forward strand.
CTTTTAGATTGGATAAAAATCTTTTCTAGTAAACGATAGAATAAATATGAAATCTTTTTTACTTGAAGTTTTGAAACTGTTATTTCACTGGTACACAATAAATACTACTAAAAAGACGTGAAAGCTCATTATAGCAAAATGAATTAAAAATTGCATGAATCATTTTAAATTTGACAATAAATACAGATGTATAAAACAAACATGTTATACAGCAAACTCAAATGTCTAGAAAACCTCTTTATGTTCAGTTAAACTCTCATTATAAAGGGAATATTATTGTGTAGTCTGCTTTCAAAAAGAATAAGACAACAGATCAACTTTAGGTCTCGCTCCAGTTCTATAGTAAACAATATTTATAGTTCACTACAGCATTTTTAATCTAATACATTATTCCGCTATTTCCATAGTAACCATTGTTAAATTTTGTCATTATGGATTACAAATGACGGAAGTCTGTAATTTTGAAAGCATTTTTGTAGTTGCGGATTGGAATTTTCAATAAAATACATGAATGCTGTAATGACGTGACATATAAAATTCTTTGTTCGTGATTTGATTGGATAGTGCCCGATTCTGTTATTTTACAGCTTTCTTTCAAAATTGTAAGAATTTTGTAGAATATATCCTTTGCTTGAAAAGAAAGTAAGAAATCTGAGTTCTCTTATTTTCTGATTGCACATCATATTTATTATTTTTTTTGAAGCTTTTGTTCAATGAATGAAATATTAAATTTATAAGTAAGGCTAATTTAAGGTTTAATAAAGTTTAAATTTTCAAACCTTCTATAATTTATTAGACATGGTATTCATTCTATATAAATGACTTTTTAAAAATACATTCTATATAAAATATTTGTGTTGGGGGGATGTTATTTTCCTATCTATAAATAAAAATTTAGAATATAAATTGGATTTAATTCAGAAAATTTTCTTTTTATATCTTCTGATTTCAAATAACCTTCTCTTTATTTATATTTTACGGCACATAATCAGGAGTGGCAAATGGATAAATCTTTTGAAACTACAGCATCTTATCCAGGTATCAGCTCAAAAATATAACGACTGTTTATTTAATTTTCTATACTATTCATAAATACATCGATTATCTAATAGCAGTTCCTTTAAATCTTTCACATCCAAAGACAAAAAAACAAGAATTCACTTGCAATAAATGAAAATTCACTCTCAGGATATAAAGAAATAGTAGAATAATAATAGAACGAAAATGTATTTGTGGATTTGAGAGACTTGGGATTTAGACTAAAAATATTCAAAAACCTTTTGCAAATCAAGCAATCCGAAGATTTTTGTCCTATCCTGTATACATTAAGATTACGTCTTCTTGCTTTTCCATTTCAAAACATGACAAGATAATATTGAAAAATAATTGTTATAAATCAGACAAGATATTTAGATATTTTGTTGCGATATTTAAACTATAATCTGGGTTATTTATATTCTCTGGACTTCTCTGCTCTCCTAACTGAAAAAGCAGACATGAGTCACATGTGATTCACATGAAAGCTTCCGGTTAAAACAACAAATTCATCAAAAATGAAAGAAAAATTAACAACAAATGAGGAATAATATTTTAGGCATTATGTTTCATGATTGTTGTAAAATCCTGGCAACAGTAGTAAAATATCTACTGAGAAAATATGTGCGCCTATTTATAGGCCATTTGTACAAAAGTTATTTCTAGGCCTCCAATAAGTTCGCGAACCTTACAGGTTCTTAAATAAGGTACTCGTAAGGGATCCATTTGTGGACTGTAACAATTCTGTGAATCCAACCTCCCATGCTTCCATTAACAAGAACAACTAATTCAGGAGGGAAATTTCAAATTCCTGGAAGTAAATATGTACTTGTGGAGCATCGAAGAAACGGTATTGAGAAGTTTTATCGAATACAAATATCTCTGCGCTCTTCGTGGGAGTAACAAGATTACATTCGCTGGAAACAGTGTTCAAACCACTTAGTGGAGTTGTCACTAGCAAGATAAACATTTGTTTTCGCAAACATAAACACGTCATTCAACTTGGCGAAAATCGATCGACAACTTGAACCAATAGTTTCTAAATCTAAAAGGGATTTCTTTGAGTTCACGCTTTTCTAAAGGTAAATCGGAAACAAAGTCTCATGAAGAAAAACAAAAAAGTTTTGGATACATTGTTTAAAAGATAAATATAATAATTATACGTAGGTAACTCACATAGGCATTACAGGTTATTGGAAGTATGAATTTTTTCTATTTTTAAAAAAAATATTAATTTTATAGTGACATAAAAAATTGTTTTTATGAATCATTTTTGAGTTATTCGAAAGTTGATGATAAATTAATGAAGAATCATTACACTATCAAGTACATTTTAAAAGTTAAATGCAGCTCAATATTATTTATCAAGTTCGAAAAATTAAAAATAAATCATTTTCTGATTTTTAAAATTTAACTTATCTAATCTCAAGGGTAAAAATAAAAAAACAAAATATATTTCACATTTAAAGGAACATCGAAATGTCAGCACGTTTGTGTCGGTAAGTCCGTATTACTTTAATTAATAGAATGAAAATATATATCTCCCCATACTGACACATACAGTACAACTAGATACTAAAAAGACCTTGTATTTTCACGGAATATAATTTATTTTCTAATATAACTAGCTTAAAATTAAAATGAAGGTTAGAGAAATGAGATTCTTATCATTGAAGAGATTGTGGTTTCGTATTTGAAGTACAAAATGATAATAAATCATTTTTATTAATTAATTATATTACTATATTTAGAAAAATAAAGCTAGTTGGAAAGCGTTTTTTATGCTTACATTAAACAATTTAAGACTATTATTTCAAATGAACTGAAATTAATTTCATTATTTGTTTCTAAATTGAAAAGTTAATATTATTCCTATATTAACTTCTGTATTATCCTTAATCCTATTTGTTTAGAACTTCTTGAGTTGAGCTATTTATAATGCATTATGAATAAGATTTTAGAAATGAAAATCAGGAAAAATAACTCAATATCTGATCACAACATCTATAATGCTATATCTTATCACAACACACACACACACACACACACCATTTTTTATAATCAACTTTATAAAAATTTATTAAATTACCTTCCAATAGTTTACAATCTAAATGTAACTGTTCCTGAAAGATATATGGACTAATTAAATTGTAGCTTAATGATAATTTATAATTAAGAATTCCCTTACATTTAATAATTTAGTATATTTTGTATTTTGGAATTCTTTTTATTAATACAATATTACAGAGTCATTGTATGTATTTACTTTACTAATAGAAAATGATCTCAGGAATGGAGGGTAGTATTACTATGTGTTATTTTTGAACTCTTTTGTCTTTCTCGTAAGTAGATGCAGGCATTTCCTACTTTAAATTGTTGTTATTTTTCAGCTCTTCTACAACAAAAACTTTACAAGTTTATTTCAACAAAATTTGATTTGTTGTAATAAACTTTACAACACTTTATAAGTTTCGAGAACTATCAAATTTGGCATAGTGAAATTTAATCAAATTCAAATCCGAATATAATAGCGAGTGTACAGAAACTTTATTTAAAAATTTAATAAATTATAAATTAATCCGGGTTTTTGAATTTTTTACCATAATTTTAAAAAAGATATAATTACATGAATCGATTTTTTTATTTTAAAATTTTTTTTAAAAGTATATATATATATATATATATATATATATATAAAGAAATATTGCAGATGCATGGTATTTTAGTTTTTTAAAACTCTTCCAGAATTGTTTCATTTTATTTTAATTATGCATAATTTTAGATAATGCATTTTTTTATTTTAAGGAAACTGATATTTTTTCAAATTTTCTTCAAACATTTAAACGTTGCAAATTTTCCCCATCCTGAGATTAGAAAAAAGAAATTAAATATTTGAAATAAAATTGAAATTAAAATAAATTAAAAGATAACTAGCAGTTAGAGGATTAGTATAATCAATATTTTATGCGAATGTATTCTGCTATCGAAATCGACTCTGTTAAGAATGTTAACGTACATAATAAACAATAAACTCTAAAAAAATTTTCACTTAAAAGTATTTAATGTATATAAAAAATTGATCTTATAAAATACTTCATTGAAAATAATCCTGAATTTAAAGTTATTTCAAGAAATTGAATTATAATTAATCACTATCAAGATTTATGGCGAAAACAAATTGGCCACCAATGATCAGAAAGTTGATAAGAAGCGAAACAAACTGGTAACAAATAAGGGAAGAAACTAATAAGAAATAGTAATAAAAACTCATAAAAGAGCATAAAATGTTTCAAGTTGAACATTTGAAGATATATATACATTTAAATTTATTCACTCTATTTTAAACCCTTACGTTTCCAGGACTCAAAAGTGGATATGCAATTCCCGTCTTCCTTCCTATCAACCTCTTACTATGAATTTAAATCCCCAACCAATTCCCGATGTCGAGCCGATCGTTTACATTTGGATGCGCTCAGACACAACGCATCCTATACCTTCGGCACAGGTATATTTCCATCTCTCGAAGTCGGTTCGACACGGCTATATTTCAAAAAGGCACGTAATCACACAACACCCATCCCTTGCCTTCTTCTCTTTCCAATTCAAAACTTTTGAATACCCTTTTCAAAAGACGGGCATGGGGCTGAGGAGTGTGCAGGGGCGGCCCTGCCTTTTATTATCGTGAAGCCCCGCAGCCATAAAACGTTGCGGCCTTCGTAACTCCTCGTGTTTCCAAGAAAATGATGGAAATGCCAGTTTTAATGGCATCATATATCAATTTCTGCGCCACCTGCGACGGCGGGCTTTTGCATGTGGAAGTTGGAGGGGGGTTGATGCAGGGGGGGTTTTAAGCCTAGGCGAAACTAGAACTTTTATGCCCGCGTCAATTGGCATTAAAAATAATTTAGAACCGCTTGATCCAACCTTCATCGTCGAAAAAACAACAGCGCTGTAAAAATCGTCCCGAATGAAAATTTTGAGGGGTGGGGGGATCTAATCATTTGTTTGAAGTGATAGCGTTGCGTTATCGCCACCAATTTAATTCGTTTACGAGGGCTATATTGTTTTTTTCTTCTTCTTTCCCTGTTTATAGGTACCAATCTTGGTACTCTACTGGAAGCCTTGTTTTTGTGTCGAGTATCTGGTAAATAAAATCGTTGAAGAGTCAACGCGAAACTACCTTTATAGAAACTATGATCTGATTAAATAGGTTTTAGGAAATCGATATTTTAGTTCCAGAACACAGATAGGTGCATCGTAAATAACGTTTTATAATGAGATTAAATTTTAAAAGGGAGATATGGAAATAAGTGTATAAAGTTATAAACTCAATTATCTATGCTAAATAATAAACAAAAATATACATATATATTTAAGTATATTAAGGCATAGTTCTATGCATCAAATAACTATTTATCACTATGAAAGCTTTTTTTTTTCACTGTTTCATTTAAGTTTATAATCATAATGACATTCGTTCCCAAGAACCATGATTAATGATATAAAATGTCTCCTCTCTTATACATAAATTATTGTGCATGCGACAGTAATAGCTGTCAACTCTTTATCATTTATTTTTATCAATTCCATCGAGAATGTGAGCAGTATACATTGTTTTTTCTTGTATGATAAGGATATTTTGTATTTTCTTAGTGTCATCTTGGTATTCGGTTGCTGTTGTTGATAGAAAGGCTTCTGTATCTGATTTTTGGCGAATAAATATTCTTAAAAGATGAAGTAAACCTCGATAAAGTATCTTAAGTTTATAAAGTAAATTTATTTATATCTAAATGTTTAAAGGAACGAAGAAGTGTAGTTTTGAAACGTAATGAAAAAATCTTTACAAAATATTACATTAAAAGAGCATTAAAGTCAATCCCATTAGATTAAAATCAGCATTGAGAGTTTTAATAATTATGAATAAATTTATGCTTGTATCTAATAAAAAGAGTTATTATTTTCTAATTATTCGAAATCAAATGTCATTTTAATGTTAACTTCTGAACTACCCGATTACTCCTCTAGGTCTAAATTCTGCATCTTTATTGTCTCAACTACGATAGATAGTGTTTCATCCAATAAGAAAGATACAGATCAAGAAGCTGAATTGTTGCAGTTTTCTATTATTTATATTTTAATTTGTTCATTTTAAATTCTTTTCAATTCTTTTGATTTTTTTTTTTCATTTTGTTCATTTTGTAGTTTTCGAAGAAGCTTGAGTGGTATTTTAAAACAAGTCTGGTATAGCTAGTGACTAGTTGGTGAGGAATACGTATGAATTAGTTAATAAGAACCAATATGAATCACATCACTGAAATCTCATGCCCCATATTCATACATAAATTTAACCCATATAAAATCTCTCTCCAGGACTGCTTCCAAAGATATTTCTAGAATAGAATGACAAGTTGTTAACCGCAAGAAAAAATTAGCTGGGATCAGTGGAAGCCAAATTACGGAAAAATCAGTAAAATAAATATTTGTTTTAAAAAACTATTAAAGAGTTGTTTATAAAATTTGTGGTAAAATAACAGGAACTTTATATTAAAATAAAAATTGATAAATGATAATAATGTCCGATTATATTTTCCCTAATTGATATATACATACATCAAGAAGCAACTTAAACTAAAAACATACTGGAATCTTTTATCAATCAATTAATCAATAATAAAAATAAACATTGAATTTGGAGCTGAAAATCTACAAAAACAGTATAATAGTAGTTTTCAAACATACTGAGCAATGTATCATCGGAATAAAAATTATTTATATGCATATCCAAAATTGATAAGCAATAATAAAGTCCGGTTATGTTTTCCCTAATTAATATATACATAATAATGAAATAACTTGCAATTGAATGTATACTGCAATCTTTTGTAAATAAATCAGACAATAATAATAAAAAGAAACATTAAATTTCGAGCTGAAAAATCTATAAAAACTGTAGAATAGTAGTTTTCAAATATACTGACCAATGTATCCTCGGAATAACAATCATATATACACACATTCAAAAAATGTAACATAAAATGAAAGCTTAACTTTTCTACAAGGTACCAAGAAATGAAGTAATCGAATGAAGTAATCTTTGTTTACTTTGATATCCCAATTTACACATATTTGAACTCGGGGATTGGGGCGGTTAATTTAATGAAATCCAATCTCTTTCCATCATTTAGCAAGAAAAGGGTCATTACTTCCTTAATTCTTCCTTCCAATCTCTTCTTCGAATTCGGGCATCTGTCAGCGCACCCTCCACTACACCCCCCGAACCTCTCCCTCTCAAGAGCAACAAGGAAATGCTCTCCAACTATACATACCCGAGGCAGCCTTATTCTTTCTTCTCTGGTAGATAAGTCTCCTCTTTTCAAGGAAAAGCCCACCGTAATTGGAGTTTCTCGAGTGTTCCTTGTCTGTAACAACTGATCGAGTCTGACCACTACCGCGTGCGTATATCCTGTAGTAGTAGTAAGGGCGGGTGGCAGGTCATCACTATCTATCCCCCCTCCCTTGATTTGTGTAATCTCGGACGGTACTGGACATCGATCTGCTGGAATTGTGGTTCCAATTTATTTATCTCTGCAAGGCCCGGACGACAGGCATGACATGCAGATAGAGAAAATGAAGGAGTTTGTTTCTCTTGAGTATCATAAATAATACTTTTTGTGTGGGCAGCAGAGCTCTCGCCAGAAATATATTTGGAGGAAACGGAAGAATAAGGAAGTATCGCCGATTTATCAGTAGCTGATTCGCTGGCAGTCCCTCCCCCTCGAGGGTGGACGAGTGAAATAAAACGCTGGACGTTATGTTCTTCGAGGATGGCGATCGGGGAGGCCAGAGTAGATTTATGTATCGGTGAAGTTGGAAGAGAGATAATGGTTGAAATGCCAGTCTAATAAGATCCTGTCTACAAATATGATCGGGTCAATAATGTTTTTTCGAATTATTTTTATAGGGCAAATAAATTTTATTCTGAATTTCAAATAATATAATACAATAATTCATCCGGTTTATGGCAAAAGGGAGATGTACCATATTTCATTATAATGGATATTATTACTATAATTTAAATCTAATATTACAATAATGAAAGAAAAAAACATTATATCCTCAAAGATTACTAAACCTTTTGTATGAACAATAGAATTGGGGCATTTCAAAATGATCTAAATTCTTATTATTCTACTATTTGAAATCTAATCATTTGAGTGATAAATAACACTTGTACGTTTAAAAAAATTATCTAAATTATACTTATCAGTTTCCATTCCAAATACTGAAGATTTAGGGTTGATGCTGAATATAATCGGATTTACATTTATATCTTCTTCTAAAATAATCGCACTGTTCTGGCCTTAGAAATTATACCATATATTACAATTACACTGTTATGGATGAGAATGGGATAAAAAGGGATAAAATGGATTGCCTAGATGTGGATTGAAAATATATGACTCAAATGAATATGATTCCAGCATACAATGGTCATCTAAAAAGCCATCCATCTTCCATCTTGGTAAATTAAAACTCATGTGTTATATCTTGAAGCATTTAGTGATGGAAATGCATTATACTGATCTGAAACTAAATAACTCAAGTTTCAGTATCATTTTAAACTAAAAGATTTGTTTAAAATTCTAATATTACTGGAAAAGTATGAAATCCGGTATTCTATAGAATGTCGAGGTAGGTATTGTATATAATTCCTAAAACTATACATTCTATAAAAGGATTCATTTAAATTTCCCACATTTAATAGCCATTCTATAGAATGCCAAATGAGAAATCAACAGTGTATGATATAAATCTCTAATTAGCTTCAAACATCACGTTCGAAAGGAAACCCCCACCCCCCATTTCGTTGCGACTTTAGGAACTACAGTAAGAATCTCTATTCCTGACGTCGACATGCTTCTTTCAGTATATTGGAAAAGGGGATAATTGGGAAAATGAAGGGCTTCAACCAACTTGTAACTTCTTACGAAATTTTAAATCAAATACATTAGAGATCACAAATCACTTTATACTTTAAAAACTTGCTTAAAGTGGAAAAAATGTCTAACCACGAAATTTCTATTGATCATTTGCATCTATTCAGTCCAGTGATATCACCAGATTTGTGAAATATATATGTAAACAAAATACAAAAATATGAAATGTCTTTCCTTGAAAATGTAATGAAATATAATTTTAAATGCCATTCTAACCTACGATTTTTCAATAATTGGTTAGTTTTAATTCCTTTAATAAGAAAATTATAAATTTTTTTCGTGCATTTTCTCTTTTTCTTTATGTATTTCGATTTAACTCTTTAAATGACATTCTCATTATTTTTTTGAAAATAACATATGTATTTTTTCAGAATGCAAGCCATTAATATAAAAGCCTTATCGTGACTTTTTTCATATTTTGTCATAACATTATAATTTTATAGAATGCTTATGTATTATGTACAAGAATTATGAAAAGCATATAAAAATTGTCATTTTTCCTAATTTACATGGAAAAGCCTGGTATTGTATTTAATGTCTAAGTATTCTATAAAAAGTCGGCGTTTCATACTTTTCCTTTGACACTAACAAAAATAAAATTTTGATGGAATTAAGTGTTAAATTGAATGGGTTGATAGACCAGATGAAAGAAAAAAAATGCATTTCTTAATTCCGAGTGAAAATGAACGAGAAGCTTGTCGATGGCTTCCTTTTAGTACTAATAATAAGGAAGAAATATATAGATAAGAGTTTTGGCATAATATTTGACTTATTAAAAATTAAATGAATAGCGTTTTTAGAAATTTTCAGCAGAAAGTTTCCCTACAATATTTTTAGAAACTTATTATAAAATAAATTAAGTTTAGAATTTTACTTTTTAAACTTTTCGACAAGTATTGAAATCCTATTAAACTAAAAAAATGACATTTCAAGAATGATAATACAATTTTGAGATGGAGTTCGGCAAAGATTCCTTCAGGAAAAAAAGATAAAACGATATTATTTTGAAAAGAAACATGAAAACAATCATAAAGCTCGTTTTTTCTCCTTCTTTATTCAAAGATGAAAAATGGCTCTCCACCATCCTCCATGCCATTTAAGTATTTTGCAAATCTCTTTGCCGAAAATCTTTCATTTTGCACTCAAGCTATCCATTTATTTTCTGCCACCCATTTCCAATTCTCTTACAAGTTCCATTCACAGAGAGAATCATCATTCGGGCAATTCGGATATCCGCCTTCAGTTCCAGATCATCACAAAAGCCGATCCTCCAGGTTTTACTCGAATTTGATAATGTCGTCAAAAGGGTCTCCCAGTAATATTCCACCAGCCTTCCATTTGCATGGGAATTTCGTTTTCTGAAAGTGAGCTATTTGTTCTGCCATCTCGAATCAGTCGAACAGATTCTTTAAAAGCTATTACCTGCATCTAAGAAACGTCTCCTTAGCAAACACAATACCTCCTCAAGGACGACGAATATCTGCATTTCAATTTCTTAAAGTGAAACGCAATAATGCCCCAGAGTATTAACTCCTCCAATCTTTGCAGTTGGCATTTTGGAAGAATTGGTGCTGCATTCTGTTCTCTTCTATTTCTTCTACGCTGCAAATACTGCGGGGGGGGGAGGAACATTAATATTCATACCGATATATGTATATATATCGCTTGCTCACTTCTATCGCCCACCCCCTCTCATTGCTTCACTTCTATCACCATTTCCGATCTTATTTTATTCTCGGAGAAGAGTATTAACGAAGATTCTTTATTACGATAGTGTGTTTTTTTTTCTTGCTTAAAATTTTCCCCATTGACATTGAAAGACAGCCTTAGTACATATCCCTGGGGGTTCTTTTCTTACCAAACACGTTATTTTTTTTCTTCTTTATCTTTGTTTCTTTCTTATTCTTCACTTGGGTGGCTCGATGTACAGATATTTATGGATCGTGGCCATGTCCAAAATTCATCTCCTTCAACAGAAAAACTCGATACTCGCAGAAGCAACACACAAAAGGATTTCTGTGGAGGTAGCTTTTTGATTCCTCCGAATGCGGTGGAAGGGATGAAAATGGTGCTGGAATAAAAGACATCTTGTTCATCTTTTCCGATAAAGTTTCAATTCGTCTTTGCTCTCAGTGTTTCCAGCAGATATAAGCGTCAGTCTGAAAGCGCCTCACACTTGCTGGGAAACACGAAATTAGTTTCGTCTCCAGGGAGACGAGGAATTTTATATTGTTTCCTGTATTCAATTCGCAGACAGGATTTTCAGAGAAGTTGTTTTTAAAAAAATCAATAAACACATACATAAAAACTGCACCATTTATCTCTGTAAATGTACTTTTAAAGTGTTTGACGATCGATAACAAAACAATATTAATCTTTTGGGGTGGTGGAAAAAAAGATTCCATCTTCTTAGAAGATGGAAGGGAAAAAAATATTTCAAATATTCGATTTTTAATTTTTAACATCTTAAAATTCTATTGTATCTTAGATTTAATCTATTTTTTCTAGCGTTGTTTTATTTAAATAGATTTCTAATTATATAATAATAATAAGGAGTGATCCAAACATATTTAAGATTACTGCAATTAAACATATTTAAGATTACTGCTATATAGAATATATAAAATATAAATGAAATGCTGTTTTAAAATATCCTTTACAGTATTTTAGGAAATTTAATTAAAATTAAAAGAATATTGCACTCAAACAAATCTGTCAGCACAGGTAATTAAATTGTATTTTACTTTACAGTTGTACAAATAAAAATGTTTTCAATAATATGTTAGAAGAGAAAGTCAAATTTTTGACTGAATCTGATAAAAGTCAAAGAAATTTTTATAGAAAAATTCTTTCTTAGTAGGTAATTGTAACCGAAAAAAAATTAATTATATACCAAATTTACATAATTAAGATACAACTGTCTCATGTACAGCTCACTTTGAAGGATTTTTGCTTTAAGTAATTGTATCATGGAATTTATAAATACTGCATAGTTCATGTTCAAAAAAAGAATGTTACAAATTATAATATTTGAGTTCAAATTAGTCCAATATTTTAGTTCAATTTTGTTAGAATAAAAAATTTAAAAAATTGGTGGATTATTTTTTAGTTGGACATCATAATTAAACTCTCTTCAGATGATATCTTCTCTATTCTAAGTTTCCGTTTTTTGTTTGAATTTTGAAGATATCTGAGTATTACGAATTTATGAATGCCAATTCCATGGACTGTGTAAATTTAAAATTCTGGTTACTTTCAAAACTGCAACCTTCAAATTCTAAAACCATTATTATGCTATTCGAGGTTCTTCTTTTTGATTTACCAATTGATAAAAACATGAATTAAATTTAAAAGCAGATGCCAACCTTAGGATATTTTATGTATGAAACTTCCTGATAATTAAGGAAACAAATTTAATAAGATGAACCAATAATACATAAGATTCTCCAATTTTGAAATATATAATTTCAAAAATTGAATTGAGTTCAGATTTGTAAGAATGTTTTCCGTATCAAGTTTAGGTAATGAAGATTTATGTAAGTTATGAAAAAAATATGCTACAAAAATGAAATAATTTTTTAAAAAAGGTTTCAGGATTTTGTAATGTATTTTATTCCTGGCTTATTTTTTAACGGATTGTCGATACTAACTGTGATTAATAAGAAAAGCAGTTTGTCTCTGAAGATTATGCGAAGCAAATATTAACAAGAAAACATTAACTACTAGCTGAGAAAAATATAAAGCAAGCTCATTCTCATTCTTTTCAGAAAAAATTATCAAATGTTATGATAAATAAATATAAACAATTGTTCATTTAAAAGCTAATGAACTATTTGGTTACTCTCTAGGTCATTGAAATTGACTTGGAAATCGCAAAAGAAGACATTACCAAAAAGTACGGAATAAATTTAAACGTTTTTCAAGTTGGAAAAATAAGAAGAAATAATACAATAATTTCACAATATTCTAATAAAAGAGTGATATTATATAAATGAAAAAAAAACTTATACAAATGAATTTTAAAATTCTGTTAACATTTGAATCAATACATATCAAAAAGTTAGCAAGCAATTCAAATATTGCAAATTAAATTAATTTTGTTTTTAAAAGCTAAAACGTTAATAACATACTTTCAGATGAATGGTATCAAACTTCTATTTAATTGCTCAGTTTAAGAGAGAAATAAAGATTATCTTTATTAAAATATTACATTTCGACATGAAAGACTCAGATTTTTGTAGTTAAATGGCTTAAAAGAAGATTATAATAATTTATGACTCATTCAAGGTCCATTTCTTTTACTTTCCAACTAAGAACCAATCCAAATTCTTCGCATCTTCTGAAAGACGGTAGGGAAAAGTAGACGGAAGAAACCTTCCACTTCTTTTTACTTTTATTGTATTTGCACTTCCCATAACGGAACACCATTCAAGAATCTAATGCTATTTGTTCACGGACAACAGAAAATCCCTTTTTTTTTCCTTTTCTCTTCCTCTTTTCCAGACACATTTCATTAGCGGGAAGTATATTTTTCGGGGAGCACCGAAAACGTATTATGATTTTTCTTGATTATTGTGTACTTCTTCGAGGAGGGAGGAAGAGTTGACCGAATCCTTGAGAATCCTACTTGAGTTTTGTTTAAATAATGGATTTTCTAATACTCCGTCGAACTCGGTGTATTCGTAGATGAGACAAAATCGAGTTTGTTTTGATTTCCAAAAATAAGACTTCTCCGTCGGAGAAATATTGAAATACAATTTAATCTCAGAATATTGAATTCCTGTGTATTCCTGGAAACTCTTATCTCTGTTTGGGGAGCGACTGACGAGGAAGTTCAGGGTATTGAGTGAAATCAATTGCAGAAATTATCATATCTTAAATGTTGTCGTTTTTCCGAGAATTTTCAAATACAATATCGAAATGCAATTAAATTAAGTTTTTTTTTGTATTTTAACACATTATTTTAGGATGTTAAATAATTAAGTTTTGCAAAAAATAGACATTCAGCCTTAAAATGCATCTAATTGAAAAAAAATGTATGCAATAACATTTATATCAAATTGTACCACAATGAAAATCATTGTTCTTGTATTCACATCCTAGTTTACTTCAACATTTTATTATTTTAAAATCCCCATTTATATATTGTTAATGTTTTAACTTGTTTTCTCGTGTCTAAATGTTTCTATTGCTCAAAAAATAATTATTGATTTTATAATTTTTTTTTCAAATTCAATTATGTGTATTGTCTATGAGATAAGATAATATTTTATTGGCAATAAATGCAACAAATTATAATTTAACAGTTTTTCAATGTTAAACTAATCGGGTTTTTTGAATTTCTAAGGCATATGAGGATACTTTGGGACGGATATGTTTAATTTTCGTTAATCGTCAGAAAAGGAAGATTACACTAGATTTTAAATTTCTCATTGCCAACATCTAAACCATTTCATCATGGATATGTATGATCTCTGGTGAAGGATTTATTGTACATAAGAAACATAAGGGTGCAGTAGAATTCATACGAAATCATCCGAATAACTATTTAACTTTTTGATGTATTTAAATAGCTCACATATCTCTGTTGTTAGATTTTTTTTTCTTGATCAGGAGCATGGAAACATCGAAAAATAGTGCGAAATTTAAGCGAAATATCTTTGCACTTCACCATTCAAAGCATCTGTATGATTTCCTGATTTCTGATAATTTATGTGGTGTAGATAAGAATCGAAAAAGTCAATAAACATTTCAGAATTCAAACGAAATCATTCGTCTTCCCGCTTAAATATCCAATATATTTAAATTACTAATCTGTCACTGATAAAAAATGTGTTATTTATCAAGTGTATAGAAAAGATGAGGACTATTTTGGAGTTTAAATGAGATACACTTTTCCTGCTCCTGGTTGTTAACCCCTCTAAATTATTCAGCTATCCCTGATAATAGATTTGGTGTAGACCAAAAATATGAAAACGTCGAGAAATATTGTAAAATTAAAGCGAAGTCAATTGGCCTAGCACTTGATAATTCTATAATTCTGAATAATTCATCTATCCATGATGAATGATTCATTTCACACAAAAAAAGAATAAATAAGAATTCAAGGAATAAAGTACAACTGAAATGGAAATAACCATCTTAGTTCTTAGATATCGATATATCTGATTGAGTCACTGATTCCTGGTTATAAATTTGATGCATATCAGGAATATAGAAATGACGATAATTTCAATGAAATTCATAAGAAATATCAGGTTTCGGTATTTGATTATATAAAGTATCTGGATGATTCATTTATCTCTCATGATAGATTTGTGGCAATCTTGAATGACACAGACACCGAAAAATAGATGGAATTCTAACTGAATCCCCTTTCCAGAAACTTCTATCGCCATTTCTCCTAAACAACTCACTGATTCATAATGAAATATTCATTTTACACTACTACTGGAATTTTCCCAGGCATAGAAAATTAAAGGAAAAAATAAAGCAGTAATGTCTTGATACTTGGCTATCCAATGCACATGAATAACCCCTTGCAACAAAGAGAAACGTAGGTAACTATAACAAACAGTTTCAACTACTCCTTCTTCTGTACAGCCGACCACCCCGCCACCACTGAACGCAGCAGTATCGACAGGATTTGTTGCGGCCGACTGTGGACTGTAGCAATGTCCATCCTTACATTGACCGAATCTGTCAAACTGATATTCCCTTCGAGATGATTGGCCCCGAAAAGGTCAAATAATGACCACCTCCTCCTTTACTAGCCTGAACTTCTCCAGCCAATAAGAGACGTCCAAGCGATTTTAAGAAATCGAACACGATACTAATGCTTTATTCATAAGGAGAGCAATAGTTCACTTACTTTTTCAAAAACTCCTTGTATTATCTTTGAAGGCTAAGTTATGAGGAATATTATTTTGCATTTTAGCTTTAATAATTCTAAATTAATATCTTGTTATTAAATCCCTTCGACAGAAAGAAATTTCA
This sequence comes from Argiope argentata, assembly GCA_026289955.1. Lineage (NCBI taxonomy): Eukaryota > Metazoa > Arthropoda > Arachnida > Araneae > Araneidae > Argiope > Argiope argentata. The sequence continues at coordinate 1,480,145 of JAOUZG010000498.1, forward strand.
AATTCTTTCAATTCAAACCGCCTGAATCCTTAGTAAGATAACAAAAAAAAAAGAGAATTATAATACAAATACTTCATTCTTCTCTTGTAATGTGCGAACACTTCAAGTAAAGAAAAAACAATTTAACATGCTAAAGTTATTTGTTCATGCTAAGCTAAGAAAGAAGACATTTTTTTTATTTCTGTTTTAAATAAATTTAATTTCCTTTCAGATATATATATATATTTAAATATCTGTCTTAGACACGTTTCATTAAAAGAAACAATATTTCCCGAGGAGCCACAAAATGCATTAGAAACTTCTTTTAATTCTAATATATTTCTACTAAGAAAGAAGTAAGTCGAATTCGTGCAAATCCTACTTGAGTTTCTGCTTAAATAATGCATTTCCTAATGCTCAGCCGAACTCAATCTATTCAAAGACGAGACAAAATCGGGTTTATTTTGATTTCCAAAAATAAGATTTCTTCGTCGGAGGAATATTGAAATGTAATTTACTCCCAGAATATTGGATTCTTGTGCATTCCGGGGCACTCATATCTGTGTTTTTGAGGACGAGAGTATTGGGAATATCGTTTGTGAATTGTTGTCTTATTTCCATGCGCTTCGCTTTCGTGGAATTTCAATTGAGATTCGAGATATGATTATGTGTATATTGGTATGTTTATTAATATTGCTTTATTGTTTTTGTTCTTAAGATTGAATATTTTTTTGAATAAAATAAGTTTCAGTAAGAAATATAAATGAAATTAAAATTAATTACTAAATTCTTCGTTTCTTACCAACTGTTTAGCATAAATAGACTTAAAACTGAAGTCTCGATATTTAAATTTGTTTTCGAATTTTTTAAATCATCAATTAAATTAAAAAATACTAAGGATAAATAATAGGAACTTTTTTCTTTAAAGAATGAAACATTTTCTTTAACTTTTATTTTCTGTTATTCGTTGTATAGTGAAAGTAGACAATTCTAATACCAAATTTTGATAAATTTTCAGACTTTTATGAGTTTAAATAATTGCCTGTCTGCAACACAGATAATTCAAAAACGCTTTGAATTATATAGTTGATATTTGGTTTCTTTACACCAAATTTACATATTTCTATGAAATTTTGAGTAAAATCTAATCAGAAGTCGGTCAGTTAAGCTTTTCGAATATAAGTAAACAGGATAATTGTAAAACAGAATTAGATCGATAAAGTTCGATTTAACATCTCTAGTGTAGACACCTCTCAAATTTTGTATCAAATACAATAAGGAAATTGGCCGTATATCTGTCTATGCTTTTAGAAACAATAAACTATTTCAAATCTCGAGAACTTACATTTATAAAAGTTGGTATGGAATTGTGTGACCAAAAAAAAAACATTTTTTGCCAAATTTTCGTTCAAACGGTAAAAAAATGTGTTTAAAACACAAATTCAGGTTTTGAATTTTAGTAAGGCATTCTAGGGAATATATTCTAAATAATCTTTTGTCATTAATCATTTACAAACTAAGAAGTCAACAACGTGGGTGAATGAACTGGTCGTAAAAGTGACTAATAAAAATAAAAATAATTTATATGCAGTTATTAGATATATTTTTAAGATTTTTCATTGCAGATTTAAATTCAATTTAGTATATGATATTTTTTTTCAATTGTAGTTCTACGGGATCAGATAAAAGACTGGATGTTAACGCTCTCAATTTTTATACAAGGAAGATGACAAGATAAAATATATATAATAGAGTTATCATGAAACTTTCGGTATATGACTCCTGCTACTAATATGCCGTATACCTGTCAACGAATAACTTATTTATAAGTTAGTATTTATTCCTCTTTAAATCAAGTGTACCAAACAATACTGAATAATTTTTTTTTCTTTTTAATTAGAAGTTAACACATAGGTAACGTTACAGATTTGCAATGCATGTGTTTTCTAATGTATTAAGATAAAAATTAACGAAGTTAGTCTAGAACATATGTTATTTCATTTTACTACAGGCAAACCTATATTTTTACAAACTGATTTAGTCGATTTTTGCTTAGTCAATTAATGTTTAGTCAATTTATACTTTAGTAATCATAAATTGACTAAACTTTGTTGCCATATTTAATTTCAACATAAACAAGAAATCAATAACCGTTTGAGCTTTAAAAAATGTGAGATACCTGTTTAAATATATCTTTTTTAAAATCAGAATGTTCGTAATTTTATATATTTAAAATCTCTTATAAATAAACGACTGTTGACTCATTTAAATATGAATGATGTTTTTATATAATCCCCAAAGTCCTAAACAAACAAACAAATAAAAAAAATCGAAGATATCTTGAATAATCATTTTCCAAATATCTTACCGACTGCGCCATCTTTTGCCAGGAATCTTAACTGCTCTACACGTCCCTCGAAAGGACAATCTTTTAAATGCGTCATTTCGATTAAAAACATATAAAGAAGCTATATTATTAAAAAAGATAAAGGCAACGAATGTAAGTTGACAGAATAGAAGTTTCAGATTGAAATCAAATCATCTTATTGCTTTCATGCGATTTTTCCTAAATTTGTTTTTTCATGTATTAGAAAATTTCTACTTATAAAATATAATCGCAACACTACTATACATTGATACTACAAAAACAATTTCACAGTAATGAAATAAAAGTACGTATAAATACTTTTTACCGCTTTTTTAAATATAATTAAAAACAAAGATAAAACAATCTAAATTAATTTTAATTAGTTTCTTTATTATTGTATCCTATAATTTCAAACAACACTAGGTTATTTTTAGTTATATTAATGTAATTACGAAATTTAATTTAACAAGAATATAAATATGCTTTGTTATTAATTTTTACAAACATATTATTGTTCTGGTTGAGAGCTTAAAATATATAGACATGATATATTTTTTCCATAACAACCATCAATTTACTCATAATAACCGGATTTTTAATAACATTTATTATGGAATTTCTGTGTAGGTATTACAATTTTCTATAAATATAAATGTAAATTCTTTAAAAATTTAAGATTATATCCGAATAATTAAGAAACGTCTATTGTCAAAAAAATATTACATACGAGTCAATGAATTTTTGAGACAAAAAAAATCCGTTATCAAAATGAAATAGAAAAATTCGTTAGGTGAAATTATTTTTTTTTATCGTTTTGAATAATAAAACTTCAGTAAATATTTTTTTCTAGTAAGAGAATAACATTAAACTTCCAATCACAAAAAATGCATAGCACTTTTTCATTATATAACACCTAAAGAAATAAAATACGCCTTTTCAAAATCATATTAAGAGAAGTTAAAGAAATAAAACCAATCTTCGAATATTAAATACAATTTTTGTAAATCCAACGATTTACCTTTTATTTTGAAATTTCAAAATTAATTTGATTCTTGCGTCTAGACAGAAAAATTGGCATTTTGTTTTTATGAAAATTACTACGAGCGATGAAATATATCAACTTACCAAAAAGTAATGATTTTAATTGAAATTTTTGAAATAGCTTCAAAAATAATACGTACGAATTAACACGAAGAAATGAAATAAGAAACTAAACCGAATATAAAGTGTATTTTTTTTGAGTTTTCATTTCTGAAAATGGGATTTTGAAAAACGGAAGCACTTTTGAAAATAAGATATCGAAATTGAAATTAATCAGCCGTTTCTTTTACTTATCCTTACAATCCCAGTAGATTTGAAATAAGAGAATTTGTAATAAAGAGAATATAATTTTCAGAGATATTTGAATGAAATCATCCATGTAAATGTAAACAGAATTTTTAATTTATATGCAAGATAAGATTATGTTATCAGAAAGAAAAACACATAAAATTGGTCAAAATTCTATAAATTCTAATAATAGTTACGGTAACATACAAATTATTTTTACCGCAGTGCTAAGTTCAGATTAATGTATAGCACCAGAAGGTGAGTAATGTTATATGTAATTGCCTTGTGATTTTATTAAAATAAAGAGTATGTAACACGGTCTTAAAATATTCTTTTTATCTACACTTTAGATAAAAAAAATGTTGCAATGTTGCTTATTTCACAGATTCTTACTTAAAATGTCTAGCGCAAATAGATTATGAGTTTCAAAATATCCATTATAATAATGATAGCAGAATTTTATGAGTTCTAATGTATAAGTTCAATCATGAATTGTAATGCAACGTAATGTTTCCCTAAGTATACGAAATTTTCTACTACAGAATTCATCAGTTAATGAGACAATTATTTTTTATTGCAGACTTCGTTAATTCATTAGCAAGAAATGTTGCTGAATTCACAGAGTTTGAATTCATACATTTAGCACAGATAGCTTATGGGTCTCAAAATATCAATTATAATAATGATGGTGGAATTTCACGAATTCTAATGTATAAGCCCAATCATGAGTTCTAATGTAATGCAAGGTTTTTCTAGGAATATGAAATTTTCTACTACAGAATTCCTCAGTTAATCTATCCCAATTATTTTCTATTATAGACTTGGTTAATTCATCGATGACAATCTTTTCCTCCTACAGCTTCCATCTGTGGTATTATATTAAAATATTTTTAGGCGGTTTATCACTCATTTATATGAGTATTTAGTTTATATTTCACTTTTTCTAATAATTACTTCTAAAAAAAGTTACATTTATCCATTTATCTAAATCTAAGTAAGAAACTTCTACATGATTTCTTAAAACATAATTAGTACAAAAAAAGATGTCAATATAATTTGACATACATCTTTTTATTTATTAAAAGTTATAAATTCAGACAAGCTTTTCAATAATTATTTTGAAAAAAAAAAGAGAATATATCTGAAGATAAAAAATGATTGTACACATTGTAACAAATTTATTATAAATTTCAGACAAATGCTCGTTGAAAACTAAAGAAAAATATTTCAAAAATCCCATTTATCTTATATCCTGGGAAATCTAGATGTCTTTATAAATTATTATATGAAATGTCTCAAGTTATCAAGGTGAAAACTAATATATACTTACAATTATAATTCCTCATAAAAATTACTTTAATAAGAAAAAAAATCAAGAGGAAAATAAATAATAATATTTTTTTTATTTTTTCCTTTCTGTAAAACATAGAATGGATTTAAAAAAAATCTTAATAGGGTTTTGTGTTTGGTTAGCCATCATACAGAAAAGGCAAAACTTATAGTTATCAAGGCAAAAACTAAATCATTTCATACTTTTCGTAAGCATAACGGATAATATTTGAACTTAGTAAGAAACTATAAAAATGAAATGAATACAAATCTAGAAAAAATATTTGCTTTTTACATACAGCAAAAGTTAGGATACAAATAGTTTTTGAAGTCTGAATAAGACTTTGAAAATGATTAGCCACTACACTGAAAAGGAAACACTTTTAGTTATTAAGATGAAATTAAGAAAAACTCTTACTTTTGAAAAAAAAACTCAACATTTCATCTTAATAAGAAGAAAAATACAAAATAAACACCAACACAGAAAAATATTAGTTTTTTCCGCGTAACAAAGGAAGAAGCTTTTTGGGGGGAGGGGGTTCTAAATAAGGCTTTATAAATGATTAGCGAACGTTATGGAAAATGTCATTGTGGTTGATTCATTTTATTAACGCGAAACTAAAGTATTTCTTACCTTTCAAGAACGTAATGGAAACCATTTAACCACAAAAGAAAAATAAATAGTTAGAAAAATACTTCTATTTTCCCATGCGATGCTCATTAGCGTTTGATGATGGCATTGGTGAGCCGGAATGATAGAAAGAGATGAAAGAAAAGAAAAAAAGAAGATACCACATGAACCTTAATATGCATTACCAAAAAAAAGGGAATAATTCTTTCCCTCTGCTACTCTAGGTAATTATAGTGTCCAACATAGACGGCCTAATTATTTAACATAGCTTCAGGCGTAAACACTCATCTTTAAGTTGAGAAAACGAACTAGAATTTTAACGAAATATTTACCTCAAATGAGAATTCCGTTATAACGGTGAAGCCTCATTCCTTTCCTTAGCCCCAGGCCTGTATTTGTGCAATGATCATAGAATGTATTGATTGAATTAAACGAAACCAGGACGATACATGTCGTACTTTAATTAAAATCTGTATACTCATTTTTTTTCTTTGCTTTCTTCTACGTCTCGCAGTAATTGCTCATTGAAAGCGGCGTGCCCATTGTAGGCGGAGAAAGGTTTATTTCAATTGAAAAAGTATGAATAAGGAAAAAAGAAAACAAGCGAGATATAAAATCCAATTATTTTTAAAAGGAAATTAAAATGTATGCACTAAGAATTGGCGGTTTGCTCCTGAATTTGAACACACGTTGAACGTGAAATGCAGCGTTCGATAATAAAAATATGGACGATAAAAATGAAATAAATAGGATGAAAAATTCAATTTTTGAAAGGAAATTAAAAGGCTTGCTTTGAAACGCCAATATATTCGGAAGAATTCGAAAAGAGAATTTGAAAGACTCAATTTAAACATTCTCACTTATTTGTTTCAATTTATAATATAGGAAGCATCAGATAATAAATAGTTATGAATGAAGAAATAATACACAGGAAGTGAATTTATTTTTGTCATCTAGAAAATTCCTCAGGTATTATGCATGTTTGTGAAAGACTTAAGGTTAGTAAATAGCTTTTCCATCTCCAAATAATCGTAATTGAAAAGAATGGTGTTACTCTAAAAAATATAAAATTTTAAATTGTTTCCTTATATATTTTCGTCTCAATCTTTTATGAATCTTTAGGATTTTATATCTTGTTTTCTATTTAATCCAAAAATTAGTTTTTATAATAAAGATTGAAAGAAGTGTGTTTACATAAAAGAAGGATATTTATAAATGGAAAATTAAAATCACACTTTTTCCTTGTCCTTTTAAGATATGAATACTGATTTTGAAAAAAAAAATGATAAAAGGGAACTAATAGGAAATTGAATTAAGATTTCTTAAAAATCAATAAAGTGGATTTCATACTCAAACTAAATATAAAGATATGGAATTAATCAGTCTCTGACTCATTAAAAATAACAATTTTTTTCATTTCCAACTCTCTCTCTGTATATATATATATATATATATATATATATATATATATATATATATATGTTTCATACTCAAATCGATGAATCGATGTAAAGCTGTAGAAATTAATTTTTGTTGTGATATTTAGTCTACCTGTGCTGGTTTAGTATAAGATTTAAATTTTCTTTCTTAATCATTTTTAACATTCTAAACGAATATACTTTCTACATGGATTTTCTATATAATTTGAATTAATTAATTATCTACTATGTTCTTAAACTCAGCATTTCCTTTTCTACAAAAGAATCTTCTCTGTGGATTGTTATTTTAAAAACTATATCTAGCCTAAATGGATAATGAAATGTTTAATGAAATAATTAAATTACAATAATCTTGATTAAAATTAGAATTATGCAAGTACATTTTTTTAAAAAAAACATTATTTGAATTTAATTTTATTAGAATTATTAGAATTATTCAAGATTATTATTTTTTAAATGAATCAAATTTTCTAACTTTTTATTTTTATTAGACATTAAACACTATGTAGCTTTTTATTCAAATCTTTATCCCTTCCCTTTATTCTTTTATTTGATGTGAGGAGGTATATTATTTAATTTCAATTATATTTTTATCTAGCATTCGATGCTCTTGGTTATAAGGAAAGAGAGCCGGCTTGCTGGCACAGAGGTAGCGCGTCTGCCTCGTGTTCAGGAGGTCCCGGGTTCGAGTCCTGGTTCGGGCATGGTTGTTATTCTGTGTACTATCTGTGAGATGTGTGAATGTGCCCCCCTGTAAAAAGGGGTTGTGCAAGCGAATGAGATGAGTGTGTAGCAAAAGTCGTACTCTTGGCCCTAGTTGGCGCTACTTGAAACAAGAGACGCTTCACTCGGCTTAAATCTGCTGCTGGGTCCAGCAGCGAGCTTGTCCATAGGCAAGTGCCATTAGAACCAACCAATAAGGAAAGAGTTGTGAAATCAAAAAACTTCAAATTTAAAATCAGTTAGCATATTTAAATTTGCATTTAAAGAATGAAAAACCCATTTTCTATAGATAGCTAGGGCCAATGAGGTGGATGTTTTAAAATAATCAAAGAAATTTTAATAATTGTACGCTTTTATACGACAAAAATCAGATGAATTACAAAGAAAACGATATTTTTCTTTATTTTTAATATTTTTATTCTTATTTTTAAGTATGTTCAACGACCATACCAGGTGAAAAGTGTCAATAGACATATGTATAATAAAAATGTTAATCGTAAAATCTGTCTTTCTGAACTCTTAAAGACCACAAAACATATCGTTATTTTCAAAATTAATAAATTTAAAATGACAGAAAATATTACCATATAATTATACAGAAATTAACAATATCATAAACTAAAACGTATGGCATCTATTCCGCTATGTGGTGTGGCATTGATTAAAATGTCTACGAAAATTATTATTGATTTTTTTGCTGCGATGTAACAATATTTCAATAGGCCGATTTTAAATAGATTATCATGAATTATTAATAAAGATTATTGAAAATTGATAAGATGCAACATAGTGACTATGATTTTATAAATATAATTAAAAAAGTGTTTTAAGTGTCATTGCTGTATTTATAACGCGTTAACATTTTCGAACGTGAAACCTTTAAAACTTCGTAAAATTTATCTTAACAGATATAATAAGGTCCAGTAAAAATTTCACATCTTTCAATCTTATACTTATCAACGAAGATTATTTTCTTAGAAGGTCACAAATGCAACAATATGCATGATATAATTTCCCTTGATATGAATTAAATATATTAAAAGAAGACGAGCTACTTTTAAAGAAATACAGCATAATATTTTAATTAAAAATTCTATACTTTTTAAATAGAACAAAGCACAGAATTAATTTTTCTAGTTGCTTTAACAAACATATCCATTTTCTAAAACGTTACAAACTATCCTTGATTTTAAAATTGAATCAGCATGAATTTTAATGTTATTTTGCTGAAGAATATATTTTAGCAATCAATTGATAAAAAAAACAACTAATAAGTTCTGTTAATTTGAAAAACTTAATATATATCAACGTTAAAATAAAAGGTATATTTAAAGGATGTTAAATTTTTTTTAAAAAAATAGAAATTAATTTGGTAAAATATTTTAAACACTTTAATTAAATAGAACACTGAGCGAAAAAAGCATTTTTGTTCTTTCTATTTGCTATTAAATAAAAAAGTAATTTTGGAGTTTTGGATCAACAGGTCTGCAGCTTATGCGTTAGAATTCGTTTAGCTTTCACTTCTCATTTTTATTTTTGATTGAAAATAACGTGACGGATTTATAATCCAAAGGTCAGACGTGCTATTTTTATCTGCACATTTGCAATTGGTATTTCTATCCTTTATTTAGTTATTACAACGGAGAAATTCAGACATAAAAATAATCATAGATTTTTTCTTACAAAAAAATGTTACTATTCCTAAAGGTAAATAATAAATAAAAAATTGTTAATCTAATTATCTTATTTCATAAAAAAATTGAAGGCCTATAACAATCCACATAATTACTTTTAATGACATAACGAAAACCCCTCACAATCACATGCAATCAGCATAGTTTATAAAAAAGCATTATTTTAAGAACAAAGTAATAAAAAAGAAAGAATAGTAAAAAGTCAATTAAAATTCTCCCAACGAGTTTAAAAATTGAAGTGATCGCATGCACTTTTAGGTGTTACTTCAATAATTTGAACTCTAATTTTTACTTCATTCATCGTATATAATAAGCATAATGAGAACATAATGAGATCATAAGTTACTTAACAATCTTAAATAGTAGAATTTAACTTCCGTATAAATTTTAAAATGCTATTGAAAAACTATTACAGTAGTGATAAGTATGAAGAAGTATATGAATCGAAACACATTTTAAAATACATTTTCTCTAAATTCTACAAATTATTACAGACTAACACTTTTATTTTCATTGAGATTAAATTACTTATCTGTCAAAAGGCTTAAAACTTTTATATTTTAAATAATATTATAGGAATATAATTTTTTAAAAAATAACAAGATTTACCTTTTTGATCAAAAGAATCAAAATTATCAAAAGAAATAAAAAGAGTTCTCTATTTAAAATTTTCAAACACAAACTGATATACTTTTATTCAATTGTAAATTATTTAAGATGATTTACATAGAATAAATTTTTGCATATTTTATCCTTTATGTTAGCTGGCTTTTAATTTAATTAGCATTTCTCGCAGCTTCCAGCGCTAATAAGTAAGATTAACAACAACATCATTTATTAAAAAATTATTTCATTATTATATCTATTTAAACCATCTTTATTCCATTTTAACATCAGTTTCAACAATTATATTTAATTTTGTATTTTAAAAACTAGCCTTTTATATGATTACTACAATATACATTTATAAAAATTTCATACTTTATATTTTTTTAGTTTAATTTAATTGCAGTGATTGAATTTTCTCAAATGATAAAGGTAATAAGCAAGACTAAAAATATCATTCAATACGACATACTTATTGCTATGCAGTTTCAGGTTCAAAAAACTCACCTTAGAATCCAAATGAACGATTCGAAAGGACCTTCGGCCGTCAAACTAACGCCTGAACGATGGGAAGTTTCAGGGTAAAAATAACTCAAAGTATTTACTTAAACTAATTGAATTTACTGGGTATTTGCTTTGTTTTGAAAAAATTATTATCGCTCCATAAAAATGGAGAGATCGAAAAGCTTGACCGTCTATGCTTATGCTTTGGAACCGACTGAGAACTCTCTTCAACACGTGATTTTCCCATCACTTTCGTCCAAGGAGGTGAGTTTGGCGCCGACGTCTTGGCGATACCTTTCCGGAACGGATGCCAAAATCGATCGCCAACGTAATCACTCCGTACTTGTTGCTGAGGGGAAAGTTGGGAATGGATGGATTTTCCAACTTTTCCCTCAGTTGTTGCACGAATTGTTGCTATCGCTTTTATTTACCATAAAACAATTCAAATATCTATGAAAAAATTGTTCAAATTCTTTGAAATTGTGCCTTTAATTTTTATTGTCGTAATGTTAATATGGAATATAATTGGTTTTCATTTATCAGATTTTTTGCGATGGCAACTCGAGACAAATCAAATCAATTCTAAGGAAATCTACCTGCCTGAATAAAAATGAATACAATAATCATGGAATGAAGAGAATGAGATTTTAAAAAATGACACACATCTAAATTGTTGGTTCTTATCAAATTTCCAAGCGAATGTGTTGAAGCATCGACTTTTTGTCGATTCGTAGCTTTACAAACATGCAACACGATAAGTCACATTTTTTTAAAGTATTTATCAAATATGGTATCATTACCCTAATAACGGTTGTATTTCTATGTCAAATTTCAGTTTCAATCGGCTGAAAAAAATTTCTTCTAAAACAAATTCGATTTTCGACCAATTAATTTACTCACACTAGTAATTAATTGTCAAAATGTTCTAGATAAATTCAATAAAAAAATTTCGCTGATTTGTTGCACTGCATTCGCAGCCCTATATAAGTTTAAAATTTTAGAAGGACTGGAGAGATGTCAACTATATTAGACGTAATACAAGAACATTGTCTGAAAACACTTTCACTTTTTTAAAATATGAATTTTTACCCTATACGAAGCAATATGGAACATAAGAGGAACTTTATATTGGATTAGTTATTTTTAATGTTACAAAAATGTATTAAAATTACTTTCAAATGAAATCAAATTAGAGGAGAAATTAGGTATTAATATATTTATGCCAGTGCGTTCTTATCAAGTCTTCATTCTTTTGAAGATTCAGACCAATAAAATGCGAACTCTTACAGAAATTTCTTCGAGATTTCATACATATTTCGATATTTGTACAACAATTTACCTCGATATCTTTAATACATTAACTTCAGATATCTGTACTAATTTTAATCAATTTGCCCTTTTTTGTTTTATAGATATTAGATTAATTTATATCCGAATAAATTTACAAACCTTTTATGAGGGGGTTTAGCTTAAATTTGACAGTTATTTAGAATTTTTATCGGAATAACTTATATTAAATTTTCTTCGAATAGTTTAAATTGTTTTCAAGTTTTTCCCTGAAAAGCACACACACACACACACACACACACACACACACACACACACACACAC
>JAOUZG010000498.1:1492367-1507565 GCA_026289955.1 Argiope argentata
ACACACACACACACACACACACACACACACACACACACACACACACAAATGTATATATAAATTTGTGGAGATTCGTCAAGATTCCGGAAAAGAATTTTTCGACGCTTACCAGACTTTCTCTATACTACTACTGTCATTAAATAAAAATAGTATACAAAAATAAATTTAAAAGTTTCTTTCAGCATAAAATTAGATTCCGTAGTATATTATTTCTGATGTACATAATACCCAATAGTTAAAGACATGCGCAAATTGACTTTTTATATCCTTTTTTTTAATCTCAGATCATAGCCGGCAATTATAATCTATGCTTTAGATTTTGGGTATTATTAAGCATCAAATATATTCTTAAAAAGAAAAACAGTCTATTTTTGGTTTTTTTAGATCACTCAGTAGAAAAATTTGTTGTTCTTTCCGATCACCCATAAATTCACTTAATTATCAATAGAAGTGATTCTAAATATTAAATATATCATAATCTAAAATGATAATAGAATAATCCCTGATTCCTCAGATTGAAAAATCACAGATCAGAATGTAAGATTTATAAGAAACTATAATGACTTTTTGATGAAACTATTGTATCAATTTATAACAAGAAACGCTAAAATCTAAGACGATTTAAATCATTATATGCATCACAAAATAATCTGTTTTAGGAAGTCATTTACATTTTTTTGGTTTATTTGTCCAGTCACAAGTCAATATTTTTGTATTTTGTAAAGAAATAATTTGTTTATTTGTAATGGTATAAAATAATAAATGTTTATGATTCCGTAAACTGAAAGACATAAAGAAAGAAAGTGTTTGCATATCATTCCAATTTAAGACATGCACATTTAAGATGTTAAAAGAAAAGAAGAAGATATGTTCACATCTTTAACAGCTTCAAAATGTAATAAATATATTTTAAATTGTTTTGAAGTTTTGAAAACTAGCTTTGCCTTTATGACAAATTCTATAAGATTACAATGAATAATTAAATTAAAATAAAACTATAACCCTAAAATATTCATTCCTTAAGCAGCTCAGAACATTTAAAGATAAGAATTTTCCCAAAAATCTATTCCTTTTTTAATTTTAAATCTTATAAACCAATTCCAATTAATATGACTGGAATAATGTAGTTCTAAATAATGTTGCATTATAAAAGTCATGCGTTCTTAGTTGTTTTCCCAAATTCAAAACTGAAAATTAAACCAATTATCTCTCCAAACTCGCATTAAGTAGTTAGTTATACAGTCTTAGCTCGGAAAACCAATTTTTAGTTTTCGGTATTTATCTTAACTTGCTAGATGATGTTAATACTTCCCGAAATTCCCCTCACGAACTAAAGAGTTTTTACGAAAATTTCAGTCCAAACTGTCTGTAGTTTTTATTTTCAGTCACTGTATCTTTGACTCCAGTTTTGACTGGAGCGTAGCTTAAGCGTTATCTAAGCCTAATTAATAATTAAATTACTCGAGCAATAATACGCTTAGTAATCATGAAACGTATCGCATTTTGCTGGGAGAGAAGTGCCTACCTCGCGTCGCGGAACTAAGTAATTGGACACAATTTTCAACAAAGCCGTAGTCAGCACCACTTTAATTGAGCCAGAGCTTAAGTGAGCTTTTTGCAACAGATATTCTTCTTAGTTTTAAGAGCTTGGAATATTTCAAAGCTTTTGATGCATACTTATATCTAGAATTGCACCGTAACAAAGGTATGCTTATTTAAAAATAGAAAATAATACAGAATTAATTACATTTCTCAAAATTCTACCATCAAAACGAAAAGATTTGAGACAATTTTTATTTAGTTTGATTACTGTATATCACATTAATATTTAATTATTAAAATCCATTCATCAGGTTGTATATAAATTTTCTCTAATGATATGATAGCTTTCAAAGTGCAGATTGATGCTTATTAATAAATTAATTTTGCCCTTTCAGTCCTTCTCTAATAAAATAAAGTAGTTTTCTTTGATGTTGGAATTATATTAAGAGGAACTAATATTAATATAATCAACACAATGTGAAAGAAATATTTTTTTCAAAGAAGTAACATTTTGTAAATAGATGGGTAAATTTTGCAAATAGACGTGTAAGTTTTGTAAATAGATTTTTGCAAATAGATGAGTAAATTAGGTAATAGATGGGCCAATCTTATAGCATAGTATTTATACGATTCTAACTTAGTTGTGAATACCATATTTAAGTAGATTGTGTGAAAGTTCAAATCCTTGTACATGAAAAAATGTATATATATGTTATGTGCATAAAAAAAACGATGGTTATAGAATATTTCGACAACAATATGTACAATTAAACCACAATAAAGGAATATTTGTACATTTGCCTTTGTTGAATTTAAATATACCATTACTGAAATGTATGCATAGGTTATTTAAGAAAAAAAAATGTGAATAGAATAATATTGATTTTGTAGTTGAATTTTATGAAATGAAGAACGATTCTGTGGTTAAAATGTTTGAGAAAGTTGTGATTTTCCAAGTTCTTCTGATGATGTATTTTTAAAATCATTACTCATTGTGATATGCAGTTTGTGGTTTTAAAATGCTGATAATATAATTTTAAGTAATTATTTTGTATTTATGGCATTTTTTATAAAGACTTAAATATGATGGAATATAAATGTTAAATATTTTTATTTTCAAATGCAAAAGGTTCAAATAATAGTTAAATATATAATAAATGATATTTTACAGTTCAGCAATGCACGCAAGCACACGCACACATCCACACATGCTGCCCCTCCTCTCTCTCTCACACACAGTCTAATCAATCCTTTTATTTATATTTTCTATCCTTTATCTAAGTCTTTTCTATCCTTTATCTAACTAGCTGCAAATTTATTAAAAATATCCTATATATAATTTTATAAAAATAACATTAAATAACTGAAGAAGAATGAATTTCCAATAAGAAATGAGATCGCTCTTCCAGCAGAAAAATATTTGGGGAAATGCTCAAAATAAAGTAAAGAAACAATCCTAGATGCAATATGTCAGTTTAAGCTGAGAAATTATTGGTTGAGAAACTTGTCATATGCCACTTCCAGGTTATGCCCTTGATTGGCAGTTGCGGAAGAGAACATGCCCTCAGAATTCGACACACCAATCGCGGAAGGGCTGAGCCGGCACAAATGCATGAGCGAGATTAGGTGGAATATATCATATATTTTCAAACGCATTGCTGCTCAATCCGTTAGATAACTAAATCTGTGCATCCAGCAGACAACTGGTAATTAAAGTTGAATATTGCTGCTTGGAGAATTATGGACACATGATCACTGGGGATAAATACGGCAAATTTCAGTTGCAATAACAGAAGAAAATGTTATACGCATGAAAAAAAATATAATGAAGAAAAAAATAACATCAATCTAACTTTTTAATTTTTTTCTTAATTGTATATAAAGTAAACATAGCAAAGTTATCTAATAATCGAAAATTCAAACCCAAGAACTTGTATTTGCTTATAATTATTTCTTAAGCATATAATTAAATAGGGATTATTCGTACTGGTCCAATTATATATTAATATAAAAATTAAAACAAGTACAAACTCAATTGTATCTTTTTGTTAAATATGCAGACAAATTTTGAAGTATGATTCTTTAAGGTATTCCTCTCATGCTCGTGTAACGCTAAAAATTTAAAACTTAAATAAAATAAAATAAAAATATCTATAATCAAATTGTGGATATATATTACAATTTCAACTACTTTATTAAAAAAATGGCGAGTTATCTATAAGTCAGTAAAAAGAACGGACATTGAAAATTATTCCAGTCACCAATCACCAACATAGCTTATTTGAGACCAAATTCACCAGAAGTTCATATGCTATAAAGATAAAAAAAAGTATGAAGAGCAGAAACAAAGTAGTATTTATTTACTTTAATTTACCATCAATTATGAGGAAACTACTGGTCCTTAATTACAATATAACTTTCTCAGTATCGATTTAGTTTTACAGGATACAGATTTAGGCGATTTTTTGATTACACCAAGAACGGAAAGATAATGGGTATATTTAACGATTTTCAGATTTCTCACTGGTCGTCAAGCTTTTGCATGCCTAAAACTCCAAGTTTTTGCTAAGATACTCTTAAGAGCATATCTATTTTGATGTTTTAACAAAACTCCAGCCGGCTGTTTGGCACAGAGGTGGCGCTTCTTCTTTGTGTTCTGGGAGTCCCGGTTCGGGCATGTCTGTTCTTCTTTAGGCTATCTGTGAAATGTGTGAATTTGCCCTCGTGTAAAAAGGGATTGTGCAAGTAAATGTGGTTAGGGTGCATTTAAGTCGTACTCTCGTCCCTAGTTGGTGCTATTTCAAAAACCAGAGACACTCCTTTCGGCTTAAATCTGCTGCTGTATCATCGGGGGATTTGTCCAATATGGCAAATGCAGTAAGTAACAACAACACAATGTCAAAATATTGGGCTTGCTTAGTCAGTTTCATTTTATGGAAATAATGTTGGCACTAAGTTGCCAAATAGTACACATTTTTATAAATACACTTTCTTTTCCCTGGAGGCATAAAAATAAATAAATACTTTTTTTTTCTTTTTTTAAGCTAAAGGTTATTGATTTCTCAGATATTTAGTGGCAAGTGATATTTGTTTGCTTTTTGTATGTTTATTACACGTATTAATTTCTTATAAATAGGCATCCTGATTACAGTAAAATTAATACATATAATCAATTCTCTA
Source organism: Argiope argentata (assembly GCA_026289955.1). NCBI lineage: Eukaryota > Metazoa > Arthropoda > Arachnida > Araneae > Araneidae > Argiope > Argiope argentata. The sequence goes on from JAOUZG010000498.1 coordinate 1,497,090, forward strand.
CTTTAATGATAGGCGAATATTCGCTTGCCGTTTATATAAGGTGCTTGATAAAATATTTCTCTTTTTTTTTTATCTTTAGTAGCTATGAATAAAATGAATATGAATAAAAGTGAATTAAGTCAAAATAATATGATATTATGTCTTACTTTTAATAAGACCCACTAATCTTTTGATGTGTATTAAAATTTCAATTTATTCATAAGAAGCGAAAATTAATAAAATTGTTGAAAAACTGACAGTACTGATAATCATAATGATACTAGGAAACAAACACAAGTTCTTATTATACTAAACAAGGATAATCTATTGCGGTATGCATTTTTAAAAAAACACTAAAATAGTCGAACTAAGAAATTAATAGCGGAAAACACCAGAATGTAATTTAAATTTTATTACATTAATGTTTAATTTAAATTAAGTAACAAATTCAACTAAAATCCAACTGATGTCCAATGTTATATTTTATTCCGATCTATAACTATAATCCAATGTATAAATTAAACAAAGGATTTTACTTTTAGAAAGCTAATAAACACATAGATACAACAAAACAAACAATCTTCATAATTACAATTATATATTTTTAAAAAATTCATATAAATATTCCAATAATTGCTGGATTATTAATAAAATATATTATTTTATAAAGTCCTAATAAGCACAGCTTTAATTAACGCTATATAAACACGAAAAAATTGCATAAATCTAATTCTATATATTTATGCACTTTTTTCGTAATAAATATAATTTTATATAATTGAATCAAAACAAAGTTAAATAAAAATATTAAAATGAAATCTACTATACGCATTTCAATGTATCATGTCGGAATCTAATTTCTTGAACGGCCAAGCACCCCGTGCGCATGTAAGTTAAATTATATTTTTATTCATTTTAATTATTTCATCGAATGAATCACTTTAGTATTGCCAACGATCCAAAAAATCTTAGTCATTTTTTAAATCAGAGCTTTTGTAAATGCAATGGCTAAGCGTTATAAAAAGCTGATTTTTTGAGATGCTTGTGAAAAGAATAAAATTTCAGTTGTTCGTCTACGGATTATAATTTTTATTTTTCGCCTACGCATTTTTGTTGACCCAAAAACAACCTCGTACCATAAACAACATCATGTTCTGGCATGATAATAACAGTAATTCGATCTAAATACTTACCCGAAAGATTTAACACATAGCAATATTGATATGAATCAACGAGTCAACAGGATCAACAAATAGCAATAAAAAGTGATAATTCTAAATCGAATTAATTCATGCAATTAAACGAATCTTCATGAAAAATCATTCAAATCATATTCAGTAGTGAAATGAATTTTCTTTAAGGTACTTAATTTAAATATTTATTTTGTATAGTATATTTATAATTAAATAGCCAAGACAAACCATGAAAAACTACAAGACATCCATGATTCTTCTTAAAAATCTCCATGTGAAGTTCAGTTGTTCGTCTACAGATTAACTTTTTTCTTCTTCGTCTACGCATTTTTGTTGACGCCAAAAAGCTCATACCATAAACAACATCATGCTCTGACTTGATAATAACAGGAACTAAATCATGCTGCAAGCTTTTTTAAAATATCCACTAAAAATACTATCCCGAAAGATTTAACACATATCAATATTGATTGATATGAATCAATGAGTCAACGGGATGAATTAATAGCAAGAAAAGATATTAGTTCTAAACCGAATTAATTGATTTAATTAAATGAATCTTTATGAAAAATCATTCAAAACATGATCAGTAGTGAAAAGAATTTTCTTTAAAGAACTTACATTTAAATATACAGAATATTTATAATTAAATAGGTAGGACAAACTAGCAAAAACTACAAGACAGCTGTGATTCTTCTTAAAAATCTCCATGTGAAGTGAAAATCTGGGAAAGACATCTCCAAAAATCAAACTCCTGTCTTATCCCTGAAAGAAATCCCGGGGAATCCGTAACTGGGACCGAATGCAGACAAATCAGAGAGTTAAAAATGACAAGTCTCCGTTCCTCTCTCTCTCTCTTCTGCGTCCTAAAACACTCTAAAATTTCTCTCTGTTTACCTGCACCTGTCTTCACAACTGTCAAACCCCATCGCAGGGGACGTCGTCCCACATGCATTTTAAGTCCCCGGCATGTCACAACCGATATTTTTGTCCGGTTGTGGCAGTGATGGCAAATGTCAGAAATGCTTCCCCCTGTTAGCATCAAACTGACTACCTCCACCCCAAGGGGAGGAGTGGGAGTGGGCTATTAAATTTTAGGATGCTAAATATTTTTTTTTCTTTGGAAAGTGTACTTCGTATAATATGCACTTTCTGGAAAGGAAAAAAAAATGTAGATGTAAATCACAAGGGATGTTTGTAAAGAGATAGTGTGCCTATTTCTTGATGAAAAAGAAAGCGGTTCCCGTATCTCACAATTTGTGGTATCGTAGGTTTTCATTCCATCAAAGATGGGTTTAAAATATTCAAGACGCAGGCTCAAAGTATAAGTCTGGGAATTTGTTAACCGGAATAAAAGAGCATAGACAATGTTCAGGTAGGTTATATTGCATCAATAAATATAGAATTCTTCTCTACTTTTGCATTTTAAAAGAATAACCATGGAAGAATATTATTCAAGAGACAAAAAGTCTTTTGCAAAAGAGCAATAGTTTAGAGCATTGATTAACTTAATGCAAAATTTAAAGATATCAATTAAACACAAGTAGAAATACAATGTATTCTATTATTAAATAACACATGCTACACATCGTTTACACAGTAAGTGAAAGGTATAATTTATTCTATTAATCATTTTTTGAATAATAGCTATAATTTATATGATATAATTAATCAGAAAATGTCATATCTTTTATTGAACCAAAACTATTCTGCCAAACATATTTACACAGTTTTTTCTCTGATTACAACACGTTATCTAAAAAAAATTATAATTTTAAATGCTGTTATATATATAAAGATTTTAAAAAATATTTAGGTTAGTAAACCTTTATGCGAATATACTTAGCAATCTAAAGAATATCAAGTTTTTATTCTACTTCTCAATATGAATAGTCTAATATTTTAGTTGTTACACTAAACACAAGATCTGCGATCCTAACTGACTTGCCTCAATGTTAATAACTAACACACCATTTTATTATGTGAGAACAAGATTTTATTTGTTTATGTGGTTTGTTTATTGGTTATGTTTATGTGCAAGAAATACTCGTTTTTTCATTGGTAGATAGCGAGTCATTTAACCAATGACATTTGAGGTTTGTTTTGCCAGTATTGTTTGAGATATTTATTTAAATTTATTATTAATTCCTTTTTGTTTGTCGTTTCTATGAAACGACGGCATTTTACAGTTTTTTTAAAGGTTTTTTACTTTTAATTAATTAATCTCGCGCTCAAAAAATTATCGTTTTTTCGTTCGTTATCGTTTTTTTTCTTCTTGAAATTTTCTTTCAGTTTTAAATACCGCGAATTCCCTTTCAGTGTAAAACGCGATTTTGTAAACGCGTAATTTTTTCAAACTGGTTTAAACCGATTAATAAATTAATTCAGTCAAATAATCACTTTGAAAAATAATAATGTTCTCACATGATAACTTGATGCGTCATTAAGTATTAACAGTCTATATGAATTCTTTGAATGAAAGAATACAATGAATTTTTCATTCGTTGAAGTCTTTTTTTTTTAACAATCGTATCAATATTCTACATTAATTGAGCTATTTTTATACTTTTATTTATTTTATATTTTAGGACATAATTATTCCATAGTAAAAATTTTATAATCTTATTTTTAATTATTCTTCCATTATAATTTCTTTTTCGGGAAAGGACTGATGACCACCCTATATTTGATCAAGTCTAATTTAATTTACAAATGACTTCCTATTTTTGTTACAATGCAATAAATTCTAGAATTATTATGTTATGTAAATCAATAAAACTACACTATAAGCTTTGGTTACTATAAATCAGTATTTAATTCCCGCACTATCTTTTAACAAATCTTTATTTGTGCTATTAAATGATACAAAACATTAAAACCCACCATTATTTTTCAAATATTTATTATCTTTTTTTATAAAAAATTTTAAGAACGAGATACATTAATTCGATTCTGTAATGAATATATAAATTTTAAATTCAAGTGTTAAAAGGAATTTCTACTTCAATACTGTTTTTACTAAGATTTATATCTAATTTTGATAAGAATGAGAAATAAAATACATTTTTTCATAGAAATTTTGATAACTTATATAGGCATGTTCTAATAATCTAATCTAAACTTCAATACTAAAGACTTATCAAAAAAGGAATTTATAGTAATAGAAACAATAAAAACAAATATTAGTTAAATTGTATCTGAGATATAAATACGACTTTGGCTTTGATTCAATTTATTAATCCTGACAATATTCAATTCGTTTTTTTTTTCTAAAATTTAAACTATATTATATACATATATATCCAAAGAAGTGGGTATTTTTTCATTCCAAAATTTTTTACCCATTCTTTGGATTACCTGACATTGATTTATAATGTACATCTGGTTAAAACCTCTACAATAAATGCAGTTGCTTTGCGGGTCATCTGCAAAACATACGTCCAAAAACTGACAATGCACAATCTCCATCTATCTTACTTGTCATACATTTGTGCCATAAATCGAACCTAAAAATCTCCAACGAGCCAAAGAAATATCCCCCTGGACTAAAATATTCTGTCTCCTTTGATCAGTTTTTCCTATATTTATTTTCCTAGATACCGTCCCAGAAAATTTAGTGAAAAATTATGTGGGTCCCTATTAAAATACCAAAACTTTCTGCATCGAGATATTTCCTTCTCCCCTATATTTTATTACTGGCCCATTATTTCTCCCGGCTGAACTCTTCGACGTATAACTTAAGGCTGATTGTAATTCATGGTCGCAGTCCATTTGAATATTTGGCTGGCGGTTAATGTAAATTTTGAGCCGGATCTAAATTCATCTATTTAATCGATGGTGGGTCATTAAGGCCGAGGAGGGTTGACTTTTAGCGGATTATAGGTAGATGTTTAGTGGTAGAAATGGAACCACTTGTGGGGATTATCGAACGAGTTAATAAGTTTTTTTTAAGAACTTCCAAGCTATCCCTTGCACAAAGTTGAGTAATAAAATATAAATGTTAGAGTGGATTAAAGGGGAATTCCTTATAATTATGATGGAATTTTATTATTGATTGTATTTATTATTAGTTGTATTTATTATTAATTTTATTTATTATTAATTGAATTTATTATTAATTTTATTATTATTTGCATTTATTATTAATTTTATTACTAATTGTATTTGTTTTCACTTTTATTATTAGTTGTATTTATTATCATGTTTGTTATTAATTGTATTTATTATCACTTTTATTATGAATGTATTTATTATTAATTTTATTATGATTGCATTTATTATTAATTTTATTATAATTGTATTTTTTATTAATTTTGTTATAATTGTATTTATTATTAATTGTATTATAATTGTTTTTATTATTAATTGTATTTGTTATTACTTTTATTATTAATTGTATTTATTATTAATTTTATTATAACTGTATTTTAATTATTAAAGCGAATTATCTTATTTTTAAATTGGAATTATAAGTAAAACATCCTTCATTTATAAACAAAGCAAATATATACGTATATATTTTTCCTAAAATAAAGATGCTGAATTTATTGAGTATACCGAATGATGAGTATAATGAGAATACCGTAAAATGAGTATACAGAAGGAAAATGTAGAATTTAGCTCATTTGAATCCTTTTCCATTTGCTTATTTTTGCTAAAATACTCATTGTAATTCTACAACTATTTCAACTTGAAATTCCTCAAATTTAACTTTTAAATGTACTTTCTTTTAACATGTAATAAAAGTTCATTTTTTTAAAGAAGTTTTAATGGAAAATACGTTTTAAAATGATGATAGTATTCCAATCTAAAATAAGATGAGTTTATTTAATATACATGTATATATTTATAATTTTTCATGAGTTAACATATTCTTTGAATTATTCAAAACTTTCTAAAGTTTTTTTAGATTTGATGTGTTTTTAATAAGTTTCATATATTTTTCTATAGTAACTAAACAGTAAAAAGGCTGTATTTTAATTAGTTGCTTCCTAAACTGCGCAAACCTAAATATTAGTCTACAGTCAAACTTCCTTAGCAACACAGTAATGGCGTTCCAAGGTTTATATTTAACATCTGACCACGGTTTAGTGTTACTAGATCTGTTTCAAAGTAAATTGCATGTAACTTCTAAACAGGGCATAAATCTAACAAAACTAAATTAATCCAGAAAATAGGTAATACATTTTACAATACTAAGTAATTAAATTTCAAAATTTACTTCATTAATATTTATATATGCTCGAGATTCTATTTTTCCGATAAATATGTGTCAGATATATGGTACTGGCGACCTACTTCCATTCAGATAAATGCTATAATTGTTTGAATCATAGAGAAATTTTGTGTTTGGTTAATACGCAAATATTCCATATGAATGGTATCAATTGTAGAATCACTGACAAACTTCGTATTTGGAATTTTTCTAAACGTTACGAATACATAATAACCTATATTAAATTACTGACAAACTTTGCATTTGATTAGAACCTAAAGGTTCCGTTGATATCATAGGATGAATCCTCCGATAAACTTCACATTTCTTTAGTAATTAAAGGTTGTAGAATGATTGATGCCAATTATATAGCTACACTAAGGGCCAATTAAAAGTATTTTACATAATTTTTAGCCGGATACATAATTATTCTCGGCACTTCCACAGATGGATACAGAAGATATTATGAATTGAAATAGAACTTCCAATACATCGACCCTCTGGCTTAGAACATAGCAAACAATCAAATATACATATTGTAAAAACCCCTTTTTGCCTCGGACTTTTTTGCAAGTGAGCGGTAGAGGCAGTGATCACATCCAATTTCAGTCCCAAATTTTTATTTACATGCATATATGAGACACAACACACATGTAAAGCAAAACTATGAAATATACACAAAACTCCCCATCATCTTTCTCTTCGTCAGTCCCATGTTGACGTCTCTTCACTCTAGGTCTGACTTCTCTTCTCCCTCCCTCAACTGTTCTCTCTTCGCGCTAGGCAAGAAGGGTTGCTTCATGAGGTGAGAAGGGTTGCCAAAGTTGGAGGGTCTTACATGTATGTAAATGTTTTGCATAAAGATACAAAAAATATGACTGGTGATAATCAGTTAATTTAACAGTTTTCATTTAAGTCTCTCTGCCATACAATATACTTTATTGATATTATTTTCTTAATGTGGTTTTATACATAATATTATGTTTAAGATATCAAGTTTTGTTATTGTTTTATAATTCTGTTTGCAGTTTTCTAAAACCCAACTTTAACTTAACTTTCCAGATAAATTAACAGAACTTTTGTTCACATTTCTACAAATTTAATGCTAAACCACTCCGTTGAGCATAATTTGCCACCCCGATTATACACACCGTACCCACAATACGAGTAACCGAGCATTAGCATTTTATTAAAACACCAACCCAATTTGAATAATTGTAGCTGTCAACAATTCTGTGTATAAAATTGAAATATTTTACTTCAAAATTCCTTCTCTCTGTAGTTGTCGCATATTTTAACGCTGACACCGAGAGCATTGCTGTTCTTGACGTTAATCTTTTTGCACGACTTACCACATTCTAAACTCAATTTCAATTTTGTCACAAATGAATTAGAAATCAAATAATCAGGCGGCAGAAAACGAAGTTAAGAAAGACGAATGAAAGAAAAAAAATATCTATGTGTTTCAGAAGAATATTTTCCAAAAATTAATTCCTGATACTTTGACGTTAGTAAACGAATTAAGTATCCCAATTGTTGGTCGGTGGGGGCACGCTAAAAATTTCTCGCATTTCCCCAAGTGAGGTGAAATGTACATATGGACTTTCCACTCACGATGCAAAATCACGTAAAAATACATCCGGAAGCATTCATGCATAATGTATAAAGATTTAAAAGTGGAAACTTTTCCTCGTGTTGTTTAATTCTGAATTCCCAGCCTTTCTTAATACTCACTTCGACTTCCAGAAATCAACTTAGAACCATTGACAGTAATAAACCTGCAAATTATTTTCCCCGCCATGTTTGCTTTTTGCTACTTGTTTAAGTCGGTGGAGTTAAAAATTAATTTTGCATAAATGCGGTTTCATTTGGTATTCTACGTATGTTACTTCTTATTTTCCGCAGTCTGAGTTCACGGGGGCTTCGCGTTGAGAGGGAGAGTGGTGTAAGAACGCAATCAAAATCTTGCAGCGAGTGAGGCGAGGATGTTCTCCTCGAAAGAGTAAATTGAACAAAAATAACTTCTCCGAGGCAACTTTTATCTTAATAGAGAATCCAATTTGCAATTTAAAACTATTTGGGCTCCCTTATTATATCCTTTTAAAGCGAAATGAAAGACAACATCTCATTTCGAGAGGTTATTAGAAAAAAGTTGGAATAATTTTTACGTGTATTTCAATAATATGCATTACTTGTAATTCTGAAAAAAATAATAATAAGCTTATTATTAGTGAAAAAAATCTCATTTCTCATTACTTAGGTTGTAATGACGCTGTAATTGAAAAGCTATTTTCGATTATTTTTATTGTGAATTAGGCCTAGTAGTTGGCAAATATTGATTGTGCTTAATATCAACTTAATCTCTTTTATGAGACTATGATTTCATGCATGAAATTTTAATAATCAATAAAATCATGCTTCTTTAATAACTCTAAACTGGCTATATACTAAATCTCTTTCCTATTATGTTCTAGAGGGATTGTAGTCGAATATCATGGCATTCCAATGCCATTATAAGCATTTCTATTGATTTTTTACTGCATTTGAATTTATAGAAACCGCGCATTATTGTCCATGCAAATCGGTTATAAAATGCACAAAATCCTACCACTTTAACTTTTAACAAAGAGCAAAAATGCTATTATGTATATGGATGCAGCAATGGAAAAAGCTTCAATATTCTAATAACAAAGGAAACTTTGTCTAAATTTATGTACAGAAATCTTAAAATAATTCAAAATTTAGAATAAAGTGCAAATTCAAAGAATTTTTATTAAAATAATACATTTTAATATTCAAGTGATGCAGAAGTATTTTTATGGTATAATATTTTTAAGAAAGTTATCGATAAAGAATGGTAAGAGTTTATTAAAAATTTAATTGATACTACGTTTAAATTTTTAAAAATTCTAATGGGTGTACAACCCACTATTCAAGATTTTTTTGTATGACATTTTTTAACTCCAGATCAAAAGAAATAACCTCTATTATGCCCCAACAAGCATTCATCTGAACTATTAGTAATGATTGAAATATTAAGAAATATAATAAGTTGAAGTAATTTCGTATGATAATTCGTATAAATTGATAAAAAGTATCCGTTTTAATTTGAAAACAATTGAATCTTAATAATCCCTACAATGATAAACAATTGCGATTATATAGCAAAATGAGTAGGATTACCAACAAATTATTGCAGTTGAGAAAGGCTAATGCACGTATACATACGTAATAAATATCACTTTAATACTTAAATGGCTCATTTTATGCACTGGAACACTATTCATATTCTTCTATTTTAAAAAGTATATTAAATATCCATACAATAATGAGACTTGGAATGGAATCTAATAGTTCAAACATAAAATGCTCTTTCCAATGAGAGAATATAATGAGGAAATTGGATACTAACTACGCCAGAATAATCTTGAAAAATGTGATATTCATTTCAGAATAATCTTGAAATGTCATTGCAATCAAACGGAAAACATCATGATATAAAGAAATTTATCTTTAACCAATAGATTTTATTCAACAAATCACGTTTATAGATGTTATTTTAATGAACATATTCAATACTAATGGATAAATTTGTACTTACTTTTAAACGAATAAATTTTTACTAACATGAATAAATTACTAAAGCGAATAAATTAATACTCACATGAATAAATTTGTACTAACACGAATAAATTACTAAAACGAATAAATTTGTCAATCACTTTGTAAACATCTGACTACTAAGCCTAGAGGTGTCACATCCTGATTTAGGACTGATCTCATTTAAAATATATTACGCATTATCATGTAAGAACATGATGGATTTTTTGTTAGGAGTTTTTGATGTCTCTGAAATTCATGGGAAATAATATTTTTGCTTGCTTTGACCAATATTATATTATTATTTTGTATACAAAAGAGGCGTTTTTAAAAGTCTGAGGAAGAACTATGACCTCATGTGGTTATTTCATCTCAAAACTGGTCGAAAGCTTCAAAGCGTTGTTTACCAACTAGAGGAATTGAAGAAGGAGGTTTAAAAAATAATTTTATATATATATATATATATATATATATATATATATATATATA
>JAOUZG010000498.1:1529854-1568481 GCA_026289955.1 Argiope argentata
GTTATGCATATTTCAGAAGGTTTAAAATTCAGTTTCATATTAATGTGCTTATAATTGAGTACAGCATTACACATAACATATGGATATGAATAAGTATGTATAAGTTATAAATGTTTATAATATAGGATATGAATTACAAATTGAAGATCCTTACTTTTATATCATATTGACTTACAGTATAATTAATTATGAACTACTAAAGCACCATAATACATAATAACCCACAACAGGCTACGAAAGGTTTTGGAGACAGAATGTTGTTCAAAAATGAATATCTCTTCAAAACAGTAAAACTTCAAAAAATCGTCTATGTTTTTAGTACTTGTTTCGCACATAATATTGAATATTGCTTTTTATTGTTCATGGGAAATAAGTGCCAATATAAAACTCATCTCAAATTCTTTAGTGATTATTTATGAATGAAAATGATGAAGCATTGACAATTTATTATTGGTAAATAAATCAACTTCATATAAAGGAGATACAATTAGAATAAAATTCCACAACTAAAGAACAGCAATTTTTAGTGATGATTTTTTTTTCTTATTCAGAAATAACAAGCAAAAATCTCTTTTTAGGAAACTCTTATCTTTATAATCGACATATACGCCAACAACATAAAACCCCAAAGTCATGAAAATATTTGATAAGGCAGCTCTTCGCGAAATTCGTCTTACATTATTAAGGCCTTTTCAAAAACCCAAAAATGCAAAATTGCGTTATGGATCCCGCGTTAAAGCATCTTCTTTTTCTCGTCGGTAGTAGCAGATGCCTCTGGAAGAAAAAAAATGATAAATCCAAAAGCAGACGGCTCTTCCATTGCACCTTCCAAGATAATGAACTCTCCTTAATGATGCTTTCGCGGACGTAGTCCCTCTCAAGTGACGTATCACATTACCGAAATCTAAACACTTGACGGCATCGTAAAACTCTTTTATGCAAATTCGGCGTCTTCGACCACGTTAATAATTTTTTTAACGCCGTCAGTTCTTCTCAGTTACGGTCCCCGTGGACAGAGGGGCAGATGCAAGGAGGTATACCTTCCCTCCCTTGCCGTCGAAACTCATGGACTTCACCATTCATCACAGAACTTCACCATCTTCATCCGAAGCACTTTGAATATTAGCCCGCTGCTGGTTATTAGGCTTATATCCATTAAATACGGCATTAGTGTCAGCCTCTCTTCTCTTGTTATCCGTTAAAATAATGACGAGGATGGGGGAAGGGGGCTTTTAGTCTACTTTTAAAAGCAGGGGTGCCGCAAGGGAGAGTCTTAGGGCCTAGTCTATATACGGAGGTCGACGGATTTGCTCCTCTAGAAACTCTTGACGATTTACAGAGTCATTTGTTGCCGAGTCCCTAGCGTGTGTTCAGTATCTATATCTATAGTCCCACGGATATGACTTATGGGTCCAAAGGGTGGAACAGTTAATTCATTTGGTGATGACAGTGAGGATGGTGGGCGATGTTCATTTTGTCAGGGGTTTCCCCTGGGGAGTGGTAAATCAGTAGGTATCAAAGCCTTGTCCTTCAAAATGTGAAATTTGTTTCGATAATATTAAATTATTAGCGGTGTATCTCGTGAAAAATATATGATGACTTTTGACGAATTTTCTCTAAATTTGGTTATTCCTGTTCTATTGTGATGTTATCTCTTCGATCTGATGTTTAAGAATCTTGAGATTTGGGATGGAAGTAATAATTTATTAGCATTTTTCTACTATTAATTAATTTCAAAACGAATTGATTAATAATCTCAGAGAATTATCTATTTTCTTGTTTGATATGCATTTTGAGACAAAGGACTCTTGATGTATGTCAATGGAAATGAATTAATTTTTTTGAAATAATTGAACAACCATAATATTAGAAATATTTATTAAAATTTAAATTACTTATTCAGAACTAATGAAATTAAATGCTGCTTCTAAATGCCAAAAATACTTTCTGTTAATTAAACAGTTTCTTAATAGTCAATAAATCTCTGATTTAAAGGCATAATTAAAAAGATTTTTTATTAAGGTTTTATTAGTTTTTTTCAATAACAAACATTTGTCAGAAAAACATAATACTTTAATTCGCATGAACTATTTGAAAGAATTACATATTAATTACCTACGTGAAAGTTCACCAAGTTTTATTATTTTTTTCCGTTCTATTTTTATTCCACGTTTACTCGTATTTAAACTGAAGTAATTACAAGTATCCATAATTATTTATTTCATTTTTTCAAACCATACAATTATTTAACATATTCTCCAAATAATATGCCCAGAAGTTAAATAATAGCATCCTTAAGATTATTTAGGTGTTATTGTTAGTTTCTACTTCTTTTGATTGAATTCTTCTGTTTTCGTTTTTTTTTTTCAAGTATGATTTTAAATTATCTCTTGCAATAATATTTTTTTCGAAATGTATTGTAAAAAGGATATTTATTCCATAAAATATTTTTACTGAAAATTAATTTCTGCAATTTACATTGACAAATGAGAATTTGCAGTTTCAATTCTGATTTCATATTGATAGCAAAAAAATCAATTCATATTAAAAAGTGTCAACTTGTTTTAAATACTTTTTTAAAAATGATGCTTAGAGCAATTTTGCATGTCAATTTTCAGAAATTATCAGCACTGCATGATAGTTTAATCCTGAGAGTTGTTTTAAATATAAATGTATTTTATTTTAATATATTTTAATACAAATAAGTTGAATAAATTTCGGGTGGTAAATAAAATATGGGAATGATCGAAATTTTATACTTATTTATAAATTACTGGCTTTAATTGTTCTTAATCTCGTTATGTAAAAACAATAAAAATTGCATATATTACATAAGGTGTCAAATAAAACGCATTTATTAGAATATAAATATTTTGAACGACTAAGAAAATTTTAAGGTAATCTTATGAAAAACAGAATTATGAATATCATTTCATATAAACTAAACGTTAAAATGATTCATTTATATACATTTAATAAAAGCATAATGCATTTAATGTATTGAAAATATATGAATTATTCAAATCATATTTTTTTTTGTAACATGTGATTAATAATATGAAATGCTATAGGATTTCGATATAATTTTTTGTGAAGCTTAACACCAGATGATGTGGTTCCTATAAAAGCAACACTTGATAAGTTTCAACCAAATATGATAATGTTCAACCTGGGGACACATTACAGTAATAAATTTTAAAACTACAACATCTAGAAACTAGAAAAAAAAAAGATTTTATAATTCCATTTTCCTAAGCAGGTAAGTTAAATTTATTAAAATCCTTTGAAACGAAACGCAGTAAAACATTTATTGCTCAAAAAGGTAAATAAAAATGATACCGTTAAATTATTGGAATAATACAATTTTAATTATAAATATCCTCATACATATACACGTTACATGTGTTTTTATTGCTTCTTCCATACTCTTGAATTTATGGAAGCATTATCTTCCCTTTCTGTGTGTGTGTGTTTTATAATACGAAATTTTTTGAAGAAATATGAAATTTATTTGGTAGTAAGCATTAAAATATCTAGTTATGCATTCTATAAATTTATCCAGGCTTTCATACAATTTTTACGTCTGATACTGATAAAAATTTTCGCACATGTACCTCGACCATGTTCGGTTTTATTTATTTCATTCAAACTGCTAAACCTTTTCTAATTTCAGTACATCGTTCTCGGTAATACCAGTATTGATAAGGTAATTAACGTAACGGAAGGATTTCGAGGGAGGGTGGTGGAGGTGGGTGGGGGGTGGATCCGGACTAATTAAAAAGCGAAAGGCATTCCGTCGCTTTTCTTTAATTGGACTCTGCCACGCCTTGGAAAGAGATTGACGTTTCCGTTATGAAACCGAAATGAACCAAATTCCTCTTCCCCCCCACCAAACAGCAAACGCGAATTCCATCTGCCAAAAACTGCTCGGCTGCGCTCGGATTGCGAATTAAGAAGTTTACGGTCTCTCCCTAATCGTAATTGGCCATGACAGGAGCCAGCACAAAAATAAAAGCGAGGTCCTTATCGTGCTTAACTATTTCACACGCCTTGCACCGAGCGAGCAGGAGCTAATGCCTTGATGGACACAATTGAGGCCCCAACAACAGAGATTATCCTGGACAAATTGGGGTATGAAAGAGGAAAACGCAAGGCAGATGGATGTTTTGAGGTAGATAAGACAGGGACATTATGGTCCGGCCACAGAGGAAGGGCTGATGCCGGTTTTAAGTGAAAAGAGGAGTGGGATTAAATGCGTGAAAGAAACGTTTTGCATTGGGGTGGGGAAAAGGCATAAATAGGAATTAATCCGTTTGATGAAGGAGAAGGGGGTTTGTTATACTGTTTGATGGTCTTTTGTTTATGCCTAAGGTTCCATTAAAAATGAAAGACATGATACGAATATTTTTGCCGGGTTTCTGTTATCACTTTTCTCCAGCTGGGTTGAGTTTTATAATCCGATAAGGAAGACTTCTGCTTAATTAGGGTTGTGTTTTTCTAATTAAATTAAAATATTTCAGAAAAATAATTAAAATGAAAGTGGCTTCCCTTTTATTTAATCAGTGCTTCTAAAAGAATGACATTCAAAATTTCAGTGTAATATGTTTATAGAATGAGACTTTTATTTTATTTTTTAAATGGAATTATTATTATTAATTTAGAGATGCTATAACTGAAATATACGAAACATGACTGGATGAAATTATAAAAATAAATATTGTCTAAAATATATTCATGAAAAAAATATTCTTATTTTAAAACTAATTTATAATGCTCAATTTTTAGACTTTAAAGTTAAAGCATTGCCATGTGACAGACTGTTTTGGCAATCGACAAGAATAAGTGGCATTTTTAAATGCTAAATAAATTTTTAAAAATAAGATTTTTTTTTTTAAAATTGCAATTAGAGAGTATTTTTAAACTAAATGCTATGACAGAATTGAATTCTGAAATGTAGATTTTCCTAGCGAACAAGATTTGAATTCGGAAAAATTTGTTCTTAGTAATTATTTTTAAAAATGCCACGTGTAGCAGCAAATTTAATTATAATTAAACGAAAAAGTTCTTATGTATTAACTTAGATTCTTTTATATTCCTTATAATGGGGATTATTATTTTTAGGTTATTGGTTGGTCTAAGATGAATGCCATCAAATTCTGAATAACAATTTAATCGAAGTCCGAATAGAAGTTTAAAATATTATCGATAATTTATAAATATATTTATACTTAAGTTTCTGCATTTATGAATTTGATCAAATATTTCAAAACCCAATCAAAAACGGTTTTTAAACTAATCATTATAAAATTGAAGAACTATTTTAAATGAAAGGTGATTTAAGTAATATAAGTAATAGCTTAGATAGAGCGATTACATATTTATCAAATAAAAATATAATTATTAAATAAAAAATAAAATTCAGGAATTGAAATGAAGACATACAGGAAAAATAAAACAATGGAGCATAGGAAAAATTTTCTGGATAAAGCTAAAGTTTCAATGGCCCATTACAAAAATCACATGGAATAGGTACCAGATAATAGGAATGCCACGTAGTGACATAACAATACTAATCATCTACCTTTATCATCAAAACTTCTCTTAACTTATTTAGAGTTAAAGGAGAAAAAAAAATACAGAAGGGTGTGTTTACAGGGAAATGTTAAATGGATTAAAACATGGAAATATGAAACAAACAGAAGGTTAGATTATTTCCTCTAGGTGGACGTTAAAAGTAACCAAAACATTATGTGACTGAAAACCTATTACCGCGTAGCTTTGTGAGCGGGAAACGCTGACACGTGGACACGTACTTATCATACAGTGGTTAGTGGGCCTCTGCCTGAATATTAACCGTGACAGTTTTACAAAAGCTCGATAGATGGCTTTGTTCTGGAATGTTGTAATAATTAAAATTATCATCCTCAGAGAAATGATATAATCTGTTACAATTCTCGCTTAGAATTACGTCTACCATCGGACCTTGATAAAAGAAAAAAAAAATGAAAGCTAAAATGATCGTTAAACAGAATAGCTCCGTTTGATATCCTACACACACACACACTATATTATATATATATATATATATATATATATATATATATATATATATATATTACTAAACAATATTCTGTACACTTTGACAAATTGTGCACAATAAGCATTAAACATGCCACTTGACCGGTTTTAAAATAAAATATAATTAGAGGGCTTTGGTAATCTTTTGATTTTTTTACCTGCCTGATAATTGAAATACTGAAATAAAATAATTATGCATGGTTCTTGAAGGATTAGTTTTTAACATTTCATCAACAACAAATAAAAAACTCGTCGTATTTAAATAATATACATCTGACTACCCCAAACCAACAAATCCTTCTTTATAAGGTTGATTTTGATACTTTTCCGTTAGTCGGGCACCAGTGATGAATCGCCATATTTTTTCGGCAACTTTTTGCTGCCACAAGCTAACGGAAAAATACCTTAATTAAAAAATTAAGAATGAAAAACTACATCAATTTATTTATTTCCTCTTTAAAGATTCTTAAGAATGCTGTGATTAACTGGCAACTTGGATATTAAAAAAAAATTATTCCCAGCTATCAGGTATTATGGTAACAAATTTATATTTTATCGAAGTTGAAAGTTAAAAAACACTAATAAATTAAAAGAAACGAAACTAAGCAAAACACATGAATTAAAATATGTCTTATGGAAGTAAATATAAAATGTATGCTTAGAAATAATTAATAAAAATGAAACAAATTAGATTTGTATGTATATATAAGTGTCTGTAATGTTGAAGAAATAATAGTATTTTAAAATGAAATTGCTGTAAATAACCACATCATTTTGAATTTTACGAAAAATTAGATAAAAGTTAATGGAATAAAATTGTTGAATTGAATTAAATCGTATTTAATTTTAAAAATATCGTCACAATATATAAATAAATTAATAAATTACTCGTAGTAATAATTAGATTTGAATAATTTGTTCAAACAAGTAAATAATAAATATTACAAGATCTGAAGCTTTGAAGCAGCACTGAAATAAAAACTGATTTCAAAATTTTTTTTTCTGATTTACTTCCAAATTCAACTTTCAGCAAAGAATTTTTCTTTTAAGATGAAATTTGAGAGTAAAAAGCATGCTGGGAATTTTAAAAGGGAATAGAATTGAAGAAAAATTCCCAGACACAAGTGGGGATTTCATTCCTTTAATTTTATTTGTCTATAGAAATAAGTAAATTAAAAGAAACACGGGATCTAAAAACAATAGAAAAATAATTTAACCACTCGACCAAAACTACAATTGTTTCCTAAAGAGAATTGTTAACAAAAAGAAACTATTGATGCAATTAGTTGGCAAAGTTTGTTGTAGGTAAAAATAAATATATGTTTTTTAATTGATTTTAGTGAATGCTATTAATGCTTAAATTTATATATACGAGGCGAATATTTAAAATATTCCTACCAGTAGATTCTTCTTGATTAATTCTTCTTTCAACTATTAATTGGCCTTGAATAAAAACATAAATATTATAACGTTATAACTCATAAAAAATTATCTCATTAAATGCCTTTAAGAGTACATGAGGTTGCTTTCAATAAATAAGAGATAAAGACGCTTTAACCGATGGGATCAGTTTAAAATTACATTAATATTTTTATCTGCGTTATTATTGAATGTACATTCTAAATAGGAAGTCAAAGAATTAAAAACATTTCATTTCTGTAGTTAAAATGGCTTAGTTACCGGTTGGTGTATGTCTTAGTTACCGGTAAGAAAGAAATAATTACAGAAACCTTTACTTTCAAGCTTTATTGACATTATTTTACGGTGTATTGTAGCAAAGATTAATGAGCTGAAGTCTACATTTTGTATTTAATAACTACGCAAATCCATATAGCTAGTTGGTGAAGGGAGATTATAATCTTCTTTCAATAACGAGTTATTATTTTTAATATTTATTCTTGGCATTTATTTCTAACTTATGTTGGCATTTTCCTTTTTTCTGTTTGTTGATCTTATCAGATGCCATTTTCTAGTGATTAGTTTTGATTTAAATGTTATTTTTTATAGA
This sequence comes from Argiope argentata, assembly GCA_026289955.1. Classification (NCBI taxonomy): domain Eukaryota; kingdom Metazoa; phylum Arthropoda; class Arachnida; order Araneae; family Araneidae; genus Argiope; species Argiope argentata. The sequence continues at coordinate 1,537,941 of JAOUZG010000498.1, forward strand.
ATTCTGCACTTTTATTGCATGCCTTTAATACTACTGTTTATCTACATCGAAAATTCACAAAGAAATATAATTTTTCGTAATTTATTTTTACCAATCTACAAGTATAAAACAAATTTTCAACAAAAGCTTTTATTAATGAATTTTTGGCAATAAGTTTCAGAATGTTATTAATATTATAACACTCGGTTTAGGTGGTCATACATTCCAGGATTTACATAAGCATATTTGTAAAATGCATTTACAAAGTAATATGTATTTTTTTTAAATTTGTAACCATATTTTTGGAAAAATATATTGATTTAAGATAAATTTTGTATATAAAGACATTCCAGAAAATTAAAACAACTAAACTCTTTCCAAGAAATAATATGACAATGGGCCATTTTATTTTTTATTTAATTTTCATTTGCCCGTACTATCGATTATTTTTTAATTTCTTCTTGCTACTTCTGCATAAATGCAAGATCTATAAATGTACTTATCGTTATAATGTCTCACTATAAACTGAACATAAAGTCACCTCATCTATTTATTATTTCACTGATGTCTAATATCACCGTTTAGTCAAGTGATAAATAAAAAAAGACTTTTTTTAAAAAAAAATTTCTAGTATAATCTGTGTTTTAAATTGAGAATTAAATAAATACTTTTTATCTTCTAATTGTTGATCTGAATTTAATTCTACCTTTAAATAACAATGGTTACTATTTGGAGAAATTGTAAAGTTATTACATAAAGTTACTAAAGTTATTACATCACTATTCAGTATAAGTAAGAAATTCTACAAGAAAAAATGGTATTCAAAGTATGAGGATTACAAATAAAGTAATGCGATTAATTTTTTATCATATTTATTTAAATAAAGTTAAAACCTTACAATGCCTTGTTCAAAATAATTGTTTTATGAAACCACACAGACTAGGAGAAAATTTATTATTTATTTATAGATAATGGAACGATGGTACTGGAATTATTTACATCTATTCGGATACAACAGTTTTTATTTTGTGTGGTCCCAAAATGTGTGTATAAGTTATGAATTTAAACCTTTAGAATAGAAAAATAAGTATTTGAAATTAGGCGAATGAGAAATTACAAATATGTATTTATTTGTTAAAAGCTCCTAATTTTTTTTTTAAAAAAAATGCATTGCGCAGTAAAAAGAAATATCTTGATAATTCGTCTCGTATGTTATCCGAACCATTTATAAAAAGTCTAAAAAATTATTGGTCAAAATATTGCCTCACAGTTTCACCAAAACAAACTTTTTGGGAGGAATTTCTAGTTAATTAAATGCTACTTGTTATGCTTCCTATTTTCAACGTTACCAAGCATTTTCTCCGTATTCTTAATGCATTAATCTTATCAATTTTATATATTTATATATCTTAATATTAATCTTACATATTTATAATTTTTATATTATATATTTATAATTATTAATCTTATATATTTATAATTTTTATATTATATATTTATAATTATTAATCTTATATATTTATAATTATTTGTATTATATATTTATAATTATTATTAACCATATATCCATAATATATTAGATATTTTAATGCTTAGTAATTGACAGCATTTACGACAATTGATGGATTACATGATTTCAATTTCAAAATATAATTAAATGAGTGCTATTTTTGTCTAATTTTCTTTTCTATGATTTAAAAATTATAGCTTAATAAAAAGAAGCATACATCTTATCCTACGGTAAAATGCGTGTTTTAAACAGTTTTTAATCATACTTACAATGTATTATATATTCACATATAGATAAATTAAAAATCTATTTATTAAATATCTATTAAATCCACTCATGCTTTAGTCATAACGGATTAGAGAACATAATTTAATAACTTAGAAATTGTATATTAAAATAAACCACATCCATCCTTAAGATTTTTTGAAACAGTATCCATACAGTAGAAGTCAAACTACCAAAGATCTAGCATAAAATTCAACCGAAAACTTTAGATAATTTTTAAAGGTCTTTAACTTAAAAATGTAATGGGTATAAAATGCTCAATCATAATAACTGAAATTTTTTTATTTAATTTAAAATAATTCATTCAATTGTATTAATGATTGAAAGATACTGTTACTGTTAAAATATTTCTATTTCGGATAAAATTTACCTTTAAAAATCAACTTGCAAATGAACCAATACCAATGTTCAAGTTAGCAATTAAGGAATTAATCTGCAGTTCAAGAAAAGGAAATATAGCAATTCTTACCATCGCTAATATAGTAATTCAGACCATCGCTAATATAGTAATTCAGACTGGATTCAGACCATTTCAAAATCGGACTACATTTTTTGAAAAAATTTAATAGTCATATGGTGAACTGCACAAAAATAAGTTTACTAAATAAGCGTTACTTATTTTTAAAATGACAGTTTTTTAAAATTTTAACATTTTAAAAACATTTTTATAATTGTTGAAATTTCGAATCAATTTAAAACTATACATAAAATTTTACTAGATTTACGTTATCGAAGTAACTATTAATGACTAATTTTTCTTCGGACACAATTTAATAAAGCAACTTGTAAATGAACTGATGCCCTTGTTCAAGCAAAAAATTAAAGAATTAATCTCCAGTACAACAAAAGGGATTCAATGATAATACATTAAATATTACCGGATTCTGAACATTTAAAAATTGAATCAAGTTTTATAAAAAAAATTACTACTCCTATGATAGACTACACATGGTAGAAAAATTGGTTTCCTTCTTTAAAAAATGTTTAATGTATTTTAATAAAATAAACCTATGATATATTTTTAAATGATGTAATATTAAATTTAAATAATGTTTGAAAGTATATTGTGTCAGACAATTTTAAATATTTCTTAATATTCTAAAAAGAAACATTAAACAGATAGAATAGAAAATTTTCTTTTAAGCTTATTTATAAGTTTTCGATAAAACAATAATTTTGTATAAAATTGATTTTTTAAAAAAGCTAAAAACAACACCTGCTTTTTAAGAAATTATTACGAATAAATATACAAATATTAATTATTGCTGTAACGGACGGATATCTGAACACTGTATATGCGCTGAACGTGAAATCAATTATTTATGAGTTTATAGAAGCACCAAACATCACGAAAGATTAAGCTCATTCCGTTTAGTCCATTCCAAGTCAACCCTTTGGGCACACACGAAACACCCCGAATGCTGCTTTGTTTGGTAACATATTTGTTCTGGGTAAATACACCCCAACAGGCCTTTTATATGCTTTTAATGAAAGCTTGAATGTGACATAGGCCAACGTTTAACGACGTGAACTTATTCTGGAGTAGCCAAAATACCTTTGTTACTGGCGCGAAACATTGTCTGTAATGCCTTGATAAACTTGTCTGAAGTTTGTATAATGAGGTTCGTTTGTTGTGGCTTAAAGTCGGTTTGCTTGGGCAAGTTTCTCTTCCGCAAACTGTGGAACTAAGGAAGGCGGGTCTGTTCGCCATAATGTCTTGGAATGTGAAAAAGTAAATTTTAATGTCCAACGATACATTAAGTGCTTGTTTTTGAAAGTTGCTTACCGTTCGAAATACATGTTACTAAACTGTTCTTTGTTGAAGGATTTTATAAGATGTTTGGTGTTGGTCCCAATGAAGAAGATTGAGATTTGCAATAAATATCAATGTTTTTATTGTGAATAAATATAAAGGAGTCATTTTGGCGAAAGATAATTCGCCTTATATAGCGATTGCTGATAATCACAAATAAGTTTTATTCGTTAAAATGTTAAAATTTAAAATAATTATCCTGAATATGAAAGAAAAATTCTTTCTAAACATTTTAACGATTTTTTTATTAAGCAAAAATATAATTTACTCTTTTTACAATCTGTAAATATACTGAAAAATACAAAAAAAATGTTCCATTTATATGTAATAAATAAGTCGTTCGAACAAAACTTTATTTGTAAAACTGATATCATTTAATAAAAGTACTGTCAAAAATAACGGCATCTTGGCATAGAGGTAGCGCGTCTTCCCTGACAGTTGGACATCCCGGGTTCGAGTCCCGATGATTCGGGAATGGTTGCTCTTCTGTGTTATAGTTGTTACTAATGGCACTTGCCTATGGACAAGCCCCAGCTGATACAGCAGCAGATTTAAGCCGCAAGGAGAGTCTCTTGTTTTGAAGTAGCGCCAACTAGAGCAAAGAGTATGACTTAGCTACACCCTCACCACATTTGCTTGCACAGCCCCTTTTTACAAGGGGGCACATTCACACATCTCACAGATAACACACAGATGAACAACCATGCCCGAACCAGGACTTGAACCCGGGACTCCCAGAACACGAGGAAGACAGCTACCTCTGAGTAAGAGAACCGGCGTTTTTCTGTGTTCTATCTATAAGGTGTATGAATTTTCACCCTCCCCCTGTAAAATGAAGCTGTGCAAGTGACTGTGATGAATGTGAAGCTAAGTCGCACTCTTGGCCGTAATCTTCGCAACTTCAAAATAAGAAACACTCCTTTCGGCTTAAAACTCGCTGATGCCTCGGCTAAGCTTGTACATGGCAAGTGCCACTAATAACAACAACAGGTATCAAAAATTAATTTATATAAAAAAATATTAGTAATAGAAAAAATTAGACAATATAGTCCATTTATTTTGTACTTTGATTAGGGATTTCTTTACTATATATTTTTAGGGATAAAAACTCCCCATAGAGAACTGTGAATTCTATTTCTAATTGAAAAAAATAATTCAATTGAATATTAATAGAAAAGTAAATGAATTGTTTCAAATATTAAAATCTTTTAAATGCCACCAAACTATAGTGAATTCATCATTAAATTCATAAGACATCCGAAAATAAATTTCAGTTGACATAAAGAATTTATGTATATATTTTGCATCCAATAAGCAGAATATTGAAAACATAATACGCAAATTAAGTTCAGTATTTTTGGTTTTCTTATAATTTTGAAATTTTATCGGCTTTTAAATAAATTTCAAAAAGGATTATTATGTAGAGATTTAAATGTCATAGTCTCTCAGTTTTTGATATTGAATTTTTAGTTTTTGACAGACATCATTATAAAATTTAAGCGTAACATGTAATATTGAAAATTAATAATCATTATGCCATTTTATTATTAATAATTTCACTATACGATATAGTCTATTCTAAAAATGATAATTTAAATTTTTATCGTAATTTTACAAAGAGATAAAAAGTATTAAATTATTTAAGAGGTTTGTTTTATATAACCGACTTTTTCATCTGTGTAAGAAAATATAAACATCTTAATTTTTCACTTTGGGTTTTTAGGAACGAAAAAATGATACTCTTTATATGAGAGAACTGAAATATCGTAACGTCTTTTATTTAAAACGAATAAAAGCAGTTTCACAATACAAAATTTAAAGGGTGCATCATAGCTGTGAATTCAATCAAACTATTGGATACTATAATTTGGAATTAAGCAATTAATATAAAAAATATCAAAGCCAATCTTTTATTTAAAACGAATAAAAGCAGTTTCACTAGATAAAATAAAACTACTAGATAATTAATTAACCAGATAAAAGTAAGCGTCATAATTGTGAATCCAGTCTAATAATGTCCTATTTCCATCTGGAATTAAGTAATTAATATACAATATGAAGTACAAAATGATATGGACTCATTTAATTAATCTGTGTGGTATTTATGTTTTTTATAAGAGATAAAATTAAATCTGTGACAAACTATGCCATATATAATCCAGAAGTGAAATTCCCAAATGATCTTGGTATCGATGATCCCAAAACTAATAATTTACAGCAATTTAGCGCAGAAGCAAAACATAATCAGTTATCATTATCTACAGAGAAATGATCAATTTGGGCAATTAATATTATTCAAAACATATTCAAGTTATCAATACTCTCGGAGAAATTATCAATTTGGAATAATTAATATAATTCCCACTGAGAGAATGGCTTATATCATCTTTAAACTCTCTCTAGACTATTGTTAGTATTGGCACAAATCTGGGTCTAATTTCATTATATTAGCATTTCCCGATGCCAGAAAAAAGCAAGGGTCAAGCTAGAATAGGCCTCTCTCTGAGCCACAGGCCCATCCCGGCGTAAATTTCGTATCAACAATGACCCCGCGTCATTACGGAAGTGCCGTTAATATTCATTACACCACGTCGAATTATTCAAAGCATTTGCATAATTCCAGGCACCGCATCCTCCTCACCTTTAAAGCGGACCGTCTCAAGACTTATCAGTCTCGAGCAGTATTACATCTTTTGGAAATTGGCGAGCTACCATTATGTCTCGCCAAGAACTGTTTATGCGCCTTCATTATGCAAGGCCCTGCTGCGTTGATGAATTAAACAGCCGGAGGTTTTAATTAGGAACAGGACTCCCTCCATTAAACTAGTGTTACACTTCTCAAGAAGGGTGTACATATTTATTCGGGATTCCATCGCGTGGCGACACTTCCAGCAGCCAGCAGTAACAGGAAACGTCCGTGACAGCGGAACAGAGGTCGCCTAACAGGTTTGGCGAAACACTCATTATGTTTCTATCAGAGGGGACAAGGGTTTGTATCGACGGGGAATGCGTGGAAATGCTAAACGTTTTAGGGAAACTCGATTGTGCCGTGAGTGGGCGAAGTAATGCGGGATTAGGGCGATGTTTCTCTGTTTGGGATGCATTATCCATGCTTGGAATGCGGCAGAAACTCAACGGTGCTAATGCAAAATTATTATTGGATGTCATGGGAGTTTTTGGAGCCTCATCTTTCAAGCGTAAACTTTCTTAATTTAGCTTTAATGCAAGTGCTAAGAAAGGGGAATTTAGTAATATTTAATTCATTTCGAGTTATTTATTAAAATGAACAAAACTTCTTGTTGTTTATTTAACTAAATACGTGAAGGGATGCGAGATTTTAGCGTTGTTTCGATTTTTGACCAATTTATATTTATTATAAAGAAAGCATATTCTAATAATTCAAAATTATTATTAGATGCATTAAAAAATTAGAAACAAGATGTAGTTGGTTGGTTGATTTTTATTGGCGCAAGAGCCAAGTTTTGGCCTAGCTGCGCCAGGCAAATGGTTAAAATACTTTCCTAAACATGAAATGTAAATTCATAATTACATTCATAAGTCATAAGCATAAATGTAAAATCATTTCATAAGCATAAGATGTAATAAAAAATCTTACAACCTTCATCTGTAGGAAGCTTAGTTTGCAAAATTATTTTACCTTAGAAGTAATCACAATAGCATTGTAACTTTATTTAAATTCAACTTGCATAAATAAGTAATTAAAATATCAAAAAATATTATTACTATTATGCATTAAACAGTTAAAATAATTAAAATAGTAATTCTTTAAGAAATAATCAGTTAGAAATGTAATTTGATTTGGTTCCAAAAAATTATGCCAAATAAGGCTGGCTACAAATGAAAATTTGCATCGCTGTAAACATGGCGCTTACTTCTTCTGTTGGAGGTTTACTTTACAAAATTATTTTCACCTTACGAGTAATCGCAACAGCATTGTAAATTTATTAAAATTCATTTTGCCTAAATAAGTAATTAAAACAGCAAAAAATACTACTATAATACAGTGAACAGTTACTATAATTAAAACAGTAATTCGTTAAGAAATAATCAGTTAGAAATGTAATTTCAGTTTGTTTCAAAAAATTATGCTTAATAAGGCTACAAATGAAAATTTACATAATTGTAAACGTAGCGCTTGTGCAGAGATACTATACAGAGTAATAAATAAAAAATAAAGAAGATTTAAATAATTCATATATTAAAAATCTATCAAAACAGTTCAGGAAATAATAAGCACAAAGATTCAATATTTACTTGCAACCTATAAAAAGTCTAATAAAAGTGTTTATAGGTGATTCGTTTACTTATTCACAAACATAGAAAAATAAATAAGCAATATTTTGGGATTATTTGTTTTAGTATAACAGTATTTAACCACTTTTCATACAATGACGTGTCTAACACGCGCATCGAATTACTGAATTTTTATTTTCACGTCCGCAATTAAGCCACAGAATTAAGTATTTGAATATGAAAAAATCAATATGAAACGATTTGGTATCCCAAATGCTCCATATATTATTTTAAAAAATCAAATTAACAATAAATTACCAAAATAGAATGAATTATCTAATTAGAAAGTTAAATAAATTCGTATGTCAAGAGGTTAAGGCGACCAGGGACCTTTAAAAAGACTTTTTGCAATTTTCACCATAGTAATTTGAAATTTTACAGGCATTAAGAGTCACACTGTAGAAGATGGTACACAAAATTTTAAAGCATATTAATTTATTTATGAATTAGGGGGCTCAATATAATATAATATTAGTCCTAAACAAAGTTAGTGAAAAATGTCCCAGGCGCTCCAAATTTGTTCGAAAGCACTCCGATTATTATTATTACTTACTCTCACCCTTTTGAAACAAAATTTGGGATTAATCTTGAAGTTTAAGTACGAAACATTAAAATTAACCAGTATATTAACTTAAAACTAATGATTTTTTTAAAAAAAGTGTAAGTAGTTTTCAATTATTACACTGGTTAAGTTTGATATTTTGTACTCAAACTTCAAGATTAATCTCAACTTTTGTTTCAAAAGGGTGAGAGTAAGTAATAATAATAATTGGAGTGCATTTCGAACAAATTTGGAGTGCCTGGAACATTTTTCATTAACGTTATTTAAATCTAATATTATATTATATTGATCCCCTTAATTCATAAATAAATTAATATAATATTTTCAAATTTGGTATGTCATCTCCTATATTGTTACTCTTAATACCTGTAAAATTTCAAATTACTTAGGTGAAAATTGCAAAAAGTCATTTTAAAGGTCCCTTTTGGTAATTATAAGCAGACAGAGTTTAGTTTAGTTATTTTGAAGTCTCGTTTTAAAACAACAATAGGCTATTTTGAGTGGGACCTCGTAATTTTGAACTACTTTAAGATGGTGAGGATGGCAGCAGAGCTGTCATCTCCCCCCCCTCCGAATTTCCACGCGGCACCAGCTGAACGTTTGGCTTCCACGTATTTAGCGTGTACCAGGCCCACCTATACGACGGTAATTTAGGGGAATAGGGTCTCAAGCTTGAAACCATGTAATTCCAAAGCCATGACATTATTACCAAGCCACCGCTGCCACAAGAAACAGACAAACGATACGAACGTATAAAAACAAATACATAATATTTTGAGAGTACTTATTTTGATATGACAGCATTTCAGGTAATTAGAAAAGGACAAAAGACAATGGCTAATCTATTAATGACAGTATAATTCCTTAGTTTTTGTTATAACTTTATTTTGCTAAAAGATAACTATATACAGGATATTAAGTAATTTCTATTATCTAAACACAAAATATTTAATAAGCCTTGGACAGAAAATAATTTCAACTGAAAAACGAAAAACAAAACAAAAAAAACTTTTACAAATTACCTATTTTCTCAAAATTAAATACTGATTTTCGCTCAAACCCTAATTTTCAGATGATCATTGAGCCATGTATAAAGCGGCTACTTTTCTATGAAAATGCATCGTTAGTTCATAGAATTTAAAGTTTACTCTTAAAAAGCATACAAAGTAAAACGAAATATAGATTGCTATTAGCGGTATAATCAATCATAGCTTTCCGAAACACATTGTCAGTTTCGTTGAATTTGAGTTTGAAATTCTGAACTTAATTAAATTTGTGGCAGAAATGGAGCCACTTAAGTTTCCGAAAATTACAGTTTCTTCAAGAATGTTTTCTCTCAAATGGCAAATTAAATTTATCATTTTACTTAAAGAGATCATTTATAAAAATTCACTTCCAATCCATTTACTCGTAGAAAAAAGGAATCAATTCGTGAATTCTAATTCAAGAGTATTTTATATGTAAATAAAAGAGTACAGAACGTTATGCTAAGATCACAGATAATTTATGATTTTGTAAAATTTCTAATATTCAAAACAGTTAAACAATTCTAATAGGAAAAATTTTGAATTTTAAAATCGTCCAATTTGTAACTGTAATCAGTGATGTAAAAAGGGATTACTACGAAGCAAACACTATTTAAATAAAACTGTATTTACAAACGTTATTAAAAGAAATATGGAATTTCTACTTTTATATTTCAAGTATGCATCCATAATATAGCACATATTACTGGTTAATTTCATCACATAATCTAGAACAGGGGTTCTCAAAAGGATGGGTTGCGTAAGAAAATATGTGGTTGAAAAGTTTAAAGAAATTAATTTGTTGCTGTAGTACATATACAAATTGGTTTTTGTGTTCTATTAGTTAATGGGATGCATGAGCATGTTTGGAATTAACCAATTTTTTAATGGGTGAAATGAACTTTATAACCCACAAAACAATGTCATTTTACATTGTCTAACGATTGATTGATTTTGTTTTTAAATTTATCATTATGGAGAATCCTTATTCACAGTTGCAATGTGTAGAAAATGGCATCAAAGTTTTAATGCTCTTGTGGACAGTTCTGGGTATTCCCTTTTAATACGTATCCAAAATTTGTCGACATAAGCTTTGTTAAAATTTGCTTTAGCTGACTGATTACTTCAAATTTCTATCAGTAGATCATGATGACGGACGCTCAGCTCAACTTTTCTTACGGCTTGCTCACTGAACAGATTGACTATCCACACAAACCCACTCATATCCTTAACTGGAATATAATCTGTAAACTATTCAATCAAAGTTTCGAGATGAGATGATATTAGTAAGGAGAAGGATGAAGTTTCAAGGGATGTGGCGCAAATACCCGACACATACTCTACGAATTCTTGAATAAGTATAATATTTTCAAAATCTCTGTCTAAATTTCAGACAAAGTTAAAATCGGGTGGGTCACCAAAATACTTAGTCCGAAAAGGGGGTCGCAATGTATAAAAGTTTGAGAACCCTTGATCTAGAAATTTCATATTTGTGTTTTTTTAATTGTGCCGAACACATGTATGGGGGTAAATAAGTTTTGAGATTCCATCAGCTGTTGGTATTACTTTAAAATTTGGCATAGATTTGGATGTCTGATAAGGAAACTATACCCCAAACTTTCTGCACTGATTTTGGGTTATCGTGTTCAAATGGGTGGTAGACAGATGGATTTATATGTATAATTTGAGTCTTGCCAAAACTTTAAAGAGGAAGGTGAAATTACAAGTATGATATGGCGTACAATATCTCAAAAGCATAATTCTCATAATTGATTCTCTTCACAAATATAATGCCATTCAGAACTTTAGGGTAAAAATAAAATCAAAAACAATATCGGAGCTGTAAGAACGGATTTTTTATGTATCCATTGTATACGTGAACGTAATAATAAGTAAATTCCACTATTAATTAAGTCAATTATTTTTTATGATTGATGATTTCTGCGGTTGATCGAAAATATTGATTTTAGAAAGAAAATTGAGTACTTTAAATAAATAACTCGTAATAGTGAATCTCAAGTCTATAAATAATCAGCTTAATTGCATGTTTTTCATACATTGACTTTCATATATTTTTTTGTTCCGAGTGATTTATTAAAGATATTTTACAAAATAATTATAATTAATAAAGAAACTCAAAAGAAAGTGAATAACTCATATGAAACCCTTTTGTTAGTTAAAATATTTTTCGATAACAAAAATCCCCACATTATTTCTTTATGTCAGTTACATTTTAATACAAATTGCGTCATAACGTTCGGTGAATGGATAGATATCTCAAAAATAACGTGAGTGAAAAATGCGCTGGGAGAGACCTATGGAGAGACGCCATGTAGCAAGTAGTGCAATAAAGTGACGTATACTAATCGCTTTATTGCTTGAAATCTATGGCCAGTCGAATGATGTTTGTGTGAAAACTCATGTCAAATTGAAATGGGGCAACGGATTAACATGAAATTTTGTTACAAACTTGGAAAAACATCCACAGAAACGCGCACAATGTTGGTGCAGCTGTAAGGAACAGACTCCTTAAGCAGAAAATGCGTTTATGATGCTTTTGGCTGTCACACTTGTTGTGGATTGATTTGAACAATGCTTATCATCGACGGTTTCCTTTCCCTCCCGTAAACGTTTAACCAGTCGTATACCTGCAACAACATTGCGTGTGTTTCTGTAGCTGTTTTTTCAAGTTTGTAACATAATTGCATGTTAATCCATGCTCCTTTTCAATTCGACGTAAGTTTTTGCACACACAGTGTTCGACTGGTCATAGAAGACTAATATGGGTCGCTTTATTGCGCTACTTGCTACGTGGCGTCTCTCCATCGGTCTCACCCTGCGCACGCACATGGACACATATTTTAATCCCGTTGTTTTTTATATATCTATCCATTCACCGCACTTTTTAGATGCACCATTTAATTTAAAATTTATTAAATACTGATGGAAATGCAAAACTCTAAAGTTATTACAATGAACAAAATACTTGAAGAAAACCCTCTTACCAAATATTTTAGTAAACATCTTATGTTTTGAAAAGTCTTATTTGAATCAGTATACAAAAAGCTTCCTAAAACTTTTGAATAGAATTCCAACAATGGAACATATTTTAAAATGACATTTTCGCGAGAGTTAATATAAGAAATAAAGTTTTTGAGTTTTAAGTAATACCGTTATATTTGTATACCGTTATATATGTATATTTGACGAAAAGTAATACTTTAAATATAAAATAAAGTTGAATTTCCTTTCGGTTGTATATTGTTCGTGTTTGTTATTCGATAGTACAGGGCAATATATTGTTTGTATCGTATTATCTTTGTAATTCGATAGTACATAAAATAGTACAACTTACTGTGATCACCATCTAATAAATAATAAAAAATATTTACAAAAAAATCCAATAGGAAAAGCAGATTTACTCCAGGGATTTTACATAAATGAAGAAATATTGATCTTAACTTTTCGAACTAGAAAAATTCCTATTATTATATTTCAGATATAATTTTCATGAAAATAAAAAATATATTTTTCAATGATATATATAATAATTACTTTTAAATTCTTCTACACATTTTTCTGCATTTAAAATGTCAAATAGTGAATAAATGAGATGGTTTTATTGTTTTAATTTGTTTAAGAAAATTGAAAATAAATATTATTTTTCTATAACTCAAATATGTTTTCTAAAAATATTATCTTTATTTTAATCCTTTATTGTAATTTCAATTTATAAATGAAACTGAGGATATCTATAATATTTTACAATAATTAATGATTTTTGAAACTTTCAAACATTTTTGGATTGACTGTTTTTCTTGTAAAACTTTTCGTAACGCAAATATAAGTTGTACATATTTTATTATTAAATTCTTAATCACTATAATTATTTTATTATTTAAAATCTATTCGCTATATTTATTTTATTTTTTAAAGCTTAATCATTGGAAAAGTATTGCTTTCTTTTAATTTAATCTTCACATGTATAAACATTAGGACTAAAAAATTACACGTGTAAATACAGACGAGTCTTTATATTAGAAAAATATGTCGAAATATTTTTATATTTATTACTTTCCTCAATGAAAAAAAAGAAATTATGACATCTAATGAAAATAAGAATTCTTCTTATTTATGTATCTTAGTAAATAAATAATTCTATGGACAAATATTTAAGTATTTCTTGTTTTTAAGTTGTTTTTCTTATGTAATTTAAAATTCTTTACTCAAGAACCATCTACAGGTACACAGAAACTATCATTTGCTAAACTGTATTGTTAAAAAATTAATATATATGCAATCAAAATTCTCTTTTTCTTATTTCCCATAATGGTTTATTTTAAAAATAGAAAAATTCAGGAACATTAAGTATATCCAAAACGTTTCTCAGCGTATTTTAGAAATGCAGTGGGATTCATTCAATCAACTCAGAGTGATTTTTTCGAGAATGGGATGATTTCAATGGTTAAAGCAAAAAAAAAAAAACTTTTACCTAATTTTTCAGAGTTTCTGTTCATTAGAAATTCTGTTCGTAGACGAGAAGAATTAATATATTACTCCATGTAACTTAAACCAAACAAAATGTTTTGCATCATTATTGATCAAAGGGATACATTTAAATTTGTAAAAGAAGGTGAATACCAATTTTTAAAATTTTAAACTACTTATAATAGAAACGAAATTCAATATTAAATTTCTGGAAGAAAGTCTGGAATGAAATAAGCTCTAAATATCAAAGAAGCTGAGAATAAATGCCTTCATTCGTTCTTTAATCTAATCAAAGAATAAAGATATTTCTATTCTATAAAAGTAAGATTCCAATATCAGACTTTGAAAATAAATATCTTCATTCTTTATGCAATCTAATCATGAAAAGGCAATACCTCTACATATATGAAAAGAAATAAACTAATATTAGTAAAAGTTGAAAATAAATACTTTCATTCTTTATGTAATCTATTCTTCAAACGATACTACTTTTTTTTAATAGAAGAATCAAATATTTAAGGAATTGTTTCTTCATATAGACACAGAATTTGAAAAATGACAATTTTCTTCTTAAATATGTGAGGTATATGAGTTCTAAATTAATACCAGTGGAAATGGTCCCCCAAAAACGTTCTCGAATACCTTCCAATAAAGTTGTTATACAAGATAATGTATTACATGGTACTGGCATATAATAGTTACAAAATATTACCTTTTTATAAGATTTAGAATTTTTTTTGAATTTATCAAATCATCTTTGGAGGGGTTTTTTAAGATTACATCTATCATGCGCTTAACATCTGAAAAACAGATTTATGGTTTATATGAATTTTTCTCAACCAGTTGAAACCAAAATTTGATAAAAACAAAAAAAGTTACATTTACAAATTCCAATGCCAAATTTACTGTATTTAACTCATTGAATCTTTGAGTTATCGAATTTATATGTTTCTGGAAGTACAGACGAAAAAACGTAGAACCCCTCACTAAATTTGATTCAAAATTTGATAAATATCTATTCTAAAGATGATAAATCTATGCACTAAATCTTATCTACTTTGTTCTCTTCGTTTTTTTTTCTTCTTAAATATCTTATTGGCTGTAATTATGAGGTTAATTTTTGACTATTCACTAATGATGGGAATGTAAATTTTTTTGGCTTGTGTCTCAGTGGAAATATATTAACTACTTATTATTTAACCAGCAATTATACAGACTTTATATGAACGGACTTTCCTCAAAATTTGTGAGAAAACTATAAATTTGAGGTAACTATTGTATACAAAATTTCAATCGTGTATCTCAAAGAGTTTTGTACTTATATTTGTCACAGACAGACAGGCACATGCATATTTTTCAAAAATGGGTTTTCGAACACGAGGAGGTTTAAAAATTGAGGATTCATCAAAATTTTAAGTTCCAATTTTGTGCAGATCATTGTAATTTTTTATACTACATGTACCAGTAATAAAAAATTAAACTAAACCTATGTACTAAAATATATTTTTATCCAAATTTAAGTCATTGAAAGCGAACAACAACAAAAAAAACTGATGATCCAAATTCATCTTTCTTATTTCGTCGTAATATGCTAATACCGTTCTTAATCATCACGTTTATCACTTCAGTTGAGCTCCCATACCACGTTTTTAATATCCAACGGGACGCCAGCCTCTGAAACATTGAAGCTCGATTCATGTCGCCTTTTATGATGCAACAGTGAGCCAAATTATAATCATAAGTCATCTAAACCATGGCTTTAATGGGCTCGGAGCTGTTCTCTGTATTAAAAAAAAACAAGCATAAAATCGGGCTAGGAGCAATGCACTCACGAAATGGGGATTAACGTCCATCCCCTCCTGTGATGTATAATATATCCCCCCCACCCTTTCAAAAATTGAACTGTTAAAAATGTGGGTAATTATTTAAAGAAGTGTATCAATGTAGGCCGTAGTGATGAGGCTAATTTTGGACCATCCACTAATGTTGGGGGATAATAAATTTTTTGGCTTGTGTCTCAGTGGAACTATATTAGCCACTACGTGAGCTGTGGTCATGTATTTTCTGTTCTTTCTTGGAAATTTTAAGTATCTTATATAATTATTAGCATTTCTTATTCATTAAATCAAAACTTGTTTTATGAAATGTATTAGTTTATGGCAAATATATTAGTTCGTTAAATCTATAAAGATTATTTTTTATTGATATAAATAAATCTAAAGGGAATGTTTTTATGATCATCAGAAAATCGCATTACAAATTAAATAATTAATAAAAACCAGTATATTTTTTTAATCAAAAACAATTTTCATGAAGATGGAAACTATTATTTTAATGGTCAGATGTCTTCGTAATTGAATTTAAAAAAAATCATTAAAATTGTAATTAAAATATTTTATTAAATAATTAATAATTTGCTTGCATTTTAATCACAATTAAAATAATAATAATGTTTAAGGCTATGTTCTTGCTAAAAAATATTACAATTTTTTTAAACGATCACAAAAAGTAGGTAGAGCCATAAATTTATATAAAATAGCGTTTCTTTCCACTAACAGCCACCTCTTGCCTAAGCATTTAGGGTATTATGACTATTCGAGCGATAACTTACAAATAATTTGAACGTAAAAGGGCACCCATTGTGATGCAACTTATATGTCCGCCACACATGGAGCGACTCATCATCGGAATAGAGGTAGCTTAGCCCCTTACCATTATTACATCAATTCAGAAGGAAAGAATATACAACTTCTCATTTTCACATCTAATGCGCTCCCCCCCCCTGGTATAATTATATCGAAATTATTTAATTTGGAGCACTTTAGAAATTCCTGTTAAAAAGTGTTAAAAAATATTTGGATTAATTTTACAGATCAGATTTCATAAAAGTTGTATTAAAACTATAAATGATAAATGGTAACACATGTCAGAAAATTAAGTGCATTTTCTGTGAAAAATGTCTAATTATATTAATACCATTCCATTAGTGCTATTAAAAATTTTATTACTTGATTAATTACTTGAAAAGTCATAATTTTTATAACAAACCACACGAGACAGTAATTTTTTTCTTAATTAATCAATCAATTTTAATTGAGACTTAAAACTATCACCGATAGCTTTTCGGAAATAGTTAAATTCATTGGTGCCACTCATCATTTTCAATCATTGGTGATACTTAGGAATTATTTTAATTATTCGTAAATTTATATTTTTTTAGATGAATACCTAAGTATTATAGACAAGATTTATTTATTGGTCTGATTAATCAATAATTGATTTTTTTAAAAATTTTATCAATATTTGATTAAAATAAATAATTTTATTTCATCATCAATTCTAACTTTTTAAAATGTCCTTTTTAATAAATTTAAACTTTTGTAAAAGTATAATTGTAACTATGTAAAATGAGTAAAATATGTCCTTGGAACATTTCATTTATGTATTGATATCATATTTTTTGTATAGAATGCCACATTTTTAATATGTAATTTTTCTCTATTACAATGTTACTTATAATATTGATTTGCACATTAAAATAATTATTTGTATTCCTAGAAACTAATTAAAATTTTATAATATATATAATCCATTTAACAAGCATTATTTATTCATTATCAGTTTAATTAGGGACTCTTGTGTATGTCTTAATTGCTGAAATTTGTTAAACATAAGACTCATTTTGCATTCATTTATTATTAATTTAATTGTGAAATGTTGTTATGAATGTACTCATTACAACCATTTATTAAACAAAATATCTATTTTTAAAACATTTATTATCCAATTATTATCTTTTACTATGAAGGTTTATATAATGGAATTGAGTAAATAAACATATTATCTAAACACAATATTTAAAATAATTTTTATCTTAAATTATGATAAAAAGCATTTTTCTAAATATAAGAAATGGATCCTTTTGATTTCTATATTAAAATTACTGATATTGTTTATATTTCTGGAAACTAATTAAGACTTTTAAAATACATATGATCTATTTTTTAATTATCATTTATTATTATTGATTTAATTATGAAAAGTTAACATAAGTATGCAGGGCGTCAATCAATTGAAACCTTTTTATAAACATATGATATATTTTATAGACATTTTTAATCTCATTATTAACTTTTATTATGTAGTAGAATATATTAATTTTACATAAATTTATATATTCTCTAAATACAATATTTAATGCCATTTTAATCATAAACTAGGCTAGAATATATTTTCCATAAAAATGTCTCAATGATCTCTTTGATTTCTACATTAAAATGATATAGATTATTTGTATTTCTATAAAATTAAGTCTTTCATAATATTTATGATCCCTTTTACAATTATCCTTAATTATTTATTAATTTAATTATGAATTTTTAATATATATTCATTGCATTAATTAATTTCAATCGTCCCTTATACATAAAATCTTTTTTATAAACATTCTTTATCTCATTATTATTGCTTATTCTATAGGTTAATGTAATAGCATTTCGTCAATTAATATATTACCTAAATACGATATTTGGATAATTTTGATCCTACACAGTGATCGGACTCATTTTCCTACATATATGTCCTTGATCTCTATGATATCTGTTTTAAGCTATTTAGATCATTTGCATTTCTTGGAGATAATTAAGATGCATAATACATATGATCCATTTTACAATTATGATTTATTCATTATAAATTTAATTAAGGAGTTTTAATATGGATTTATCGCATAGATTAATTGTAGCCTTTTGTTAAACATATACTCAATTTTATAACCCTTTTTTATTCCGTTATTACCTTTTATAGCGTATGTTAATATAATAGTAGTGAGCAAATTAATATATAATCTAAACACAATATTCAGAATAATTTTGATCCTGAATCATGATCAAATGCATTGTCCTAAATATATGCCATTAATCTTTATTTAATACGTGTAAAGATATTAGTTTTAGAATAAAATTGCAAATTTTGACCATAAATTCCTATTAAATGTATTCTGATTGTGATATGAATAAACGTGTTCTCTAATTTCAAAACCGTAATATATATCACCTGCTCGAGTTGTTGATAAATTCCTATTTGCTCGCCGTATAATATTAACTTGCAGACGCCCTCTAAGAAAGTTATATAACTGCATTTCCAATTATAAAATCAACCCGGCGCATTTGGTAACTTGGTGTCATGACAGTAAGGGTTGAAATTAATTAGTCTGGTGAATGAATGTCCAGTGAATTCCTGAGTGGAGTTTAAAATTAAACTGTAGGTTATGCATGTTTGGCAGGATGCGATATTTCATTATATTGAATCGAAGGAGAATAAATATATAACTTTAAATATATCAAACAGTATGTTTATGAAGTTTAATTTTCTCCTGATTGGTTATAATTATATTATACCATACTGATTAATATCAAATTAATTATAGTTTAGGTTTCAAATTCTTGATCTTTTTAGAATAATCCTTTAATTTGAAACACGTATTGTTTTAAAGAATTATGTCTTATATATTTCAGTATTATTTTAACAAAGTTATATTATAGTATTTATATTTATTTTATTCTAATATGTAATATATTATTAATATTTACTTATTATTATTATATTACTAACATTTATTTTATTCTAATATCTAATATAATATATATTATATAGATTTATAATTTTATTCTAATATATTATTTATAAAATATTTTATTCTAATATATATATATATATATATATATATATATATATATATATATATATATAAAGTATCTTGATCTTTTTGAAATGGACATTAAATTATTACTGTTTTAAGGAATTATGCTTATAATTTGCATTTTAATATAGTTATAACAATTTTTTCTTATTATTGTTATTTATTTTTTGCTAATATCAATTAATATAAATGAATGCTATTTTATTAATTGATATTAGTAAAATAGCATTCATTTATAGTATGCTTGATATTTTTAAATAAATATCTAATTTAAAATACTATTATTTTAAGGAATTTTGTGGGAATTTCTTATAATAAACATTTTTGTTTCTTTATTAACGAAATTATGTTTTAGTATTGCTATTTATCTTAATCTAATATTAATTAATATAAAAATCAATGACATTTTAAGTTGAAATTTTTGATTTTAAAAAATAAATATTTAATTTGAAATATCTTTAAAAGTTGTTTTAATGAATTACATTTTAATTTCTTATAATATAGATTTTATAATTATTCTAACGAAGCAACTTAAAAACGAAAGTTTTCATATTACAGTTTTCAAGAAAATTTTCATATCAAAAATTTTAAACATTATCCGTCCCATATAATTTTATTTTAAAATACTGGTAACTCAACCGAAGTATTAATTAAATAAACACACAATTAGAATTATAGAAGAAGATTGACATAATTGTTTAGAGTATGATAAATTTAAATTCTTTACATCATAATAATTGATTCGAGTCAGCATTATTTTCAAAGAATTACTTTGGTATGAATATTATTATATACATTAGAATTATGTTTCACGTCAGAAATTTTATTTGAAACAGAATTTTAGATTATATAATTGAAACTATATTATCTACGTGTGTTTTTGAATTCAAATTTTTAATGTAAAAAATGGAATTAATTAATAAATCATCATGTGAATTAATTTCATATGACAGATTAAACTTTTTTATAAATATCTCTAGGTGTATTTTCGAAAAAAAAATATATTGTACATATAAAGATTCCTCATTTTTTTTTAAAACAATCGAAATTTAAAATCATGAAATCCATTGATTGATTTCATAACATCAATCTTTTAAATGGTTTGAATACACATTTCATCAAATTGTTATTTCTATTTTTCCCAAAAGTATCTAAATAATACAAAATTATTTGTAACCAAAAAACAATTCTTTCTGGAAATCTCAACTAATCCATAAACATTACAAACACGATTTCTTGCTGACGGTGTAGTTCCAAACATAAATAACAAAGGAAAAAAAAACAATAAGCATTACTTTTCCAATAAGTACCGTTTCACTTCATTTCACACGCAGAGCTGTGATATTGAGTTTGTTATTCCAAACACTGACGCAAGGCTCTGAAAATGAATTTAATGACCTCTTGCGGCGAATAAACGAAGTTATTAAGTTGTTCTATTTTACAAAGAGATTACGCAGACTCACGCCACTTTTTTACTTGTTTCTACATTTACTATCATTTGGAAACCAAATTTATGACCGCCATTATTCGTTAGAGGGAAATGTTTCCTGAGAGACATGATGTTGTACAAGCGGTTATTGGAAATACCTCTGATTTACAGTTTCCTGCAGTTCGTTTTTAGACACTGTAGAATCCGTATTTTAGTCCTCACGGAGAGAAAGGACAACGCGATAAAATGAAGTACATTTATTTCTAACCCGCTAATGAATACGCAGAATCAGGATTTTATCTTTTCAACGAATTTTACTGCAATACAGAACGAAGTTGATCTTAATGAGTCAGTTAATAACTGGGGGGGGGGGATAAATAAGTAACAAGTAAGCGAGAAAGAGGGGTTGTAAAAATGCTGTTATTACCGTGTCCGAAATATAATGCTGGAAATTAATTTTTAACGTCCGATTGCGTGCGTTCTTAGGGGTTCCTGTTTATGGGGATTTGTGAAGGGATTTAGCCCTAATTGTGTTTTCCACTGCCCTGTATAACCGGCGATTTTTAATCAAAGATCATGATTATCTAAAGACATATCATTCATTTCTTGTTAATCCTAAACATGATGAATTGATGCTTGCGAGGCCACTAGGCCTGCCGCTTCTTTTACTTACATGGGGCTTTTTTTCTAAACACAAGGCTACAAATAAGGCTACACAAAATACAATAAGGGTGGTTTTGTTGGTGCACCCATGGTACCAGACTAAGCACCCTGGTGGCTATCTGGTTCGGGGCAGTAATGGACGAGATCAAACTTCTCTTATCCGTTTCCTTAGTTGTCATATCTTATCAATGACTTTTGTCGGAGGTGCTAACCAGTTCGAACTTTACGCTAAATATTCGTCTGCTCAGGCCTTTCCTGGCCACATTTTATCTTTTCTGGGGCTTACCAGACAGGACCTGGTTCCTGATCCTCTTTTGGTACTTGACTTTCTCAGGGTGAATGAGTTCATGGACCTGATCTAGCTCTTCTGGTCAAGGGGATGAAAAATAGCAACAACAGACCTGACATTTTATTTTTTTTTTTACAAAAAAATGCATGTGTTTTTAATAATTTTATAAAACGCAGGAAATTAATAAACATCTTTTTAATCATTATTTTTCAGGAAATTAAAAAAAATAATAAGGTGTTCAATGGTTACATTATGAATTGAATAATATCCCAGTGACACATTATAATAATTATGTAAAAAAAATAAAAGTCCCTTTTCATCAATAAATTTAATTACAACTCATTTTAATAATAGAGAAATTCACATAATAGCCATTTTGATATTTTTTAAAGCTTCCAAAATCAAATCTTATTGCAGGCTTATTAGAATTGGATTTAAATTAGATTAATAATATTACTGGAATTAAATTTAAATTCGACTTTCCAAATACTAATAATTTACAATTACTAATAATATAATTAAATATTATTATGTATATCTTTTTACTAATAAAGGAAAAAGCATTTTCATACAAATTCGCATATTAACTCACTTTTCTTTTGACTTAAACCATTTATTCCACCGTTATATTCCTTTTGATATGACCAATATATTTTTCATTTCAGAAATGGTTTTTACTTAGAAACGATAATAATTGGATTTTAAGTCTATGTGAAATTAATTTTTGATCTAGTCTTTTAATCAGTATTTAATTGCATATTTGAAAATTATTGCAGCGAATTATCTTAAACATAAATTAATATTTAATATTTTCCAGGTTTTGTAATTCAATATAAATATAATTGCACGTGATCCACATAAACCTTATGCATTCTATGCAGGTTCAATAGATAAGTAAAAAAAATGGATGATCTGAAGGAAAAATTTAAAGAACCAATTCCAAAGATATATGGATTAGATAATGCATAGATTAATAGATTTAAAATTAATACCCATCAAGTTGTTTAAACGATGTATATTTTATAGAAACTGACGTTGTCTTTTCAATGATATCAACGAACATTTAGGTCAAAATCAGTCAAAGTCACAATTTTATTGGATTTCCCAGAAAATAAACATATCCAGCTCTATTTACGTGTTTCTGCTTTGAAGAAACACAGAATGTGTGATAAATGATGAGGTTGACAAATGTTCTCTCAAAATTTTTGAGCTAAATTAACGTAATGTTTGAGCATTTGATGTCAGATTTATGTTATGTGTCAAGTCCTTAAAAATAGCAAATCCTTACACACACCAGGTTTTCAAATTGTAACATTCTAAATTTCAAAACAAACAGCTGGCCACAATGCTATCTCATTTCTTGAAACAACAACCAACAATTGATATTATTCTTTGATTTTGATTTTTTGTATATTATTATATTATTTTTTTAGATGTCTTTAACATGAGATTCATAGATGAATAAATATCGAAATGAATATATCTTAAAATTTCAAAACCCTTTAAAACCAATAACACAGGGAAAAATGTAGAAAATTGCGGGATATGAAACAGAAATCATTTTATAGCTCATAATATAAGTTTTTGAATTTTATATATATATATATATATATATATATATATATATATATATATGTATATATATATATATATATATATATATATATATATATATGAATGCGCAATTTTCAATTTTTCTGAGAATGTCGAATTTTAGCAATGTTAGTAATTTCAGAGAAATCCATCGGTATCGTTAATGTACTTAATATCAATCCTTTTGTCTAGATCTTGTTTGATCATTGTGAATTAAGATATAAGGTAAAGAAATCTGAACATCTCCAAATAACTGTTTATCGAATTTTGATTATAGTCACCTTTTCTTATTACTTTCCGAGGATAATTTCAAAAATTTAATTCAAAATTTATAATTTATGAACGGTAAATAAATTAAAATCATATTAAGGAAATAAACTATCCATCATGCTCTACAGCAATATCCCCTCTCATCATTTCACGTAAGTAAATTTTGTTTACAGCTATGCGATTCATAATGTCAGTTTGCGCCTCGAAAGCATGCATCATTTATCTCCAGCTTATTAAACGATTTCTGAAAGCAAAAGTGTTTACTCTCTTTTTATAAAATCGTCAGTGTGCTGAAAGCATAGCAGGGATATATTTTTATTTATACTATTCTGTTATCATAGCTTTCAAAAGGATATAATAAAGCTGCCATAAATTTATTTTAGTTTTCTAAGAAAATGACTTCCCTACTAATTTTATTTCATTTTTTTATTTGTTTTTTATTAATATGTTTAGACATCCTCAAGGAATGAAACATTTTGTACTTAATAGAATCCATGCATGCGTACTATATACTAAGACGCTTTATTTTAAGCAGCGTATTCATTTGCTCGAAAAAATTAAAATTATTTTGCTCTAAGCAAAACTCAATGAAAAGATGCTCCTACTCCGATTTCTTTTTTAAAAAATTTATCTCCTTTCAAAGAATTATAATTAGCTTAGGCACAAGAAAATTTATAAGCTATCCCAAGAATGCAGCAGTCTTGGCTTGCCAGATAGAGCAAGGAAAGCAAAGTAAAAGTCAACAAGAATAAATGCGCACAGGAAAATGAAATACACATATAGATTTATGTATGCGAGAAAAAAAAGGGGGGGAGAGCAACAAAAAAAGATGAATGCGGCAAGTGAGATCTCAATTCTTTAGCCTCTTTGATGTTTTCCGAACAAAATAACAACGGCCTTCACAAAAGACCGGTTTCCGTCCTCCCGCGGAGACGGAACGGAAGTGGGTAATGGTTTGTGCGGATTAATATAGTGCGGCGGCGGAGGAATTCTTTCTTCTCTTTTACGAAGCACAAAACGCGAAATAAATGATGTCTGAAAAAGAAGCGAACAGCAAAAAAGGGGAAATTTGGTTTGTCGCGAGTTCAATATTTGATTTGCAAAATAGGAACTTCTTTCTTTTTTTTCACTTACTGTGTGGTTGTTGTGTTCGAATAGAAGAGGAAAAGCTTTCTTTCCTTTTTTCGTTCATAATTTTCTTTATATCGCGGATTTTGCATATAATTTCTTTGTGTTCTCGGTCGATATAAACAGGCCTTTGTGGCTTTGAAAGTGCGAGCTCCGATATTTTCACGCACTGAATACGGTTTGAATTCATCTTTTTTTGGTCTTTCATTCGATACTTAAAATTGCTAGCTAATTGAAAAACGAATATCCTTTTATGTTTGGTTATTTTGAAACAATTTTACTCCACTTTACATAGAAAAATATAATAATGTTTAAGAAATTCTGCCGGATTATTTAATTTCATATCATCATTATAGACAAGTAATATAAAAGGCAATTTTTTAAAATCTATTCCTACTTAAGCTAACAAATATATATTTTTTATTTTAGATATTTTTTATTAAATAACTATAATTATTATAAATATGTATCTAAATATGACAGATGGAGGATATTAAGCAGAAAAATTGAAAGAGAATTTCCTAGCAATTTCCTTTCTCCTTTCTATATAGGGTGCTCGAACTCGTAGGCCAAGGGATGTAAATTCAACGCCTTACCAATCAGACTATCCTGGCCTGACAATTACAATTACTATTAATAATTGATCAAAAAATTATACTAGAGTTGAATTTTCAACGGAAATTGAACATTTAAAGCCAATTGTGTCAACTCGAAATGCGTGATTTTTTTACACCAGTTGATAAACGCAATACAGATTAGAATTTTCCAATTTTCTTTATTTTGTATTGTTTTAATTCGAAAGTACTTCAAAATTTCTTTTTGTGTTAATGTTTAATTTTAAAGGCATTAAGCATTATGAAAATAAACAGAATAGTTTAAAATATTCGGCCGAAAACATATTAAGCCTAACCTAATTAGTGTACGGAAAAAACAAATAAATAACAAACGTTACTTATTTGGTTGCGGGGAAGTGAAGATTTTTGGCGAGTAAGTTTTTGATTAATTAATAAAGAATAAATGAATTAATATTTTTAAAAAAACTGTATTAGCTTCAAATGTCATCCAGTCCATGTTTAAAAAATACCTGAGCTTGATTGGATTAATAGAAAGTAATTTATAAACTATTGAAAATTTTGAATAATATATTTGAAACTTTGAAACAATATATATATATATATATATATATATATATATATATATATATATATATATAGGGTGAGTGTGAGCTAATAGTAGGGAATTGAAAAACATAGGAAAACAATATTGTAATTCAAAGAGAAATCAAATATTTCTAAACATCATATGAGGCTTATGATGAAATGCATCTATTTTATTCATTTTTACAACATCCATTTTATTTTCTGTCACACATGAAACATACAAAGAGAAAATATTGAAATCTTCAAAAATTTCGAAATCGAGATTTTCACAAATCTTATTGTTTTCAGTTCTCTCCTCGTACGAAAAATACTCTTTTGGGATTTATGTTTGCTTGCGAGCATAAATCCAAAATAGTGTTTTTCCATCCATCTATCCAAAACTCAAAAAGAGTTTTATATGGACGGATGAAATTTAATGTGAGGATTTTGGATCAATGTTTTTATCGGATTTTAAACGAAATCAATTTAAGTTCATGTATCTTGTTGATAGAGTGCAGCAAAGCTGGAAAACTATCAAACGTAAATATCTATATAGATAAATTTTTCTTGAACATATTAAAATGTAAAACGAAATATTTTTATAAAACCAGTCAGCACATTTAACCGTTTTAAAATTGATAGATCCGAATACATGTAAGCTTTATAACCCAAGAATGCAAGGAGTTAAATAACTGAATTATATTATATGATTACTTGACTACGATTGCGCGTCTATATAAATATTTATTTATCAATCATTACAAAAAATGTATCTAAAATATATATTACAATTTTGGCAGTAGTATATTAAACAAAAAACAGAAATTATTTCCCAAATAAAATCTTTTCCAAATTCAAATTCAGTGAAACTTTAGATTCATTATACAAATCTACATTTTGCAGCAATCGTTCGCCAATATCTTGCAAAGCATTCACGGTAAAAATTCCTTTATTAGAAATTGTCCAAAAAAGAAATCCCATCCCTTCTATTTTTAACAATTTATTCAGGATAACATTCTTTGGAATGATATATATATATATATATATATATATATATATATATATATATATATACAGAGAGAGAGAGAATGTTCTTATTTATAAGTTAATACTTTTGGCTATTAGTTTCAAAATTGATAGCAAATTGATTTGATCCGCTTCGCTTATAGTGGATTGTATTTTATATTAACCCTAATAAGTAACATTATGATTTTTAAAATTAATATTTACACGCGAATTAAAAAGGAGTACTATATAAGAATAATTGCTTTTTAATTAATTTTTTTTTTGTAGATCATGCTGATTTCATATTTGTATAGTATTGCATTACAATATTTATATAACCACCATAATTCTGTGACTCATTTAAAATTTATTTACCTCTCTCATCTAATACTTAAATAGCATTTTTAATGGAACGTGATTGAATATACTAATTAAATCATAATTATAATATTTCGAGAAATACATGTTATCTTTTATTATTTAACAGCTAACATTTTATTATTTAACATTTAATATGAAATTTAAACAAGGAACGGGGGTTGATTGTCCAAGTTTGAATGCCTGTTTCCCAAAAAAAGCCACCGTGTAATTATATATGAGAAGTTTTATTTTTTTTTAATTTCAAATTTCTGCTAAATCTTTATTGAGGAAGGAGATAAGGGATTACAGGATGTGGGCTTATAATGCCCATCTGTGTACAGATAAAAATGAATATCACAATGACAATTGTTTCCTTTGAAATAATAATTAAAATCAAGTAATCAATACTTTTATCAAAACTGAATACTTTATCATATTTAAAGATCTCAAACGAAAAGTTCAATGGAACTACGTGGGTAAACCGAAAAGTAAAGATCTCACAGCGATTTTCCTCTTACTTTCATTCTTAATGATTAGTTAAACTCTCTGGAATGCATGTTTTGTTCGTAAAATACACTTGCTGAAAGGCTCTTGGAAGACAGAAATAATTTTTCAGAACTCTCAAAAGATGATTGAACATATAATTGATTAATTCTATCAATAAGGACACAAACGAAGCTACAGAGTGCGTTCGAATCAAAGAGAAAACATAACTAAATTTCTCCTTTTTTTCCTTAAACATGATTGACTGAATACTACTGGCGCATGCTTTGTTCGTTAGAGGCACTCGCCTAAGCGGATTTGATGGGAAGAGAGGTTTTAAAGAGCACTTAACGGATGTTCGTGCATGCATTTGTTTAATAGTTGTTATATAAGCAGAACATGATTTTTCATAGCAAATCTTTAAGAATACAAGCTATCATTGTGTGTGTGTGTGTGTTTCGGGGGGGGTCTTCTAAAGAGAAGCGATGGAATTCCAGTACTCTAAGATTCTTAAACAAAAATGATTTTAGAAATGAATGGCATAAATCTTATATGTAAGAGTGACTTTTTAATTCTGAATTTCTACGAAAGATTAAACTATAAGAAGCATAAAGTAAGTCTCTAAAGATTTAATTCTTATATATTTATTTTTAGAAAAATCTAATTGGATAAGTATATGCTCTCAAGGGAACAAACTCACTAAATCTTTTTTTTACTATAGCTCCGACGAAATTAAAGAAACAAATTTTGTGTAATCTAGATATAAATCTATTGGCATCAAACCCAACGGAGCATTTCACATTAAACCCATTGATATGTACATAAGACCTAAGCCTATCCCATAACGCGTAATACCACGAAAAGCACCTCCGACGCAGTTAAAACGTGATTAATTATCACTTTCATTATAAAACCAAGAAACAACAACAAAAAAATCTTCGCTAAAGAACGGATCTTTTGCAAGAAGGAGAAAGAAGTGAAAAAAAAATATATCCGAGACAAAAAAAATCCAAAACAACTTTACTTGGAGGGAAAAAAATAATAATTAAAGTAATGTGTTTTTTCATCTTTATTTTCTTTTTATATTTCTTCATGTCTTTATTTCAACATTTTTTCTTCTTCTTTTTTTTTATTCGCTCTCTCTCCCTCTGAGATAAGATCTTTCCTCAATCGAATTTTCTCCAGTTACTGCGACTTTTAGTGAAGGAGCTAAGGGTAGATGATTAATTCGTTTTCTCCCTTAAATGAAAGGACCTACCTTCCCCTGGGTGAAATAATGGCCTGGAAAAATCGCAGATACCTTCCTACGGTCACAGGCACCGTGGGGAAGGTGGAAACAGAGGGGTGGTTCGAAAGGTGAGAGCGCTTCTAATCGCTTGTAATAAATGCCCCTGACGATGCTTGAATATGTGATGTTTACAGGTGAAATTCGAGTCTGATTGCTACTGAAGTAGGAATCGCTTATTACGAAAAATTGCGATACATAAAAAGTTTTTTTATTCGTTTGTTTCATTTCAACTAATGTCTAACTTTTAAAATAATAGTCTGACGAATTGTATTTTAATACTTTTTAAATAATTTGATTTAAAATCTGTGTATTTTCATATCTAACAAGTGACAACAGAATATATATAATTTTATTCAATAGAATAACTTTAGTCGTTATTCACACCTCACAATTTTTTTTCATTCTCAATAATTTTAATTTATGATTAGAACTACGAATCTTCTAGCGAATCATAAATTTTATTTCTGGTACATACTTTCTTAAGTAAAAGTTATCTCGAATATATTTTTAAAAACTTTTCTTCAGCATTCTTTATTTTTAACTTTAACTTACCTTTATTTATTTTTTACAGTTTTACAGTTGAAACTATTTATAGCAGCACATATGCTTATTATATATATATATATATATATATATATATATATATATATATATATATATATATATATATATATATATATATATATATATCAATAAATACAGTTAATTACATATATATATATATATATATATAAATTTTACATCGGAAAGTTTCGCTCCAAATAAATTGAATGGAAAATTGTTTCTTGTTGTCAATAATAATTCATTCCGAAAATTGAGGCTTTTAAAACATATTTTGGAAACATTATTCTTCAAAATCCAATTTCTTTGTTAAAATAGTTAATATATATATTTTTACGAAAATTAATTGTATTAATTTTCTTTATTGAAATAGATATGAAACTACTATTAAATTACTAACAGTATTTGAAATCATTATATATATTACTCCATATATTTAAAAATAAATGAAGTAAAAGGAAGACAAGTACCGAAAGAGAACAGTTCAATTCGAAAACATTTAAAATTCATTAAAAAAATCAATTGGCTGCATTGGAAAATATATTAAAAGCTGTAACCAAAAAATAATAATATTATGAATACATTTTAATGAAATAAAACTTTTATAATATTGAAATTGTTAATGCAATAAGAATATTTATTCCATTATATATATA